>VYXB01004718.1:65101-119370 GCA_013397135.1 Pachyramphus minor
TCTTCCGTCTCTGCCTCTCCACCCTCCAGCACCCCCTTTCTCCGTCTCCCCTCGCCCCACTGCGTTACCTCCATCTCTGAGATCTGTCTCTGCCCCCACCGCCCCAATTTCATACCCCACCCCACTGCTCTACCTGCACACTGTCTCCCACCCAGCACCCTCTTCTGCCCCCAGCACCCTGCTCCCTGCCTTGTCTCCCTGCTCCACCCTCTCCTGCCTCCCCTCTCAGCTTTTCCAACAGGGCCACTTGGCCCAAGTGCTGCGTGTCGGGGTCCTCTGGGGCTGGGGAGGAGGGGGGGCAGGGTCTGCACCCCAACCACCGGGGTCTGCCAGGGGTCCCTTCCATGTGCTGTAAGAACGACCCCAGCACTGGCACACCCCACACCCTGGGTTAACGGGGTCTCTGCCTCACAGGAGGTGGGCAGTGCCAGACAGGCCACGTGTGCTGATGAGGAGCAGGGAGATGGATCGAGGCATCAGCCTGGAGAACCCCTATGCCAGTGTCAACATCCCACGGGAGCAGTTCCAGCAAAGCTTCATCACTCGTTACCTGAAGGATGAGCCCACCATCATTGCCAACCCTGCAGCTGTGCCTGTCTGTGGCATGGAGGAGAAGGCAGACTCTGCTAATGGCTGGAACAGCCCAACCATCCCCACAGATAAGTCCTGGTCCCGTCCCTACAACCCCTATGCCAGCCTGAGGATGCCCAATGGGGAATCGTCTGCCTCCTTCTACACTGTCACCCTGGACAAGCCCCCCAGGGCTCAGGAGCAGGGGCCTGGCCGGAGATGTGGCTGCTGGAGGTGGTGCCCCTGCTGCCCAAAGTGCTGCTGTGTCATCTCCTAAGGGCCTTCCCTGCACCCGTGGGACATGCTGACCATGGGATGGGGCCTGATGATCCCACAGGGACAAGGCTGCTGCCCCTGGCACCTGGCAGAGCTGGCAGCTGGGAGCTGGCACTGGTTGGACTCTGACATTGCTTTTCACCTGTGCACTCTTCAGCCAGATAAGCTGGTGATGGCCACCTGCCAGGTCCTGAGAGCCCAGTGTGGGGCCCAGGAGCCCTGAGGATGATGTGTGCCAGGGCAGACGCCACTGAGAAGTGCCTGCACTGGGGACAGGGCAGCACTTTGAGCCTGCAATCCTGTACACTGCCCCTGCCAGTCTGTCTAGGCTGGGAAATGTCCACTTCTGGGAAGGTGCAAGCACTGCCTGCATGCCAGTGGATAGGTTTGGATGATGGCAGTCCTGTGTGCATGGCAGAGGATGACATCGTGGAGCAGTGGGAAGGAGCCAGGGACATGGCTCCAGCTCGAATGGGTACCCACCTCCCCAGAATTGTCATCCCCCCAACACCCAGCATCATGGGGATGCTGCAGCACCCTGTGCCAAGCTCCAGCTCCAGCTGGGTCCTGCTCCTCCTCGCTGCACTACCCCTGGGACAGAGGGATGGAGGCAGGAAGAACAGGCAGCCAAAGCATGGCAGAGTGCCAGGCAATGCTCCTGGGCAGCACCTGATAGCACAGCATGGATGTGGGCAGTAACATCCCAGTGCCAGGAAACCCCTGGCTCCATTCGGTTCCTCCTGCCAGGCTTAAGGGCACTGGACACAACTTCTCACCCCATCTGCATCCCAGAACATTGGGACTGGGTCCAGTGCAGAGGGCTGGCCCAACTCCAGCAGCAGGGTGGCACTGGGGGGCACCTTGCTGGGGGTGCAGATCCCCAGCCTTTGCCTCCTGCAGCACAGCAGAAGGCGAGTGAGAAACTGTCTGGCTCTTCCCAGCAGCCTGGGGTGGCTCCAGGCTGGGTTCATCTGGGCCTGGCACCATCGACCTGGAACAAGCCTGCCACTGTGCTGACGTCCCTCTGTGGTGCTGGAATCCCTCCGTGGTGTTGGCATCCCAGGGGCAGTGGCACTGCCAGGTGGCAGCTGCTCAGGCACCACGGCTGCTGCAGAACTGCCTGGCCTGTGGGAGCAGGGGCTTGGGAAGGGTGCCTGTATTAGCAGATGACTTCAGGGTGCTGCAAATAAAATTACAGCCATCTCCTCCCCTGACAAAGTGTGCCTCTTCCCTCCACCCTGGGTTTTCTGGGATTCCCGTGTTACTTCTTGCTTATCCTGGCAGGTTGTGTTAGGGCAGTGCAAAAGCCTCCAAACCAGGCTTAACTGTTGCACTGCTGACTCGTGGCAGCAGCAGTGTCAGGCTGAGCTCTTTGGCTGGCTGCCGCCCTCCTGCCAGCCTGGATCCAACCCTGCTCAGGTACAGCCTGCTCCTGGCTGCCTAGGGACACTGGCTGGTGCTCAGCCCAGCCCTGCCAAGCTGGATCGTTGTCCTGTCTTTTGGAAAGACTGCAGGAGTCTTTGGGAGGGACTGGGGAAGGGGTACGTTCCTGTCTGGGGCAGCTAGGTGGGCTTTGGGGCACTGCTCTGGCTGGCTGTGACCCCATGGGAGTCCATTAGCACTGGGAGCCCCCACTGCTTGGAACTTACCACTGCTTGGAGTGCAACTCCACTGAGATCCCACCAGCACTGGGAGCCCACCACTCCTGGGAACCCACCAGCACTGGGAGCCCAGCACAACCAGGAGCACAGCACTGCCTGGAAGCCCACTAGTCTTGAAATCCCACCTCCATGGGATATTTTGGGCTGGGGTGGCAGTGGCTTGGCAGAGGTTTGGCCCTGACAGTTTGCCCCCCCTGCCCTGGCAGCCCTGCTTGGCCCGGGTCCCACTCGGGTGTGTGGCCGGGGGGGTTGTGGCTCGCAGGGGGAGGCTGGCAGGGACACAGCCCCGCGGTGCCAGCCCTGCACAAGGAGCTCCCTTGTTCACCCTGCCCAGACCGCGGCAGTGCTGGAGCGGGGACGGGCAGATCCATCCCTTGTTTGCTTTCGCGTCCCCGCCGCCAGCCCTGCCCTGCTCCGGAGCCCACCCAGGCGTGGCTGGGCAGGGACCACGGCCGTGGCTTGGCTGAGCCCGCAGAGGCTGCCCGGGCCCCCGGGGCTCTGACGTGCTCAACACACACGGTTTGGGGAGGGAAAACTGTCCCCGAGGGGTGTGGGGCAGAGCCCCGGGGCTGGGGGCCGAGGGGTGAGTGCCCGGGCAGGGCACTGGCAGGGTGCAGCATCTGCCATGTGTGTCATCGCTGCCCTTCGCTCTGCCTAACCCCGGGGCGATGGCAAACACGCCGGGAGAGGCCGGGCACAGCCTGCCAGGCAGCCGGGCAATGATTAAGCTGCAGGCAGCCGGAAAGCCGGGGGGGTGAGCAGGGGAGGGGCTGCTGCCCCAGACCTTAGCAGCGCTCTGCGGGACCCGGGCAGCTGCGTGCAGAGTCCCGGGGGTGTTCCCGGGGTGCGTTTTGTCTTTGAAAGGTGCTCAGGGGTGCGGAGGGTTGTGCTGGGTGATCTCCACCTTCTGCCTCTGGAGTGTGGGTGGTGGTGCAGGGCTCTGGCTCACCTGGATCTCACCTTTGCTCTCCCTCAGGGTGCCGCTCCCCACCCCGCGGTGCCGAAGGTCCCTGCAGCGCTCGGGGGCGAGGCCTGGGAACAGGAAAAGACCTTTCCCACCCGTGGGTGTCGCTGCTGGTTGCAGATCTGCCTTACCTGAGGGAGAGACCTTATCAATCCCTCCAGCTCCCTGAGAAGAGGTTGTGGTGAGGTGGGGGTTGGTCTCTTCTCTTGGGTAACAAGTGGCAAGAACGAGAGAAAATAACCTCAAGTTGTGCTGGGGAGTTTTAGATTGGATACTAGGAAAAAAATAAATCATGGAAGGAGTTGTAAAGCATTGGAACAGGCTGCCCAGGAAAGTGGTGGAGTCACCACTCCTGGAAGCGTTCAAAAAACGTGTGGATGTGGTACTGGGGGACATGGTTTAATGGTGAACATGGTGGTGACGTAGGGTTGATGGGTGGACTCAGTGATCTTAAAGGTGTGTTCCAATCTTAACGATTCCATGATTCCCTGTGCCTGGATCCAGGTGCTTTGGCAGAGTTCATGCCCTGAGTGCCAGCACAGCAGATGCACAGCCCATGTCACCAAGGGCTCCCTGTGGGGTGCAGCAGTGGGAAGGAGTGGCCAAGGGCAGTTGGGCACAGCCCCTCGGAGGGACACAGCTCTGCTGGCACCTGGGGGGGACATGAGGGCTGATGGGCAGGGGACAGGCTGGGGTGGGGCAGGAGGGCAGGCAGCATATGTGTATGTGTGTGTGTGAGAGAGAGGAGAGGCAGCCAGAGGGGGCACTGCCTCTGAGCAGTGCCAGGGGCACTCCCAGTTGTGCACAGAGCCGAACCCACCCCTTTCACCCTTCTTGGGCAGGACTTCCTATGGGCCTAAGGGACTGACACCTGCTTGTGCCATCCCTGTCCCTGCAGCAGGTGAGCCAGGCCCCCACTGTGCTTTAGGTGGGTCAGGGACTGCCTGCCAGCTTTGGGACATGCCTGGACATACCCTGCATGTCCCTGTGCACATGGCCATGGAGGCAGCACACTGTGCCCATCCAGAGCCAGCTCTGCCCTGGCTGCTAGCACTCAGGGGCTGCCAACCCCCTGCAGGCAGGCAGGGTGGTACCCTGAGATGTCAGGGCACATTGGCAATCACACACATATGGTTCCTGACCTACCCAGGGCACACGGCTCTTGCCCTCGCCTCGGCCCATGGGTTTGGCCAAAATTGAGGTCCCTGGCACAGCCCTGTCCCATGCCAACCACCAGCCTGGCAAGGGGAGGGCAAAGTCTTGCCATGGGGTGTCACCCCTGTTCCTGGGGATCCACGGGCACATGCACACCATGTGCACTGCCTGAGGAAGCCTGTGACAGAGGATGGATCAGGATCAGGATTTGTGTCCCAAAGGTGCTGTGCTGCCGGTGCTGGTGCCCAGGCACTGGGGCAATCTTTCCACAGAGCCCAGTGATCCTGTGCGGCTCTCAGTTTCCAAAACCCCCAATTCTTTCTCCAGGGAGTGCTGGAAATGTGGCCCGAGGGCTGCTGACATGTTTGGTGAGAGGGCTGCCTGTCTCCCTGCCTGCAATGCTCCTATTGGTGCCTGCAGCGGGAGCTGCTGCCCTCTCCTGCTCCCACACAGGAATGCTGTCAGGTGTCCTGGCAGTCCTGCCCTGCCTCCAGGATAGGCTTTTCTCCTCCAGGATCCTGTGCCCAGGATCTGCCCCACTACCACCCTCTCTATTTTCAATCTGGAGCACCCTCTGTGCTGATGCTGGAGATGCTGGACCCTTGGGCAGGTGGCTGGCAGCTGTGGCGATAGTCTGCCACCTCCCTGGTGCTGCTACCTCCCCTGGGTCATGCAGGTGTCCCCGTGGGGTGCTGGGCTCCCCCCAGCCTGGTGATGAGCATCAGTAACTCACCCCCAGGGCCAGACCCTGCAGCTCCAGCTGGGACAGCAGGGGCAGGTCACGGGCACGTCACCCCCAGGCACCAGAGGAGAAGCACCACACCATGTGTGGGAACTGCCAGCCCAGAGCAGGCTGAAGCCCCAGTGTCCCTGTGCCAGCCCCAGCCCTGCCACCCCCACCAGCCTGGTGCCTCACTGTGCCCTCCCACCCCAGTCACTGCTGTCCCCACAGCCCCGACCACCTGGGAGTGAGTGGGCTGGAGTGCGATGGGCTGTCTCCACTGGCCAGTGTCTGCCAACATCTGTTCCTGGCTGGGAAGGGTGGCCCAGGATGTGGATGACTCCGTGGCTGCTGCCCAAGTCCAGCCATTGCCCAAGCCCTCTGCTCACGGTGAAGCCCAGAGCTCCTTGGCCTCACAGGGGTGGTTCCCTCTGCTAGTGAAGCACAGATGGACAGTTAATGCCCAGTCCTGGGGTTTACATTTCAGAGGTCTTTGTTATCCGGTGTTTGTAACCCAATCTGCCAGGCTTGGCTTCCTGGCAGCAGATCCGATAGCGCCTGTCCCTGAAAGGTGAGCCCCTTCCCACTGCTGGCCACCAGCAGCCACAGGGACGTGGCTGGGGAGCTGCTGCAGCTCAGCCCCCCGATGCTCCCCACGGGACTGCCACAGCCCCCCGGGACAACACAGCCCTCCTGCAACCAACTGTGAGGCCCTGGGGAATCATCTGAAGACAGGTAGGGGTGGAGGACTTGGGAGAAGGGGAGGACGTGTGCACCAAAATGCTTGAGGTTGCCCAAAGAGAGGAAACGGGGTCTTGGGGGACTCTGGGAGAAGTTAATTAATATGCTGGTGGTACCAGACCCCAGCTGGATGCTGAGATGAGCTGAAGCCCTCAACTCCTCCCCACCAGTCTGCGTGCCCATCCCCTGCTGCTGACAGCCATGCTGTGGTGGCCTGGCACAGCCCAGGGATGGGGAAGAGCAGGGCTGTGGCACTGCCTGGTCCTCTGAGCGCTGCTCCCTGACCCACCCAGCCACCACACTCCTGCTCCCCCCATGTCTCCCCTGGACCCAGGGTCCAGGCAGCCCTGAGCAGGCTGCTGGGGTCTGGTCAGACCACATTCGCCGTGGGCTGGCAGATCTCCCACTCAGGGTGGGAAAACACATCCCCCATGGATGCAGGGACAACCTACTGCAATGACAGAGTCCTGCTCTTCCAGACAGGGCTGGCCATGGGACAGGCAGGCAGCAGGCAGGGATTTTGGGCAGGGACCGTGGTGCCTCCTTGGGAACCCCCCCATCTCTCCCATGAGCCGGGTGCACTCAGAGGTTATATCCCACCCCTTGACCCCCTCCCCAGCCACGGACGGGCCTGAGGACTCCTCTAACCCCACCTCCCCCGCCCAGCATGTCCCAGGCCGGCGGCAGCCCCCGGGCAGAGGACGCGGGGCCGTGTGTCGGGGCGCACTCGCGCCCCCCGAGCCGGGGCAGCCAGCGGCTCGAGTGCATCATCTGCTACTCCTCCTACGACCTGTGTGCGCGGCTGCCGCGGCGGCTCTACTGCGGCCACACGTTCTGCCAGGCCTGCCTGAAGCGCCTCGACGCCGTCAGCAACGAGCAGCGCTGGATCCCCTGCCCGCAGTGCCGCCAAAACACGCCCACGCCGCGCGGAGGGGTCACCATGCTCGACCTCGACCTGGCCACCTTCCTCGCCGTCAAGGCTGACAAGGAGCATCCCCGCCCGGCCGGCAGGTCCCAGCCCGACTCGCCCACCAAGGGCTCGTGCAAGGAGAAGGCGGTGACCCAGCAGCCGGCGGGGCTGTGCCAAGACGCGGTGCCTCCGGCGCTGTTCCCCCGCCGCGGCTGCTGCCGGCTGTGCCTGTGCTGTGGGGTGACCGCAGCCTTCGAGAGCTGAGTCCCAGGAGGGGGCTGCCAGCGGTGAGCAGGCAGCTGAGCTCCTGGAGTGCAGCCTGGGACCATTTTTGGGGACCCCACGCCGTGCCTCAGACCCACGTGTGGACATAGTGGGGGGGCTGTGCTGGCTCCCTTCAGCCCATCCTGTGAGGATTTGGGGTGCAGCAGGGGGGACGAGAATGCTCCCACCCCCTGATCCTGACCACTTGCTCCACTGGCAACTCAGAAACCTGGTCCAGCCATGGACATATTCCCTGGTCCCTGAGCAAGGGTTGGCTCTTGCTCCATTTCTCCGTGCACGTGGCTCTGCAGCAGGGACAGCGGTGCTGAGCATCCCCCAAGCAGGGCACATGGAGCCTGGCACAGTGATGCTGTGGGGAGCCTGTCCAGCACCCTGAAAGCTCCACACCTATTAAAGACACTCTGTTGGCCCCGCTGGGCTGCACATCTTGGTCATATTTGACAATAAGCCTGTGGTTAGGCCAGGGAAAACCCTGCCTATGGTGGGTGTGGGGAGAAGTGACCTGCTCTGCTGGATTGCTGTCGTGTGAGTGTTTGCTCTGTTGGCAATTTGCATAAGAAATTTTGGCATTGGGATGGCTGGAAGGCTGAAATTGAGGATGACAGAGTTGTTAGGAAGCCGCAACACGTTGCTCCAGCTACTTTGCTCTGGTGTGGGAGTAGAGCCGAGCTCAAGGGAGCTCCTGCTTGGCCTCATGCTCTATGGCCCATGCCAGATTTGGCTTTTCCTGCCTGACCCTCTCCCCACAAAGAGGCACACACAAATGCCACTGTTTTCCCAGCTGTGCCTCTCTGTCTGCATGGCATTCCCTGCCTCCCCTGCCTGACCCCACACCAGGGTGCAAGGACAAGAGTCCAAGCAGGTGATCTGAGTTAACAGAGGCCCAACAGGGAGCACTGGGGTGACACTAAAAGATCTCTTGGCAGGGCTTGGTGTTGCTTGGGCAGCTGTTGTGGTCCTTCCTCAGAGCCCATTTTCTGCATCTGTTTTCCACATGGTTTTTGAGCTCTTGAAATAAATACCTCAGCACAAGGATCCACTGGCTGCCCCTTGGGGCTCAGCAGAGGACCCCAGCCTGTGCCCCCCTGGGAATGGCAGGGATCTCATGCCCCCTGGGCAGTCCTGGTGCTTGGCTGTTCCCTATGCTGGGTGCCAGGGCTGCAGCCAGAGGAGTTCATCAGTCATCCCATGCACAGCACCCACACTGTGCACAGCACCCACCTCATGCACAGCACCCACCCCATGCACAGCACCCACGCTGTGAACGACACCCACACTGTTCAGGTGTGCAGGGCACCCATGCACAATTCTGCCACTTGGTGTCACCTGCCATAAAAAAGTCACAGCTGAGATGTTCCCAGAAGAGCTCAGCCTGGGAAGGTCCAGGGGAGACAGAAGTGTGTGTGGTGTGGTTCAGAGACTCCATGGGAGTCCTGCCTTGGACCTTTAATTACATGGGGACACACAAGAAATTAAAACCTTCAAGGAATGGATAAGAGCTATCACTGAGTCTTAATGGACCTTCTCTATCTTCAATTTGCCTCAAATTGACAATGGTGGGTGGTGGGAAGAGTGTGGGAAGAGCCCATCCCTACCCCAGGCACGGTTCTGTGCAAGGGTGCCAGTAGGGCTCTGTGCTCAGCCCAGCACCTTGGGTCCCAGCTTTCCAACAGGGATGGGTGACCAAGCCCATGGCTTCCTGTCCCACCCCTGTTCTTGCCTCTGCACTCCCACTCCTGCTCCCCTCCATCCCCCCAGCACCAGAACCACTCTGTGGGGCTTGACTCTTGCCACGTGCCTCTGTGCACATCGCCCTGCTCCCAGCCAGTGGCTGGTCACTGAAGGAGTTGATCATCCTCTCCATCACTTCACTCTGGGAATGGTTTTGGCACCCTGGCTGGGCACCCTGGTTTGGCACCTTGGGCACAGCAGGGCCAGAATTGAGCCCTGTGCCCTGGGGGGCTCCTCCATCAGCACAGGCCACCCAAGCTGTCCTTGCAGAGCAGGTGCTCTGGGCAGCCTGTCCTGGTGCTGACCAGGCTGTGCTGTTCCATTTGGAGCCCAAAACCTCAGGAAGAGTCATCGTGGAGGGGGAGCAGGACACCAGTGAAAGCTGCCCTGGCTGGGAACAGGGATCTGGGCTCTTTCTGCAGGTGCTGGGTCCCCCTGTTCCAGAGAAGGGACAGGGACAGACCCATGCTCTGCCAAGCACTGGCAGCGTGTGAGAGGGACAGTGGTGGCACTGCTGGGTACAGGACCCCAACCTACCACTGCAGTGGGGTGCAGCCAATGTATGGAGAACAGGAGCAGGGCCAGGCAAGAGCACAGGGTGATGCCTGGACATGACTCTGGAAGGGACATCTCCCCTGCCATGTGCCATCAGGGTGACAGCAAGAGGCTGGCAGAGGAGCTGAGACGGATTTTCAGCCTCCTGGACTCTCCGAGCACAAAAGCTGGAAATTATTTTGCTTTTAATAGTGGTTTGGGTTATTTTTTCTGTGATTTTTACACTCTCACTTGATTCCAGGTGGATGCAGGCAGTGGGCAGTGAAGTCCCTGGGGAGGAAGAACGTTTTGGGAGAGGGCTCCCTAAAAATTCAGGTCTCCATACAGCCCATAGCTGTGGGTGGGATGAGCTGGGCCTGCAGCTCCACGTGGCAGTGGATTTGTGCCCTTGCTCCAGGGCTGGGCTGGGCAGGAGGATTCCTCTGAATTATTTCCAGATGGGGATTAATGCAGCAAACTGAGTTTGCTGCAGGGTGGATAAACAAACCAAAGCTCCTCGGGAATCTATTAATAAACTGCCTGCCTGCTGCTTCTGCCCCAGATCTGGGAACATCCTGGTCCTGGCCTGGGGTGCAGCTGTGCCCTGCCCTGCTGCCCTTCCAAGCCCTTGGCTGTGGGGCAGAGGTGACAGGGATTCCTCCAGGTCTGTGACCACCAGGGTCGTAACAGGACAGGGGTGTGAGGGTGTGAGTGGGGGCTGTGGCTCTGCTGCAGGCCCCTACTCTGCACTGTAAGTGGGATAAGCTGCTGCCCACTGTGTCCCCTGGTCTCCCCATCCCTGCTGAGCTCTGCCAGGGACAGTGGCACTGGGAAGTGACACCTCTCCTCTCCAGCCTTCTGCTGCAGGGCTTCAGGCAGCTTTGAACTGGAGCAGGTGTAAACAGGGTGGGGGCAGACTTTGAGCCCTCTCAAACTGGCACTGCCGTGCCAGGGTGAGGGTAAACCAGTTTCAGGTGGCTACAGCCCAGCAAGCTCACCTTTCCCATTCCTTGGCATCAGGGGGCTCCTGGATGACCCTCCATGTGCACACAGACGTGTGACCCTGTGGGGGAGCAGAAGAGTGGCCCACGGGACTCTCATCCCAGCCCTCCTCATTTTGATGTGGATGGTGGTGTCCTGCCAGGGGCAAACAGAGCTCAGACAAGGGCTGGGTTCACTGGGGCAGCCCCTGTCTCCAAGCAGAGCTCCCTGCTGAGGACCCCTGGGCATGGTGGGACAGCACAGGTTAGACCTGTGGATGGTAGGATTTTGTCCCACCCGGCCAGTTACACGGGTCCTGGGCCCACACACCCCTCTGTACATGGCTGGTGAGACAGCACACCTGGGGGGTAATGCCCCTGGAGAGGATGGGATGCCAAGAGATGGATCTGGCTTTGCTTATTGTCAGCTCTCCAGCCTGCAGCACACACAAGCAGTTAATTCCAGGCTGTTCAGGGGTGGCTGCTTACCTGGCTGGAGCAGTGCCTGGCAGAGGGAGGGACGAGGGCATGGCTCCACACCTTGCCAGGGCAAGCATCACTGCAAAAATATTTGCTGAAAAAAGTTCAGCTCCACCCCGAGCAAAACCGGGTCCGGGAGCAGAGCCTGATGCAGGTTTGCGGCCGGGTGAGCGGGGAATGTGTGTGGCTGCAGGGAGCTGAGCACGGCACTGCCAAGCAGCTCCACCGGCACCGCTCAGCCGAGGGACACAGGGCTGGGCAGGGCATCGGGCACTGGGGAACCTGTCCGTGGGCTAACGGCGGGTCGGGGAGCCCTCTCCGCTCTCTGCCATGGGCTACTGGAGGGTCCTCGGCCCCGTGCTGCCCCTCCTGCTGCTGCTGCACCCACCGCCCTCGCCCGCCTGCCCGGCCGCCTGCCGCTGCTCCCCGGGCGAGGTGGACTGCAGCGAGCGGGGCCTCCGCGAGGTGCCGTGGAGCCTGTCGACCAACACCAGCACCCTGTGGCTCGGCTACAACTTCATCACCGTGCTGGGGCCGCGCTCCTTCCCCCCGCTGCCGGGGCTGCGGCTGCTCAGCCTGCCCCACAACCGGCTGGAGCTGATGCACGGCCAAGCGCTGCTGGGGCTCGGGGCGCTGCGGGAGCTGGACCTCAGCCACAACTACCTGAGCGTGCTGAGCCCCGAGACCTTCCTGCCCCTCGCCAGCCTGGCCACGCTCAACCTGGGCAGCAACAGGCTGGGGGAGCTGGAGCCTGTGGTGCTGAGCGCCCTGCCCCGGCTCCAAGCCCTTCTCCTGCAGGACAACCCCTGGATGTGCAGCTGTGGCATCCTGCCCCTCTGGCGCTGGCTCAGCCTCAACAGGGACAAAGTGCGAGGTGAGTGCCCGGAGTGTCCCCAAGCCCCCACCTGCTCCAGGCTGGCTGTCACCCTGCAGGGGCTGAGGCAGGACCTCTCCTGGCTCCCGAGGGCTTGGGTGGTCAGTGCCCACCCCGCTGTACCCTTGGGCTAGTGTGACATTCTCCAGAACGTGTCCTCAGGCCATGGCACCTCCTGTGTCTGCTTAGGTGGACACATCCTTGGGTCTTGTTTGACCTTGGTCACCAGCAGGGATTGCCTGGAGGGGAGGGCTGGGCAACGTCCCACTGACAGGCACCCAGTGCTGTCCCCAGCAGTGGCACCAGTCCTGTCACAGGGAGGGCAGTGGGCACCTGAGGGGGCAAGAGGAGCCTGTGTGACAGGCTGCTGACCCAGCCAGGATGCAGTGCTTTCAGCCCCTTCCCCAAAGCCTTCATGAACCTAGTTCTGATCCTACATTTCTTTCCCCATGAGCCCCAGTGGAATACAAAAGCACTTCTGCCAGCAAGCTTTCACTGCCACCTCTTCCTGCTTGATTCCAGCTCGGGTGTGTGCCTGCACTTGTGCTGGCTGGGACATTCTGTGACATCTCCAACCTGGCTGCTCAATGCTCCACACATCTGCCTCCTGTCAACCAGTCCCTCCACCTTGTCTGCCCCATCTGCCATCCTGCCCCAAACCCCTTTTCCTGGGCCCACCTCCCTATCCATCCCACTCTCTGGGGCTCAGGACATAGGTGATCCCTGAACCCCACAGCTCCCTTTCTTTGTACCCTGACATGGGTGATCTTGGTCACCCTGGCCCCTGTTCTCCTGCCCTGGTCCCATCTGTCCCACACAGAGCTGCCATCCCCCTGTCCCTGACACCTGCCTTTCCCAGCTGCTCAGTGTGCCCACCAGCACTGCTTTTCTCTTCCAGAGAAGAGTTTGCTCCTCTGCAGAGTCCCGGAGCAGCTGAACAAGTACCCGATCATGGCCTTTGGGGATGAGTCCTTCAGGCAATGCCAGGAGACCTCACTGTCCTCCCAGCACTACATCACCCTCTTCATCATTGGACCGTTCTCCTTCATTGCCAGCATCTTTTTCTGCACCTTCATGGGCTCAGTCATAGTGTTTTGCCACAACCTGCGCAGGAAATCCCACTGCTGGAGGAGACCCCGTGTCTGCAGGGTCCACTGAGGCAGGATGGCCAAGCTTTAGCCCTGGGCAGGGTGTGGGCCATGTCCTTCTCCAGCTGGCTGCACCCACCTGTTGCAAACACGTCCTGCAGACCAGTGAGAGGAAGATCTGTCCCTGGAACTGCTTCAGTTTTTCTCAGAGTCCCTGGGACGATTCCAAGCTCCCTCTGCCCTGCTGCTGGGAGAGCAGCCTGCAGCTCACCACCCTGCAGGGCATGGGCTGACTGCAGATGCTCTCAGGGTTTTTAGGAGCTTCCCCAGACCACCCTCAGACCCTTCCTGGGGTTGTCCATGTGATCCTTCTCCCCCTGTCCTGCCACTCGTGGTGTGCAGTGGCCTCAGAGTGCATTTCAGGGTGCCCCATGTGCCTCACTGTGCTTCTGGGTGCAGCCTGGGAGCCCTGTGCACATCTCAGAACACATTGTAGTCCTCTGGGCACCCCAGGAGTCATCATTTGCCTTTTGGTGCAGCCCAGGAGCCTCTGTGTGCCTTTCAGTTTGCCCTCAATCCCTTTTCTGGCCTTTTGGTGCCCCCAGCACTCTGTCTGCCTTCAATGACCCCATCAGCCTCAGGGTACCTTTCCATGCCCTCCAAACTCCTTGGCTTGGCCTTTCATGCACCCAAATGCCATTTGTTTGACTTCTGTGTCCTGACAGGCATTGGTTTGCCTTTTGGTGAACTGTAGAGCTCCCCAAGTGCCTTTTGGTGCACCTGAAAATCTCTGTATGTTTTTGGAGCCTTCCAGAGCCTTCATGAGGCTTTCAGACTACCCCAGAGCCCTCATGTGCTGGCCAAGGACAGGGCTGACACAAAACATTTCTTTTGGTAGGTTTTTTTCATTGAGTCAAGAATGCTGGAGCTGAGAAGGCTCAACCAACAACCAAGATCTAGAGTAAGGCTGAAGGTTGTGGTAAGGGTTGGGAAGAGCCTTGAGCTCCCACTGATGTGGTTCAGCAGCTCCTTTGGAACTGCCAAAGGTGGGTGAGGCTCACAGTAGTTCCTCTCTCAATAGTTTTCCCCAGGTTAAAGCTCATCCCAGCCAAGGTCTAGGGTAGCTGAGTGATGGGAGTGGGGGCAAACAAGCCTGTGTGGTTTACAGCACAGAGATCCAGCCCTTAATGCTGCCTCCCTTCCCATCACCCACACAATGGGGCTGGGGCTGCCCCTGCACCTCCCTGCCCTGCCACCTCCTGCCCTTCCCTGTGGAAATGCTTCTGGACATGCTTATTGTGCGTACTGGGAGATGGCCGGTCAGTGCATGGAGCTGTGCTCCAGAGGGAAGCACAAGCTGCGTGACAAAGACAATCTTTCAAGGAGAAGAAACAGCCCTTTTTGCCTGATCTTCTACCAACTGCAAGATGGTCAGAGCCACATGAGATGGCTGTGGCCACCAGCCTTCCCCTGTTCACTCAATCTCAGCAGGAGCTGTGGAGCAGCCTGGGATGTGGCAGGTCAGTGCACCCCTCGACAAACTCTTGGCAAGGGTTCAGTAATTCACACAGAGAATAAACCAAGTGTCACCTCAGCTCTGGCTTGGTCCCATTTTTATTTTCAAGAGAGAAACCAACCCAGTGAGCTGCCACAGTGCCAGACTCCTACTGCCTTCTCTGTCGTGGGGTGTGGGGGTTGCAGGGAGCAGCTCCTCCACTTCCACCAGCCCTGCACCTGGGAGCTCTGCAGGACCTCTGCCAGGATCATCCTCTTGCCTTTCCCAGGAACAATCCCAGTTTTCCCAGACCCTCTCTAGTGACAGCATTCAGTCCTTCCTGAGTAGGCTTGGGCTTCCCATTTGGAGCTAAGACCTTGTTTGTCATCCTGCTTGGCCACCGGAGCCCTGCTCCTCGTCCCAGACCACCCTGAGGCTGAGCCCACCCTGAAGGCTGGGCTCGTGGTCTCAGCACATGGGGACCATGCTGTCAGTGGGTGATGTTGCTTCAGTTGAGCCCAAGGGAGCTGACTTTCTGTTTTGCAAATCCCTCGGTGGAGCCTCCCTATGGATGGGCTGATGTGCAAGGACTCCCCCAGATGCTTCACCCCTGTAGTCCGTCCTCTGCTCCCAAAGGCTGACCCTACTGGCACTGCCCCAAGCTGGCTCCCAGGAGATGGGAATCCCAGCAGTGGCAGTGGACCATTTTCCCTGGGATGGAGGTGGGACAGAGCCAGCTGCCATGGTGCTGGTGTTTGGACAGCTTTTGACTGTCCCCATGCCCTCACTGCAAGGCTTGTCCCCCTCCCTGTGGCTGTTCAGGCTCTCTATCAGCTGAGTACCCCAGAATGATGCTGGTTCTTCCCTCATCTCCTCTGCAACTCCTGGCCTTTTTCCCTGCTGGTTTCTCCAACCCTTCCCGTCCCTCCACCCTCCACTGTTTGCAGACCCTGCAGTGGGGCTGGGTGAGGTTCTGACTCAGCACAGGGCTCCCTGCCAGCTTTGCCAGAAGCCAGAGGCAGAAAGAGGCACACAGCATCGGAATAAACCACTTCATGATCCAGTCTAGACTTTACTGAGCTCTTGCAAAAACTCGGTATTAATGTTACATCGACGTATAAAGTAAATGGGTCCAGTTTCTCAGCTGGAGCGAGATGAACTTGATGGAGCCACAGCAGTCAGTGGGACGATGCTCACAGACCTCAGCTGCCGTCTGAAAATCCTGCCTGTGGGGCTGCTTGCCCTTGGGGGAAGCCCTGTCTGCTTGGCTGGGGCAGGGAGAAGGCAGTTCATGCCACCGGGGCTCGGTACCACATTGCAGGTGGGTTTTCCATGTTTGCAGGAGACAGGATGTGATGCTGCCCTTGCACGTGCAGTAGCTGCTCATCACCAGCCTGGCTGGTGCCAGATGCTTCCCCCAGTGCTGGTGTCCCTGCACCCACTCTCACCCTCTCTGAGTGAGGGTGCTCAGAGGTGCTGGCACATGGGGCAGGCTTGAGAGGAGGAAGGTGCAGGAAGGAATGGCATCAGCCTGGCTTGTTTGGTTTCCTTCTCTTGAACTGCAATCTGGTTTCCATGTGTCCAGGTTCAGGAAGATGCAGTGCCATGAGCTGAGGCTTCAGAGCTGCCATGGGCGCTGCTGGCAAGCTGGAACTGCAGGTGAGGGTGGCAGGGAAGCTGGCAGTGCTGGCCGTGTGCCCCGACACTGCAGGCAGCAAGCCACGACCAGCCAGCAGCATCTCTCCTTGCATTGCTGGTGCTGAGGCAGTGTGCAGCTGGGGTAAAGGCCAGTGCAACCATCCAGAGCCATTCCCCGTGGAGAATTCCTGGCTAGGAGAGCCACTGTGAGTGCTACATGCTGGCCATGGCCAGGTCCCGGGGATGTCTTCTGTGCAGGAGAGGTGGGGAGCTCAGACCTTGGCTGTCAGGGCGCTGTGGGCTCCAGAGCAGCACGAGCAGCACAGGAGTGTGGGCTGCAGGGAGGGAGCGCTCCCGCTGCAAACAGACCATGTACAGGGGCCAAGTCACAGCCAGGAGCTGATGGGAGGGAGGAGCAGGGGGTCACACTCTGCAAGGAGCAGAGCACACATCCTCCAGCCTCTGCAGCAGATGTGGGGGTCATTTGGCCCAGCAGGAACATGTGCCCAACCTGCCAAACCACACCGGCTGCTCCAGCTACTCAGGACCATGGGCACGTTGCACTGGAGCCCTCCAGGTGGTGGGAAACGTGGAGCACACATTTGAGGGACATTTGTGTGTGTGCTGAGAAGCCTGCAGCCTGCAGAGTGGAGCACATGTTTGTGGTCTGGCACCAGCTCTTCCCCACTACCACGGGAGAGCAGGCACCATGTGCCTTCCACAGTCCTTTCCCCTTGCATGGAGCCAGTCACTGGCAATCCTGATTATCATGACTCTGCTTGGGAGCAATTATCTCTGTACAGTGGAGTCCAAACCGTGTCCTGGTTCTGCTGTGCGTTCTGGGGCACGAGCATGGCAGCAGGCCTGGGAAGGGAGGGATATTATACAATGGAGTCACTGTGTATGGATGAAGGATGCTTTCCTCCCATCTCACCCAGAAGAACCCATCAGTGTCCCTTGAAAGGCAGTCCTGGCTATGCCTTCCTACTGTGTTGGGCAAGGACTGATGGCCCTCAGGGAGAAGGTCACACCACAGTGCTGACTGAGGGGTCGGAGAGGTTGAGCTGGCCAGTGATGTCGGTGGGGTGATACTGCTGCAACACACAAATAGACAGACAAGGAGAAAGAAGTGTTAGGCAGTTCTGGCACTTGTCCCCACCGGTACTTACATCCCATGTGTCCCTACAGGATATCTCTTGGGGGTGATGCAATGCCCCGAGAGCTGCTGCTGGCTGAGGTCCCCTTCCCAATGCAATTGTGCAGAGGTCATTGCAGACACTCTCCAAGCACCCTAGAGCTGGGCAGAGGGGACACCCAGGAGCGTGGTGCAGCTTCCGCGGAGCGTGGCTGCCACGTTGCCCACTGAGCGAGCCCCTCTCCGCTCTGGGAGAGCTACAAAACAAAGCCTGTGACTCATCAGCCCAGCCCACGGCTGAACCTGTGTTTGGAGGGTCTGTCTGCGTTTTGGCACCTTTCTGGTGCCAGATCAAGCTGTGCTTTGAGGCCAGGGCGTTTCACCTCCTTGCTTGAATGACCCTGCTGTGACTATCCTTTCATGCAGGTGAGATGTGTGGTGTGATTGGCGTGTGATAAAGTGTGGCATTGATTGCTAATGTGAAAATACAGCCTGTGGTGGGGATGTGGCTTAGATTTGGGATTCTGTGCTCCTTGTGGATGGGGGGTGCTCAGCAAACAGTCCCTGGGAGATACCCACTGCAGTCCCATTAGCAAGCAAGGGGCGAGAAAGAAATATCCATCAAGGGGAAAGAAAAAAAAGTCCTTCCTCCCTGGGCAGGAATTTACAACTGGGCAGTTATTTCCTCCCTTCCTCCTTCCATAGTCCCTTCCTGTCCCAGTTCCACTCTCCTAACTCCAAACCCTGGACTGGTAGCCCTATCCAGTCCTGCTGTGAGAGTGGGTGGCAGGAGCATCCTGCGCTGCTTCTGGGATCCTCAACTGGTGCCAGGGCAGGAAAGGGTCTCAGTGGGTCTCGTGTGCTGCAGTGCAGACCCTCTCCAGGGACATTTTCCCAGCCCTTGCACCACCCTGCCCAGGAGGGCTGAGGTTTTGAGGGGCTCCCGGGGGCCTCCTCAGTGATGGGACGTGAGCTGCCCTGCATTGGTCGGTGCTGTCTCCGGTGGCCTCTGCGGTGCTGCTGGCAGCTCTGGCACTGTGGCTACCATGTGTGCTCTATGCCCTGCCTCCTGCCACGGGGAGGTCTGGGAGCCCCCCCGAGCGTTGTGTGGGGTCCTTGGGGCTGCCCAATCCAGCTTTGTGCTTCACCAGGGCCCCTTGGTGGGGAGCAGCTGGGCCAGGGCCAGGAGCCATGTGCTCCCATCTCTCCAGTGCACATGCTGGGAACAAAGTGACACCCAGGGAGCATCTCACACGATCATCCTGTCACCTAGGGCACTAGCTAATATTCCCATGGAGCCTCTGGGAATTCCTCACCGTGACCTTGCTTTGCTAAGGGGCAACACCTTGGCCATCACCCGTTGGCACAGAGAATGGCCGGGGCCATCCCGCCGTCAATCTGCCGCCCTGGGGGGAGCTTTTTGTGGCTGCTCATCAGCCCACCAAAAAACACCCCTCTCCCAAAAATGGATGCAGCCACCCCCTCCTTGTGAAAAATTTGAATTCTAGGCTAAATGCAATGTTCCCATGGCAAAACTGCTGGGAGGTGTGTGCTCATGGGATGGGGCTTGACTCCCGCAGGGAGGAGAGGCGACGGGGAAAGGGGAGAGCCTGGGTGAGTCACTGGTGGAGAAGAAGGAGGAACTTGAGATACAAAAATGAACGGGTAGAAGAAAGGTCCTTTGTTGAATATCCTGCCTGATGCAAGCGCGGTGGAAAAGCGGTGTGTGCATGTGTGGGTCGTGTGCCTGGGTGCTCGTGTACGTGTGGCTGCTGTGGTGGAAGGCTGGAGGTCTAGCAGGGCAGGCTGGGGCCTTCTGGCCTCTCTGCACAGCTCTGGGGGTGGGCAACGCTAAAATAACCAAGTGAAATGGGCAATCTGGCCAGAAAAATTAAAATACAAGAGCGTGGCTTTTGATTTGAAAGCATATCTCCTCCAATCACAGAGTTATCACAGGGTAACATTCTCATTTACTTTTTTTTTGTGTAGAGTTCATGCATGCAATTTTTAATAATAAAAATTAAAATTAAAAGAAAAAAAGAAAAGCAAAAAAAAGCAAGAAAACGGTCATATCAAAACTATGTTAAAGTAGGACTAATGCTAGAAGCACATATCAATAATTTAGGATAAATTATGTTACAGGGATGGTGCAATAATCCCCAAACCAAACATTATAAAGCCAAGAAATTAATCAATATTAACCGTAGAAGAGACTCAAACATGTTAAGGTATGGAAGTGAAGTGAAAGCACCAAAAACTTTAAATGACAACCAGGAAGAAAATATAGACAAGAACTTAATGTCTTTAAAAATGACTTCAACCTAACTGGGCTCATATGGTAGTCCCTGGCTGGTGGAAGATTTTTCTGGAAGAATTTTTGTTTGTTGTTTGTTTGTTTCAATTAAAAATTAGGATTCCAGCTAAATGCAATCTTGCTGTAGAAAATATCAACTTCCCTTTAAAAAAAAAAAAAAAAAAAGAAGTTGTCTTTGACCTACTTTTGGTTCTTTTGGGCCAAAAAAAACTAGGCTCTTTTTTTCAGCCAAGAAGCATTTGGCTTTGGGACAGCTGATCCTTCACTGAGAAGGTGACCTTTTCCATGAAGCCCCTCGGCTCTCGACCAGCTCTGGCACCATCCCCATGGCTGCAGGGCAGCACCGCCGGCAGCGCCGCGCCCTGGGCAGTGACGTGGGACGTGTGCCATGCTGTGCCTGGGGGGGCCCGTGGGCTGGCAGTGTGTCTCTGCGGGGGCTGCCGATGGCTGGGGGGGCGGCTAAGGGACCTGTGCACCTCGTTACGTGTCTGTACGCAATGTGCCGGCTCGGAAGGTGTCTGTGTGGTTTATGCGTCTCACATGGCGTCTGTGGGGTTGCAGTATCGTGGGTGGCTGCGATGGATGGCAGTACGTCAGCTCTGCGAGTGCTATTCGAGTTGCAGGAGCTGCCTATGGGGAACACATGCATCTCCTCCTGGGGCGGTGGGGATGATGTGCCGCGGAGAGGCTGTGCAGCTCGGGTGATGGTGGGCGCTAGGACGTTCAGAGTGGGGTGGTAGCTTCCCAGGGCTGTCTTGGCTCCATGGTGCCAGCCTGTCTCTCTGGCACTCCTGAGGGACCATTCTGCAGGGCTGCAGAGCAGAATCCATTTTTAAAACTCCCGACAACGAAAAGGAAAGAAGCAAGGCCACCAGGTCTGCGTCTTTCGTTCGCTAGCCAGGAGAGCCCGTGGGGCTGGGGTCAGCCTGGCCTTCCAGCCCCATGGGCTCTCCAGCCTTGCCCATCTAAGACCTGGTGTGGGCCCGTGGCTCTGATGACCGTCATGAAACAGAGCACCTCGCTGCTTTCTCGTCTTTACAAGGACCCCAGGCAACGTGCCCCAGCATGCTACGTACTCATGGGGCCTTCCACAGCAGGAGGGCATTGGGGTCTCAGGGCCAGGGCTGCTGCACGGAAGTGGAGGGCACCAAGCGCAGGCTGTGACACGAGCTGGTGGCAGCACCCTCCCGCTGGCCGCTCACCCCGCAGAGCAACCAGCAAGTCTGCCCAACATCACCACAAAGCTTGCTCCACCATGGACCTCCTGCAATAGCTGGACCTCAGAGCTGCTAGACTCCAAGTTGGCCACGTTGGCTTGGATGTTGACCCCAGGAGCTTGTTCTTGACCCAGCTAGCCCAGTTTCCTGGGGAACGTGTCCTGGGACCCTGGCCACATCACCCCATGGCAGGCAGAGGACTGTGACAGGCTTCTGGGCAGTGGGGAACAGTTGACCATAACTGCCTTGCAGATGCAGCTGCCCCCAAAGTGGGGACCATCTTCTGGGATGAGTGGGGTCATGTCCCTCCGCAACTGGCCTGTGAGCAATGCACCAGGAAGAGCACGGACAGGACCCAAAGCACAAGGAGCCTGAGGCTGTGCTGATCCCCACCAGGCGTGGGAAGGGGGAGGACAGTTCCACAGCTCACCCATGGGACCTCTGGTGCAGGTGAGCCCTGGATCTGGTCAACTCAGGGCATTGGGTGCTCCTGCTGTGGGGCAGAGAGGGCTGTGGGCTGCTGTGGTGTAGGGTGGATGCCACACTGTGGAACAGGATCAGGCCCAGGATGCTTCCCTGAAGAAGGAGTGGTGTGGGAGGTACCAGGGATGCCACACGCCAGCTGCCCCATTGTTCTTGGGTTCTCCTCCTCTCAGTGTGCCCACCAATGGAACTGGTCCCCCCAGGTGCCGAGGGCACCATCAGGCTTCTGCTTTCCCAGGACAGGATCCCTTGGTTTCCTAATCATGGAGTAGTTCAAACACATCAAAACATGGGAATCTATCCAGGACATGCAGATATGTCTGCAATTTTTTTCTCCCTTTTTTTCCCTGTGCATCCCACTTCTCTTCCTCATCCTCACTCTTCCCATCTTCTCTCCCAGGGACCACCCACCCCATCTCTGTCTTCTTTCCCCTGGTTGTGATTCAGGCCACCAAGACACAATCTGTGACCTCCCTGTAGAGCTGCTCAGGGGGTGCAGCAGTGGGGAGAGGGCACCCCAGAGGTGGGAGAATCACTTGGAGCAGGTGCCACCTGGGGAGCATGGAGGCAGTGCAGGAGGTGACAGGGATGCCTGTCTTCCCCATGGGGACAGAGGATGGGTGGGAAGAATGTGGGTCCCCCCTCATGACTTCCAGGCTTCGAGGTGACAGTGAGAGGAGCACTTTGTGTGAGGTGGTGGCAGTTGAGCCCGACTGAGGGCTCAGCTGTCCCCAGGGACGTGTCCCAGGGGTGCTCCAGGAGCTTCTTGGCACAGAGCCTGCACTGGTGTCAAAGGCAGCCTCCTCCATTTCACACACAGAGCCGTGGCCCCGAGACCCCCTGCGGTATCACATGCTGCTCCCCGGGGCGCCCCAAGCCTGCGGCTGGGGACGGGCCACCCCACCATGGGGGGCCACATCTCCCCGCCCTGCCACCGTCCCCCCGTCCCCGCCGCGCCTCGGGCAGCCTGGCGGGGAGCCTGCTCTGGGCAACCCTGGGCAGAAACCCGCCGGTCGCCCCGGGGAGGGGGTTTTGGCCAGCCCATCGCGCCAGGAGGTCGGGCAGCAACACGCAGCGGGCGCTGCCACACGAGACAACAGAGTAGCCACAGTGCAGAGTGTCATACAACAGACGGCGACATGCAGAGGGACACGGCTCAGTCCGACAGACCAACAGCCCAACCTGATGCTGAAGTGTCTGAAGCTCCAGCACGAGCAGACACATTTGCACATTTGGAAACAGCTGGCTTTAGAGGCAGCAATTTGGAAATTTTCTCTGGTTACGTGACAGCAGTGGAAAGCACAAGTTTGAACCAAGGCTGGGTCTTTAACAACCTCCACTTTGAAGCCTTCATATCTCTTTTCTAGGGTTGCATTACTGCTGACAATAACCAGAGACAGCTGTCACTCCTGTGCCCAGGACTACGTCCGGATTGCTAATCGTCACAAACAAAAATCACATGTAGAGAATGTGACACGCATGGCTCTCGGTGAGGTGACACGGTGCCCAAATTAAATCGGGGTGATTGTTTTTAGGCATACAATGACAAACAGGTACAGGAACACTCAGGAACAGAAAAAGAAAAAAAAAAAAGGAAAAGAATGTCATCAGTTTCAAGAGGTCAGCACCGGTAAGGTGAGCGAAGCACAGAGAGGAACATCAGAAATCATCCAGGCAGAAAGAAAACAAAAAAACAAAACAAAAACTCAGTTGCATCTCCCAACTCATCACAGGACTCCAAGCCACCTCCTGCCTGCCCTCCAGGATCCCAGCATCCTTTCAGGAACACGGGATGACTGACTCACTGACTGACTGACTGACTGGTGACGAACATGAGCTATGCATGTACACTGGCAGCTTCGGGATGGGTGTGTGGCAGTCGATGGGATGGCAGAAGAGAGAAAGAGAGAGAAAGAGAGAGGGCAGAATTGTTCTTCTTCCTCTTACCGTATCCTTGGAGGACCTACGTCTCTTGAAGCTGGAGGCCAGGGTGGAGGTGATGGACCTAAAAGTGGCTTTCTTTTTAGGGTCAGGTTCTGCTCTACCACTTTTTCTATCCTAAAATGAATATGTATAAGTAATTAGATCTCTAGTGTGTTGTTGGAAACTCTAAATCTATTTGAATACTGCCCCATGTCATGGCTTTCATTCAGGTGAGAAAGCTACTGGAGGTGTTCTGTCATTCCCAGTCCTCCAAGGGCCTCCATGACCCATGGCTACGGCACAGCCACCACACTGATACAGCTACCGGGGGCTGGCCTCTCATCTGGAGTGCTGGAAACCCCTCTGGGGAGTCTCCCTGCTCTCCTGGGTGTCTGTGGCCAGGCCGGCACAGCTGACCTCGCTTCCTGGGGATGCTCTGCCTGGCGCCCTGCCCCTCGCTTCCACCGCTAGCCTGGTTGGACAGAGACGTGAGATGCTGCACCTACCACTAAAAAAAAAATTGCTCAGGACCTTTTCTGAGGCTGAATCCTAGTGCCAGAAGAGAGAGAGAGGACTGCATTGAAAGAGAAGTCATTGTATGAATATTCTGTAAAAAAAAAAAAAGTGTTCAAAAATTCAAATGACGCAGTTGTGCAAAGCCGAACGTGGTTGCTGGTGGTGGTTTGGTGTTTGTTGTTTTTTTTTTTCCAAAGTAAAACAGGCTAAAAAAAAAAGGAAAAAAAAAAAAGAAACTGGAAGAAAAAGAAAATTAAAAAAAAAATAAGGAAAAGAAAGGGAGGAGGCAAAGCGTTAGTGCTATGATGTCGTCGGGGTCGGGATGAACTCAAAGAGAAACAGAACTGAAAAATGTAGGCGTTGGAGTTAGCGAGTCGGACCTGGTTGGCGCAGGCTGGGAGCACCAGCCGCCATGGTGCGGGGGCAGCGAGCCGAGGGGACCGGCCGCGCTCGGCGGCGGGCGCTGACAACGATTCCTCCCCAATTGCTTTCGTGCCAATGAGTGTGACCTTTCCGACGGGGGACGGAGTGACCAGGTCTGGCTCTGCTACCGCACGGGGGTAACCAAAATGTATCCCGCTGGTGCGTAGAGCATGCTCGGGGATACATTTGCTCCTCCTTCTCAGTTCTCTCTTTTGCGGACATGCACAAACGGAAAGGAAAGCAAGATGAATGGAATGAAATGTCTTTTTCTTCCATGGCATCTCAGGAAATAGCCATGGCAAAACTGTGATCCCAAAAACCATTATTTTTGTTTGTTTGTTTTAACAAATAAATCTTTCCACTTGCCTACCTTCTAGCAATGTACCAGATACTAGTGCTCTGACGTTTCCTCCTGTGGAAAAGTCTTACAATGTCAAACGGCTCTTTACCATGAGGCTGTTTACCCCCACAGGGCAGCATGCTTTGCTCACAGTCCCACAGACTCTGCCCAAGGACCCAGTGCAGTATTTTCTAGAAGGTTGGCAAGTGAAAAATGGCAGTGCGACTAGTGTGCTCTGTCCCAGCAGCCTTAACCCCCTCGGTGCTGCTGCTTTTTGGAAGCAAAGGAAAAAAAAAGAGGTAAAAAAGGAAAGAAAAATGTTGAGAAATGGCTTTTCCGAGACTCTTATCAGTGAACGGAACCCAGAGAGCTTTCAGGATACAGCAGCCCGGCCTCGTGCTCCCCTCGCTGCTCTCGGGCAGCCCCCCAAAACACCCCAGCCAGCACTGCTCCCCCAAGGCCACTGCTCCGGGCTCCTTTCGGGGTCCCCGAGCCTCGTTCTCTCTCTTTCCTTTGCTGGCTCTGCTCCGAGCACAGTCTCCTTTAGTCACCTAAAGGATCTCTTGCTCTTTGAACGCTGGTGCTCCCCGAGGGAAAAAACCAGCCCAGGCAATTCACACAGAGCCTCCAGCTGCTCTAAACTGGGGTTCAGGGGCACTGTGGGGCTCAGCCCCAAAAGCAGCAGGGTAAGGGAAGTGTGAGGCTGGTGGGCCATGGACACGTCCATGGCTCAGTGTCACTGCCAGGCAGCTCTGACCCTCCTGGGCTTCCCTGCCTGAGTGGCACAGAGGGGTTCCAGGGACAGGAGAAGCCGGGAAGAACAACAGCCCCGTGGAAGGGGCCCGAGGGAGCCTTGGCACTGACAGGGACTGGCATTGCTGGCTCCCATGTGGGGAAATGTCCTTGTCTCCAAAGGACAAGAGCACGCACCACCTCATTTTGGAGTCGGTCCCGGGTGTGACAAGGGCTACCGCGCTGTTGGGGAGCAAGCAGGGAAGGGTAGGTGATGGAAACTATCCCTGGAGCATTTCTCCACCTGAGCCCCGCGCAGGGATGCTCAGGGGGAGTGGATTGACCTCCCCCAATCTGCTGGTGAGCACGGCCAGAGCCAGACAGCAGGGCAGGTACCTGCAAAGGGAGCCACACTGGCACTGCCTCCTTGGCTGGAGCCAAGGCTCCAGCACGTGTTCCACAGCAGAGCAAAGTCCCCACCCCAAGCTCCACTGGGGGCATTTGGGCCACGTCTCTGTCCCAGTTGGAGCTGTGCACAACACCTCCTGGGAGAGACGGCATCGGCCAAGGGCAGCTCCCAGGGACGAGGCACTACCCTACAACTTGCTGGGCACCCAGCGATGCCCAGCTGGAGTTTCTGGGGTGTGGGGTGGGGGACAGAGGGCCCCATGCTAATCCACAGCTCTGCATTCACTGATTTTGGTGAAGGAATGGAAAACGCACCTGGTGGAGATTTGCTCTAAAAACGGTTTGTCCTACCTGCAGGTTTTTCCTCCACACATTAACGGCCGCGAACGCCAGCTGCATCTGCTTCCTCCGCGCGTCCTTATGCCTTTTGTAAGCTATTTCTATGAATATTAAAAATATCCCGGCAACAATACCTCCAGCCACCAGCATAAACACACCTGAAATAAGCAGGAAAGTTACAGGGGGCAATAGAAATTGCAACATGACACTTCACTTCTTTCGTATCACGCTCAGCAACGGGAGCATTTGCCAACACAGGGTCCCCCCACCATCCCCCCTCTAGTCCTGGAGGGGCCGGGGAGGGGAACACAGCAGGTGCTGCAGGGTGGGCACCGCAGTGCTGGGCAGAGAGGTGCTGGGGTGCTGGATGTCTGTGCAAGCTCTGGTTGGGCAGGTACAGGGCACTGTGCTGCACCAATGCTGCGTGCTGGCTGCTGCACCAAGCCCCTGGGCTGACCTTGTGCCATGAGGCTGTGGGGTCGCTTGCACCAAAACCCAGCTCTGGTGCTCCCGTTTGTCTTGTTGAGAAATACAGCCATGCACCAAGCTCTGTGCTGCCCTCGGATGCCTGCAGCCCTCGGGCCTTTGGGGTGGTGTCTTGAGGAGACAGAGCAAAACACCCCCTCTCTCAGTGCCTCTGCCCTGGTTGGTGGTGCTGGCGAGGGCAGGGTCCCATTGGACACCCCTCATCCCTCATCACTATGTAGGAGTGGGTGTGCTGGGTATAGGACCAGCAGCACCACATTGCTGCAAGGGAGGCCCTGTCTGGGGGTTCTCACAGCCTTTGCAAAGGGGGACCAAGATAAAAACCCCTCTGTATCCATTGTCCTCTTCCTGCCCCTGCCCAGGGCTCTCAGGGCTGGGAGGCTGTCTCCTGCCTCCAGCCCCCTCCTGTAGCAGAATCCCCTCTTGGCCTTCCCAAGGTGCTGCTCCCCTGTCCCTGCCTTGGGACAGCTCTGATTCCACAGTGACAGCCACAGTTTGGCCAGAGCAGAGGGAGGGGAGCAGTGCTCACAGCAGGGCAACCCCACCGGTGACAAGGGCACCCAGGGAATGTGGGGCAAGCTTTGTGGAACTGTTTCAAACAGGGTGGAGTTGGAGCCCACCACAGCAGCCTCCCAGCAGTAGGAAAGCACAGACCCAAAAGAAGCAGAGATTTGCCCCAAGAGGAAGCCCTGGAGAGGAGAGTGTCTTGAGTGAAAGCAGGCTACCCAGCGAGGGGGAAGAAAGAGGTTTGCAGAACAAACCTGCCATATTCTCAAAGGTGAGTGTTGCTGGGGCATTGCTACGGGAATCACACTCTTGATACCTCACCCAAGTCTTGTCCAAATCCTCCATGAAACCATTCTCGTGGGACCTGGAAGCACAAGGAGACAGGACAGAGTAGTCACTGGGAACCAGCAACAGGCAGCTGGGGCACACACTGTGCCTTTGTGCCCCCTGTATTAGGACTCTGCACTTGCCTGCAGCCTACAAAAAATAGGGACCAAGGACGTGCTGGCTGTGTGTGAGTGCACACATGTGTGGTCCTTACATGGAGAGTGTGTGTATGGCCTGTCTGCAGGGGCTGCCAGTACTGCATGTGCTCACACCCCCCTGCACACAGCCAGGGCAGCAGCTATGAGCAGGACCCACAGCTTCCCAGTGTTGCCAAGAGAGCCACGTGTAAACCACATGGAAGGTGTGTTCCCATGGAAAGGATGGAGCTGGCAGGTGAAGGCAGTCCTCAGAGAGCATTTGGAGAGAGGTTGCAGGGAGTGGACATGAACCACATCTCCCAGTTCCCTTCTGCATGTTCCCCCCACCTGCCAGGGCCACTTGGGACCTCAGGCAATGCTGACCCCAATCCTTTCTGGGGATGCCCAGCAACCTCTAGGTCAGAGCACTGCTGCCTGGTAGCTCCCTGAGGTGTATGGTGAGGGTTGGGACTCCCCAGCAGCTTGGTGTCACAGCTTGGTGTCACAGCTTGGGAGGAAACAAACCAAACTGTGTCCCCACAGTGCTTGTTTCTGCCTGAACAGCTTGTGGGGATGAAGGTGGGGCACAGAGCACACATCTCACCATGGGCCTCCTGCACTTTCCTCCCTGTTGTACCTGGCAACAGGTTACCCCACCACCTTCCTGGGCCACCTGCAGCCTTGGGCCTCCCCATCCTCTCCCAGGAGGGCACCAAGGACCTCTGGTGGCCTCTTCAGGCTTCTCACATTGTTCACCCAAATCCCATCTGCCACCCATCCTCATGGTAAGATCACCCCACAGATGGGGTACCATGGCTCCCTACATTACCCTGGGTCCTGCCTGTGTCTTCCACATCCTGCCCATTCTCTTTCTCAGGCCTTTCATCTCCACATGTTGGGCAGGACTGTGGTGGCTCCTGATCCTGTCTCTCTGAAAAAGAATCTCACATGTCTGTCTCTCTCCACTTGCTGCTTCCCAGCTGCCTGTTCCTCCATCACCACGTTCCTCTGTCTGACACAAGTGTGGCATTTCCAAAGTAATACAAGCAACCCTTTTTACCCATAATACCAGATTGACTTGTGACACCCCACACTGTGGGTTAATGCTGGTGTAAAAGCCTTAGTTGGACTCAGGAGGGGTCCTGACATATCTCTGCCCAACAGGAACAGTCAGAGTTGAAAGAAAACCCCTGGCAGAGTAAGCCAGGGCAGTGCAATGCTGTCAGGCTGGCTGAGCCCACAAGGAGAAGTAGGGAGATGGCAGCATCCACACCCGGCTCACTGGGACCTGGTGGCCCCAGCTTTCTCTGCCAGCTTTCCCTACATTCCTGGCCAAGCCTGGCTCCTGATCCCTGCCCTGCCCTGCTCTGCTCTGCCCTCCCACCAGCTCCCTGCTGCTTCCCCAGCCCTGCAAGATGGAGCTGAGACTGTGGGTGCCCATCCTGGTTGTTCCATGTCCCCTTTGCCAGGAGGGACATGGCAGCCCCCAGCACCCCTGTCCCTGCAGGGGAGGATGGGCAGTGCCTGGCATGAGGCTACTTGCGTGTGAACACATGCAGCACTCGGGGCAAGCCCCACACCATGAGCTGTGTACGGACTTGAGGATGGCCAGGGAGACGTTCTGCTTCCACGGGCTGTCCTTGCGCATCCCGATCCCGAAGCCGGAGCGGAAGAAAAGCTCCCCCGTCGTCACCAGGTCACACTTCTGGGAGGCTTCAAACTCCAGCACGGCCGAGTCCCAGATGAAGGCATGGAGCTTGCTGGGCAGCGAGAGAGGACAGACAGGTGAGGTGGGGCAGCCCAGCTGTCTGCAGCTGCTGTGGGAGCAGCGAGGGTCTCCCAGCCCTAATTTAAGCACTGAAGCCACCCAGCCTTGCACAGAAGGAAGAACAGAGGCCAGAAGGGCCAGGGCTCCCACTCTGCTGTTCCCCACATAGACCTTGTGCTCTCCACCCAGAGACATGAAATGCACCAGGACTAGGGAGATCCCACCCAGCACCAACTGGGAAGTCCCATCAAGACACTTTGGTTGCAGCTCCCTTGGCCCTGCACGCTCCACCCAACCATAGCTCCCTGAAACCCCTCCCAGCACAGCCAGACAAGGTGCTGGCCCCACTCACTTGTCCCTCACTGCCTGGATGGCTTCGGCAGCGCTCTCGTAGTTGTGCTTCTCCATGTGCCGGTACATGGTGCTCAGCTCCACCTGCCGTCGGAAGTAGATGTCCACGGAGCTCTGCTTCACCGTGGCATAGATGAACTTATCGGAGGGGTTGCGCAGCTGAAGGGCAAGGACAGACCCCGAGATCAGCTCAGTTGGGTAGATCGTGGTGCTACTAACACCGTAGTTGTGTGTTTGATTCTCGTGTGGGTCATTCACTGAAAAGGTGGACTCGATGATCCCTGTGGGTCCCTCCCAGCTCAGAATATTCTGTGATTTTGTGACAGGGCTCCTATTTTTTCTGTCCTTCATCAGCAAAACTGACTCACCCCAAGGTCATGTTTCCTAACTTCCCGACTCCTTGAGGGATCTATTTCCTAGAGAAGACCTTGATCTCCTCAGAGGTTGCCACAGGGCAGGGGATGCTCTGGGACAGGGACACTGTGGCACTGAGGGTGCTGGAGGCTGTGGATGCCATGGGCTGGCAGTGCCGTGGGCAGAGGGTGCAGCAGGGTGTAGGACACTGTGGGGCAGTGCTGCTGCAGGGCACATTCCTGTGTGCTGGGGCTGATAAGCTGTGGCTGTGTCCTTGCCAGAGCAGGAAATGGATTTGAGGCATGCAGAGAGTATTGACTGCACCGCAGGGACAATTTCATTACTTATAAGTCATCCATAATTAATTGTTTCCTCATTGGTTAGTGGAGGCTTTCCAGGAACTGGCAGGCAGTTTGACTGCTTAGGGGCTATTCTGGACAAGATTTTGCTGTTGATCCCTCCCCATATCTGTTCTTTCCCACCCAGTGCAGGGGCTCAGACCCACCAGGATCAGCCAGGCAGAGCTTGGTTTTGCCCCCCTGGCACAGATCCCAGCCATGGTAAATCAGGGCTCTGGCAACTACAAGCCACATTATGTGCCCAGAGGTGGGGAGGGAAGGGGAAAGCAAGTGAAGGGTATTACCCGGGGGTCATTGATGCCTGTGATTCTCTCCTCAGGTCGGTCTAACACCAGGAAGGCTGCCAGGTTGGCAGTGTATGAAGCCACAATGATCATAGCAAAGCCAGCCCACACCATGCCAAGAATACGGGCAGAGAAACTCCGGGGGGCACCTGGGGGGAGAGATGAGAGATCAGACTGTCATGACAAGGGCTTGGCTTGGTCATCAAAGGCACATCAATCTATGTGAGACCAATGGCAGCTGCAGACATGTATCATCTGTCTGCTCTGCCAACAGCTGTGCAAGGAGCTTCTGCATTGCCTGAACCAAGAGAAACCAAGCTCCTTCCAGGGCATGCTGTGTCCCATCCTTAGTGGCTGGGTAACTCTTGGCAGGATACACAGCAAAGAAAGACCTTTTTTCCCCACAGATGCTGGGGGTGGAAGGACAGCTTTCACAAGTGCCACAAGTGTGTCACACTCAGCATTGCCAATCTTCTACCAGCCTGCTCTAGGGAAGGCTCAGGGAATGAGTTCCCCAAAGGGCATCAGCCTCATCAGTGAGAGGGTTCTCCCCGAGCCTTCTCAGCTCAGGGCCAGGGCTAGGGCAGAGCAGTCCCTGTGTGCTGTGACTCACCTTCTCCGATGCCAGAGTTCAGCAGGACCCCCCAGGAGAACCACATGGCCGAGGAGAGGGTCAGGGCATCTTCCTCCTCTTCCTCACTGTTTACTTTGAACCGGCCAAACGGGCTGCAAAACAAGAGAAAGAACTCTCATTTCCCTTAGCCTGGTTTCTGGGGCTCTCCACTGTGCCCTCCTAAGAGTCCTGGTGCAGCCCTGTATCACTCAAGCCTACAGACTGTGCCTGTATCCCAAACAGCTCTTCCTCATTCAGTCCTGCTGCCTTACACATCCCCAGTGCTGATACACAACCCTGTACATCTCACTCCGGTACCAGTTCCATCGCTCTTCTCTCCAGACCAGAAAGATGATCTGATCCTGACCAGCTCGAGCTTCACCCACTGCAACACAGAGGGTTCACTGTAGATCAGCCACCAAAGTGCCTGGGCACAGGGATGAGGTGGGGACAGGTTCCCTGCTGTCATAGGGCCAAGGAAGGGCCAGAGGAAACTATCTCAGAGGAAACTCAGGCAGCCAGAGGGGACAGGAGCCTCAGCCCAGGGTTGGTGAGGCAGAGAGGGTGAGGTTAGTTCCTGTGAGAGCCCCCCAAAGGGCTGCGGGGCTGTGCCTGAGCAAGACACTGTGGGGACCCAGGGGATGGTTCCCAGGAGCACCTCCCTGTCCCCTCCAGCCCTTGGGTGGCCCGAAGTGCACTCACCTGAATCGGTCTAGGAGGTACAACATCACTGCCACCACGTGCACGGACAGCCCCACCAGCAGCCAGAGGGTGCTCTGGAAGGGCTGCATGAACGAGTCCAAGGTGCTGCGGGGGATTTCCTGGCACACAGAGAGAGGTGAACAGTGCTGGTACCCAGCACACCCACACCCTGCCCGCCTGGCTGGACCCACAGGGACCCCTGCCCTGCTCAGAGCTCCTCCTGCTCGGCTACACAGGAAGGGTCAGGGTGGCAGAGACAAGACCCAGCACTAAACCCAGCCTGGAGGTTGGGATCTGCAGGTGATGCCCTGGAGTGGGCAGGGGCAGCACCAGGGGAAATGGGCATGGTGTGGGCAGGGCCCTTCTCTGCAATGTGGGGAGCAGGGGGCACCTCCCCTGTTCTACAAAACTTCCCACTCCAGCCCATACCTTCTTCACAAGGATGGTGAGTCCCTGGTACTTGAAGGGCTTGGAGAACTCAATGTACTGAGCCCGCTCGTTGTTGATGGTGAGGGGAGCCACAATCATGTCTGCTTGGCCACTCAGCAGCTCCCCCATCATCCCATTCCACTCCTTCTTGTTGCTGTTGTTCACCTGCCACAGAGCCAATACAGGATCAGACTCCTGCCCTGACACACTTCCCCCACCAGCCAGGATCCCCACACATGTCAGGCATCCTCCACTGCCCTCCCACCCCACCCCTGCTCCAGAGAAGGGCCTGGGGGTGTTTCAGCACATGATACAAGCAAAGAGACGTCACAGGCTGCCCAAACTCACCCTCTCTTGGGTACCAAATTTACCATCAGCCACCAGGTGAACCTCATAGGTGAAGTTCATGACCCCTGCCAGGCGGATGAGCAGGTCGATGCAGAAGCCGTAGCAGCACAGAGCCACTGTGGGACGGCCTGTGGAGGGGAGAAAATGGGGGGAGGAGTGGAGGCAGCCCTTTGCCAGGAACCCCATGCAGGATCCATGCCTGTCCCAGTGAGAACAGCCACCCCATGGCTCTGGTTCCATAGGGGGTATAACCACGTTATCCATCAGGACCATCTGCCTTCACCACCCTCTCACTCCCTCCATCACCTCTGGTGTTGGCAAGCTGGGGGCAAAGGGGTCTCGTTCCTTTGCTATGTCCCAGCAAGGTGGGCAGAGACTTGGAGCTACCCACCCACTGAGGGCGTGGTGCATGTGCTGGACCCAGCAGGCTGAACACAGCCCAGGGCTGGGGGAATGGTGTGCACAGGAAAGCAAGATGGGGCAAGGGGATGCCCTTCACGTGGATTTGGGTAAGCCTGGCACTGCTGAGCAGCTCACCCTCCCCCCAGGTGCTCACTCCTCACCCTGACACAGGCCTTCCATAATAGTTTGAAACTGATGTTTTTCATATCAGTGCAGGAAGTGCTAATGTGCCTCGAGAGTCTCACTTCTTCTGAAGATCAAGGCAAAGAGAACTGGAGCATGCCACGAGACAGAAACTCAGGGTGCAACCCCCCAGAACAGCCCTGGAGCCCATCCAGAAAAGAGGCAGTGGGAAAGCAATTTGTTGGGTCCAAAAACCTGAATCCCAGTGTCCAACTCCTGCAGAGCACTACTGTGGGGCTGAGCTGATGGTGGGGGAGGCTGACTGTGCTGTCACCTTTCTGTTCCTCGTCCTCCAGGCTTCCTGTGTGACTGAGCACCCTCCCTGAGACCCCTTTGTGGAGTGGCAGTCTTCATCTGCTGGGTGGGCTGGAGGAGTCACCCCCACACTGAGTTACCTGGGATGGTCTCGTTGGGTCCAGTGCAGAAGACCTTTTTCACAGGATCTCCATTGATGGTGAATTCCTCCCTGCACGTCCCGTCTGCTTGCGTGGGCTTCACATACACAAAGGGCTCTTGGTGGATTGTCACGATCTGCCAGGCCAAGCACAAACACCCTCTTGTCTCTGTCCCCCTCCAGAGCTACATTTCCCTGGTGAGGAGCTGGGCTGCCCCCTCCACACCAGCATGGCTAAAATGCCCAGGTGCCCTCCTCAGCTGCCATCCCAGCACATAAGACTGCAAGACAGTAAGACCTGGCTTTGGCACAGGGAATCACAGAATCAGAGAATCATTTAGCTGGAAAAGATCTTTAAAATCATGAATTCCAGCTGTTAACCCAGCACTGTCAAGGCCACTTCTAAGAACATTTGCTTTCCCTAAGCCCAAGATGAGGAACAGCTGTATCAGCACCCTCCTTCATGTGGCACTTTCACATGAGCCTCAAAACCCCTCTCCCTAACAGGAGGCTGATGGGAGACACCAAACAGCCAGGATTAGTGCCCAGAAAGGGCCTCCAGACACTGTCACACTGCCCCAAGCTAATGCAGATATTTCAGTCCTACCCTAGACCTTTTCAGCTGTGCAACTAAAGCACCAACACCACCTCTGCAGGGACAAGGGCTCACTACCAGCAGGAATGTGTCCCTTGCCTGGACAGCAGGACAAATGAATGGCCATAGTGGTAAGACCGGCCCGCCCAGGATCCAGTCCCTAAAGTGGCTGCTGGGTGACACCTCAGGGAAGAGCATGAGAAGCAAACAAGACTGGAGAGACCTTCTTCCAGTGTCACCTACAGCTTCTGGAATTTGATCTCAGCTGAAAGTTGTGCTCTTAACACCCTCCAGTACCTTCTGTATTGTTCTGCTACATCCTCTTTGAGGTGCCCTGGGTTTGCAAATGCTGCTGAGAGCTGCAGAGGCAGCAGTGGAGGTGGAGGCAGATAAAGTCATGGCCTGGCATGCAGAGAGCTCAGGAGACCTGCCACCCCCTAGTGCCATTTGCTGTTACCTTCAACTTGGTTGACATCTGATAGCCTTGAGGTTTCTCGGTTTCCCCCCCAGGCCAGATAATCTTCCTGTCGTTGGTCAAGACCTGTGATTGATCCCAGAGGAAGCAGAGGGACGTAAGGCCACAGATAGACACCCCAGTGCACACACCTCCACCCAGGCCAGGCCTGTACGTACATTGCTGCCGTTGTAAATCCCAACTTGGACCAGTTTGCGGTTCTGCAGGTTCATGATGCTGTAGTTGGCAAACTTCCTGTCCCCGTCCTCATTGAACTCCACCCGGCCGGTGACACCCTCCGAGTACTTGGAGGACATCAACACCCTATAGAAGGAAACACAGGGGAGATGACCTAGAAAACCTGCTGTGGCCATTGGGATACCTAAGAAAGCATCAGAAGGGCAAATCTTTCTCTCAGTTACCTGCCATATGCACAGTACCCTACAGAAATCCAGCCAAGGCTACCTGTGGTCTGTTCACAGACCAGTAGTCATCCCCTCCTGGTGGATGACTGGAGTCATTTTCCCAAATGTTAACTACCATCTCTGCTGTCACTGTCCCTTGTTTTCCAGTAGATCACTCCCATTTCCTTAAAGAATGATGTGTCCCACAACATCCAACACACTTTCCTCTTGGTGTCCCTTGGGTGCTGTATCCATGTCACCATTCCTGGTGCTTCTGATTGGCACCAGGTCATCACAGCCTACATAGAGCCCCAGGAAAACACATACATCACCAAGAGGAGACCAGCCCCCAAACCCTGGAAAGATGGTAGTGAAGACACAGAACAATTGCCTGAGCCACCTGTGGAGAACAACTTTGACTCGCTCATGCCAAAGGCTGCATCGCTGCAGAGGATGCCAGAAATATTTCTAAAACAAACTTCAGGCTTTGCAGGTTCCATGCTTAGCAGAACCCAGGTCTGCAGGGAATTGTACCACAGTCCAGCCTGCAGAAGGGGCCCTGTGGCTCCAGCACCCACACTGATGTGCACAAAGATTGGGTTCTGGGAAGCACATGCAGCATCTGCTGATCCTTCTGCCCATGGCAGCCAGACCCAACACACACATGCTCTCATCTGTTGAGCAGCCTGTCCCATGCAGGCAGATCTCTTGCCACCAAGCTCTGCTTGCAGCACACTGACCCATGCCACAGCCCTTGGAATGTTCAGCAGGAAATGTGTCCGCAGCACCGAGCTCCAATTTGACAGAAACATCCCCCTACCCTGATTTGGCAGAAAACCCCCTCTCTCCCACTTCCACCCATGGAGTTATGATCCAGACTGGAGGAGATCATGTCTCCCAGATCTTTTCCTCCTGGAGGCATTCCCTGCCCACACATCCCAGCTGCCCAAGCATTGCCCAGGGCAGCATGGGTTGGCATGGACCAACTTGGTGCCAGGCACCAGATGATGCCTAAACTGGGTGCCATTTCCTGAGCCTGTGTTTGGGATAGTTTTCTAGGAGACATGTAGCCTTCACATCCAAATCATGCAGGAGAGTCCAGTCAGCCCTGTGCCACATGCCCCAACGCTTTAGTGACAGATACTCTGAGCAAAGCTGCTCCTGCACCTTTTCCACATACTCCCACCTTTTCCAGCTCTCCCCCAGCAGGTCCTCTGCTCCCTTCAGCAGGACCCTTTACCAAATACCTCTTGAAAAGGGGTCCTGTCTTCCAGATGTTGGTGTTGCCCACGCAGCCCCGTGGTGGGTCTGTGATGTTCTCCTTCTCAAACAAGTCGTGCACGGCCTGTGCCACCACGGCAACAGCGTCACTGATGTGGGCGGACTCGTTCTTCCCATTGATGAGCTGCAAACCAATCACTCCTGCCCGAGAGGAGGGGAGGAGGCAGGTCAGCACTCCCGGCCTCACTGGCTGCTCCAGCTTTGCTCCCATGAGCAGGGCTTGGGGACAAGCAAGCACCTGGTTCTGGGGACCCTTGGATGCAGTGGGGAGTTGCCTGAGCTTTAGGCAGGGGCAGCAGTGCTGGGCGGGCACCATCCTGCCTGCCAGAGGGGTCTGGGGACAGCTACAAGGGCCACTGACTCCCCGTGCTCCATCCCCACTGCCCTGCCCAACCCCTCCCCCAGGGGATGGTCAGCTTGCAAAGCCCCAGTGATGTGGGTTTGGGGTATGGCAGTGTGAACAAGGCTGCTGGACTGCTGACTCCCCATGCAGGCAGGGGGAATGGCAAGCGACATGTGGGATCCTCAGCTTGCTTGGGACCACCACGGCACCGTGTTCCCCCAGCCCAAGGGGTCCCCGGGGGGACAGGGGCCCCTCGTGCTGGCTCTGTTCAGGCTCTCCAAACCCTGCTGACAGAGGGGTGGGTACCTGAGGGGTGCCTGAGGGGTGCCTACCGTCAGGGGCGTATCGCAGGGCACTGCCCGAGATCTCCCGCTCCCCCACCAGCCACACGTAGCCCGAGCCCGTCATGTTGAGCACGGCTGCTGCTCTGTACACCGTGGCTGCATCATCCTCACTGCAACGAGAGGAATCACAGTCACAGAATGTGCTGAGTTAGAAGGGACTCCCAAGGACCATCGAGTCGAACCCTCAGCCCTGCACAGGCCCATCCCCACGGGTCACACCCTGTCCCTCAGAGCATTGTCCAAACCCTCCTGGAGCTCTGGCAGCCTTGGGGCTGTGCCCACTGCCCTGGGGAGCCTGGTCAGTACCAAACACCCTCTGGGGGAAGAACCTTTCCCTGAGATCCAACCTGACCCTGCCCTGACACAGCTCCAGCCCTTCCCTGGGTGCTGTCCCTGGTCCCCTAAGAGCAGAGCTCAGTCCTGCCCCTCCTCTGTCCCTGCCCAGGGAGTTGGAACTGCACTGAGCTCTCCCCTCAGTCTCCTCTTCCCCAGCTGAACACACCAAGTGTCCTCAGTGTCCTCACACGGCTTCCAACCAAGGCCCTTCCCCATCCTCGTTGCCTCCTTTGGACACTTTCTGAGAGTTTAATGAAGGGAAGGGCAATGTGGCTCCGGGTGCTGCATGTCCCATTTTCTCCTGTGTGAGATCCCGAGGGGGTGGCAGCATCAGGGAAGACATGAGTCCAGGTAGCCCTTCTCTGAGAACTGTTTCTCCTGGGTAACAGCTCATTTCTTGAAGCTGTTTTTCCAGCTTCACCTGATCCCACAGGGCCCAGCACTGCTGAGCATTTGCACATCTGGCCCAGTCCTTATGCTGCAGGCACGGGGACAGTGAGACCCCCCTCCCACACAGCTGGACCAGGATACACTGTCATTAGCTGCAGCTGGTGACACTGTGCAGGCCAGCAGCACGTCCAGCACAGCACCCACCACCTGCCCGGGACATCCCTGTGTGGGGTTGTGCTGCTTTCAGCTGGGGGACAGTTAATTTTCTTCCCAGTGGCTGGTGTGGGGCTGTGTTTGGATTGCTGCTGGACACCAGGTTGATAATGAAGGGATGTTTTTGTTCTTGCTGAGCAGGGCTGGCACACAGGGCCAAGGCTTTGCTGCTTTCCTGCTGCCACACTGGTGAGGAAGTTGGGAGTGCATGGGAGGCTGGGAGGAGACACAGCTGGGACAGGTGACCCCAGCTGATCCAAGGGTTTTTCCAGACCATATGATGTCATGCTCAGTATATAAAACTGGGGGGAAGAAGGAATGGGGCAGGACATTTGGAGTTTGTCTTCCCAAGTCACCATTCCATGGGATGGGGCCCTGCTTTCCTGGAGGTGCTGAACACCTGCTGCCCATGGGAAGCAGGGGTTAACTAATTCCTTGTTTTTCTTTGCTTTTGCTTTCCCCTTTCCCTATTAAACTGTCTTTATCTCAACCCATGAGCTCTCCATCTTTTACCCTTCTGATTCTGTCCCTGATATCGTTGTTGGGGGAGTGGAGGGTTGAGTGGCTGTGAGGGGTTTGGCTGCTGATGGGGGTTAAACCACAACAGGGGTTTTCTCTCAGGCTCCTTGGGAGGATGACAAACCCCAAATCTGCTTTGCCTCCAGTTCTGAGCAGTGTTGCAAAGGGGAGAGGAGAAAAGCAGAGCAGTGAGGGGAAGGAATGGCAGTGCCTTACCTGGCAGAGAGGATGATGACCCGAGCCTCCAGCTCCTTCGCCTCCAGCAGCAACGATGTCACATTTTTGGTTCCAGGGTCAAACTGAAGCACTTTCTCAGCCTGTGATTAGTGTGAGCAAAGATGGTTAGTGTGGGAGCCCCAGGACTGGTGGTGAGAGCCATGCTATCTAGAAAAGGTCAAGAGAATTCATTAAACTGCACAAAAGTCTGCTAAATAAGGTTGGTTTTAGTTATTTTTTTCTTTTTTCTTTCCTTTCTTTCTTTTCTTTCTTTCCTTCCTTCCTTTCTCTTTTAAAGTTTTGACTTTTGGTTGTTTTATTTTTTTATTTTTATTTTTTTTTGCACTGTGCATGCAAACTGAAGTCAATCAAGACCCAAAAAGAGGCGTGCATTGTACAGGAAAGAGAAAAAGGCTTTGAAATGCAATTGAAAACTCAAACGAGTGTTGTTTTTCAAAAACATGGGAAATGAAAAAAACATATTGCACAAGGTTAACCTTTGGGAGTCAAAGTGAGCAACTTACACCAAGGAACCGTTTCCTTTGGGGAGGAAAGGGGGTTGGTTCAACTTTTCAAAAAAAAAAAAACTTGCAAGTTAATTACTGGTTCACATGCATGTTTCAAAAAGAAATCCTTCCAGGGTCAGCTGGCTAAGTTTCCATTCTCAAGTCCAAACCAAACTATCTCAACATAAAAACGTGCTACCAAGAAACATAGTCATGGATTATTCTTTTTTTCTTTCTTTTATTTTCTTTTTTTTTCTCTTTCACTTTTTTTTTCTTTTTTTTTTTTTATTTTTTTATTTTTCTGGTGGCTGTGGCTACTTTTCATTTGCTAGTTAGGTTGGTGGGCGGCGTGCATTTCCATGCATATATACCTTGGGTCCTCGCTTGTTGTCATAGGAAAGTTGGTCGAGGTTTTCATAGTTCCTTTTTTTACTCTGATGAATAATGTGCACAGAGAAAATATGTAGACACAGAAGAATATTATAAACAGTTGAAAATGACGTGTAGTAAAGCAATCCAACATCCACCTCCTCCTCCACTGTTTGCTAAAGGGTCTCTATAACGCTGGAGCTCGCAAAAACCACTATCAGGAGAGAGAGTGCCTCAGCTCTCACGGGAGGTCACGGTGCAAGGCCATGTCACACAGAGCAAGCCTGAGGCCACAGCTGGTGCGATGCTGCAGTTGCATTTCCCTTGTGGGACTGGGGAATTCTTCAGCAAGAGATTTTTTATCTTAAGCTCAGAAACAATCTACGCATCTCTAAGGGCCTAAGTGGTGGGGTTTCCATGGAATTACTGTGGAAGTAAAGGACAAAATGTTGTGTACGGAAAGTGCTGGATAACAGCAAACTGTTACAGTTAAGAGTATTAGCAATACTAGAGTCACTATGAGCATTACAATCCTGTTCACCCTCAGAGAGTTCGCAGCAAGTGATGTGTCTCAGCTGAACTTCTCACCCCCTGAAAGGAGGGAGCAGCCTTTTGGAGCTCTGTTGACATCCAAAAGAGAAAGATAACGTTCTCTACATCCCGTGTTGGCTCAAAGCGTGGCGATATGAAGCAATGGTGATCATGGGATGACATTGCAGCTTTTACCTGGTGCCTGGGGAGGGTCAAGAGCACCTCATGGCTCTGCGGCACAAGGGTGGCCCTGGGAGGTGCAGCTACCCAAGACCACAGTGCCCATAACCTGGCCCTACATGTGGCTAGTGGGGCTCACTGCTTGGTGGTCTCCATGCAGCTGCCCAGAGCATCACTGGGGCTCAGGGTAGGGGTCTCAGCATGCTCTAACCCTGGAGATGAGGGACCGGAGCAGAGAACCTGCTCCTCCCCTTGTCTCCTGCCTGAGCCACTTCTGCTGCTTGGCCCCAAGGGAGCCCAAGGCACGAAACTACTTCTGGAGGTTTCCTCTTCTCCAGGCAGTGTGCTGAGGGCCAACAGCCTCTGCTCTCAGGAGCCATGACCCTGCAGCAGCGTGCACAGAGCCCTGTGGATCTTCCTGGGAGCAGCCCCCACGGTCAGGCCAATAACAGCAACCTGACAATGCCTTCAGGAGAGGGCTTGGCAGGTTTTGGTGAGACAATATCTGACCTCTTCTTCTTGACCCCACCCACCCCTGCTGAGTATCCCTAATCTGTGTATATGGGGTATGGGACACAGCTCTACTCTGATCTTCATTTTTGCAGAACCTTATGGCAATGGCAACTGATCCCTGACAGGAACGAGACCCTTTGCACCCCTGGAGTGCAAGGGTTCATGTTCCCAGCTTGTCTCTTCGACAGCCAGGTTTTATCTCTGTGTCTTGCTTTCCAAACTAAGTAGCTTGCCTTTTCCTGAGCACTCAGACCAACCTTTGGCAGGACATTTTGCAGGTCTGTTTTTTGTGTAACCGTGTGATCTTTTCTTTCTTCTCCTTGGACACAGCCTCACAGCTGTGAGGCTTTCATTGCTCAAAGGAATTGAGTCCTTGCAAAGCAAAGTATTTGAGGAGGCAAAATCTGCTTGGAGCCCAGGTCTGCCTTCACTTCTGATGACATCCACAGCCAGGATTTCTGCAGTGGCTTCTTAGAGACTGCTGAGCCTGCAGTGAGACCTGGGGTAACAACTGCCTCCAAGGAGGACAGAGGTGCAGGACAGCATGAATGTTCTCTAGTGATGGGACACTGGTCATTTCTCCTTAGGCACTGTAAATGCAGCCAAAAACTTGATCATACATCTTGCAGCCTCCAGACACGGATAGCCTTGTGTGCCTGGGATATGCACCTCGATCCAGGCTGGTCAGCAGAGTCTTGGGTGCAGCAAAGCTGGCACCTGATCACCTCTCGCTGTCACTACCCCTATTTCCAGAACTAGACTAATAATGTCTCTTTCCACCCCAGCACCATTTTTCCTGCAGCTTTTCCCTGCTCTTCAGCTCATGTTTCACACAGAGACCCACAAATTTCCACCAGGTTCTCAAACATTCATTAAAAAAGTTGCCACTGTCCTAGAGAAAGGGACCCAGCACACCAGGGACCTGCCACCTCTGACATGGACAAACTCTGATTTCACAGTGTCCAACACTCCCTCCTGACCCTGAGCAGGTCTGGTGGCCTGCACAGATGAACGAGCAGAGTTGTGCTGGGGTGGAGCAGTAGAGTTACTGCTGACAGATCTAAGACAAGGCCAGCACATGGGGTGTGCCAGGACTGGCCAGCATGGCCTGAGTGCTGGGCTTGGAGTGCCTGGTGGAAGTGCAAACCCACACAGTGGTGCCTGAGTGACACCCAGGGCCAGTGCAGACACAGCCATGCTCCAAAATCCACGAGCTCAGGTGGGCAGGTGAGTCTGTGAGGACAGGACCTCAGGGACTGTGATCCAAGCCTGGCAGAGGTCGAGATCAGGTCTCCTGCCTGCTCCCTCCCCAGGGCCAGGCTGCCCCTGAGGAGGCTGGGCCGGGGCCCAAGGTACCACTTCATGGCATGAAGAGAGCCAGCACATCAGTGATCAGAAGAGGAATTAGAAGAAGAGATTGAGGAAGACAGGAAAGCCCCAGCAGGCTATCTACCACCTTCAAGACCAGTCAGACCTGTCTGTTTGACCTTTTTTTCAAGGGAAAAAGAAATAAGATGCACACCCCAAAGGGAAGACAAGGTGACCTACCACCCCAGAGCAGGTGCCCCAGGTTGGAGAGGGGTCTGGGCATCTGCAGCAGCCCAGTGGCTGCCAAGACATGTTCTGGATGCAATGCAAATGTGGAGCAGGTCTGAGCACATCCCCCAATCCCCATCTTTCCAGCTCCAGATCTAAAAGCTTTCCCATGTGACAGACAGGCTGAAGAAGAAATGCACCCTGTGCCTGGGAGCATCACATGGAGCAAGGAGTGGAGAGGGAGCAGCAAAAGGGAACACAGAGGAACTGCAGGAAAGCAGAAAGTGGAAACCAAAAGATGCAAGGAAAGGAATGAGACACTAGCAATGGCTCTCCTTGGATGAGTGACATTGTGCTGGGAAGAGGCTTTGGAGTGAAACATATTCCACTGTCACACGGCGGGAAATGCCTTTGGAGGCAGGAGGATCCCACCATAGCTGTTGGCACTTCAGTGTCTCACGATGATCCAGGATGCAGCGAGGATGAGACTCCTTGGAAATCACTGCCAAAACCAAAAGCCTGTTGTTCAGTGTGGCTTGTGCCAGCCTGCAGCCCTGCACCAGGTGTTCACAGGGAGGTGATGAAGAGCAGTGACGGGCTGCTCTCTCTGATCTCTCAGCTGAGCCACCAACTCCAAGCATAAGAAGTGTCTATGGCCACATCTGCACAACAGCTGAGTGATTGCCAAGGGTCCAGCACCTGCTGGTGGGGCTGGAGAAGAGCAGATTGAGGTCCCTGCCTGTGACCCAGGAGGGAACAGCCCCGAATTTGTTCCTGCCCTGATGCTGCTGGAGACTTGGATGGGCTCAGTGTCTGCACACCCGAAGGGGACTCACCCTGTCCCAGGCAAGAGAACGTGCTGGGACTTCACTCTGTAGGGCAGGAGGTGGTTCCTTGCCTTCCAGATTGCAGCCAAACAGCTCCCGTGATCTCCTTCCCTGCTTGTCTGGAGCATTTGCTTGGTCCTTTCACTCCACGCCGCAGGTCTGTGGTTGTCCTCCTGAATCTCTAGCAGGCTTGGGGACCTCCCTCCCTGCTCCCTGCTGGCCCTGAGTGCAGGTGCAGTGCACCTCCTCCATAAAGGAGGTCCTGCAGCCACAACCACCCTCTGGTAACAGGAATGGGTGTCAGGAAAGCAGCATTTGGCATGTGCTTCGATGGAGATGGGAACAGGCGCCAGCCTGTGGCCCACAGCTCTACACAGAGGGTGCTGTACCCCTCGGGGCAGCAACACTCCGGCTGCCTGGCCCCTCCTAAGCCTCTAAGGTGAGCCCCGGGAAGCCAATTCAGAAGCTGCTTTTCAGGGTTGGTTTGGCACTGCTGGGTCTGCCTGGCCCCGGGGTGGCTGTAATGGGGCAGGTGCTTCCCTAAGCTGAGCGACTGGTCCTCTCCTTAGGTGGGACTCTTGGGTGAGGCATTTGCAGAGCTCCAGGTTATCCTTCCCTTCATTTTGTAGTCGATTTACATGTAGGAGATTTTGACCATGGCAAAGCAAGTGAAATGAATAAAGTACAAAGTTCTGTCAGGTACTAGTCAGACACTGTTGATGCTTTAAGCATGTTAGCCATGTTACAATGGAAAGAAAAGGTGTTTTACATACAGAAATCTACATACATACAACAGCCCGAGACTTCTAGTTTTGTTGTCGCTTAAACAAAGCTACAAGACAATGTTCAGGAACTGACCTTGGACTCTTTCTCCTCCAAGAGGGTCTCCAGCTTCTTTTGTGCAGCACGACCTTCGTGGTCGTCGCTGACTATCAGAATGACGTGATTCCAGTTGAAGACTCTCATCATCTCAAACCAGACGTTGGCCTGATGAGAGTATGGTGGGACCGTGCGCAAAAAGGACAGGTGGATGCTCTGCAAGGAAGAACAAGAGCTCAACACAGACTGCCCAGCTTTGCAGGACAGGGCTGGGATCACAAAGCCGTTTTGGGAAGACCTCTGGGTTGCACACCTTGAGCACACCTCTAGTGCTAACCTGCACTCCTTCCTTCTGGTTGAGAAGCAAATCCTGGTTGTGATTTTGTACCTCTCTGTGGTTAATCTAGAGCATGGCAAAGAGGGTTTTTTGCTTTGTGGTCCACAGTGAAGACAAGCCTATCAAGCCACGAAGGGCCAGCAGTGTTCAGTGCAAATATAGCCTTGCCTCTTGACCTTTCAAAATTGTTCCTGAGCAATGGACATCACAAAGAAATTGAATTCCCTTTAGAGAGGAGCAAGAGGCAGGTACAGGCAGCTATATATTAGTTATTTGTCATGACAGAAGTTCAGAAAAGCAGTTTTATAACATGCTCTCTGTTTCTAGGTCAGGCTGTTCCACAGGAGGAGGCAGCTCTGGACTCATGTCCCAGCTGACCTCTCTGATTTGGTTAAAGACATCGTTATGGTTGGATGATTGTGCAATAGCAATTCCAGCCTAATTAAGTTCAGCACTGTTAGGGGAGCAATTGAACCAAAAGCTGTAGCTGACAGAGAGCTCTCAAACAAATGCAGCTTTTCCAAAAGGCCCTACAGTCAAATATTAGAAAGTCGAAGTGCTCATGCTCAGCAGGGGCCTTACTTGACAACCCAGCTACGCACTGGAGGGAGGCAGAATTCTGAACTGGGGAGAATAAAAAGGAAAGCATCATAATATGTCTTTCTTTGAGCCTGAGATGGTTGTCTGGACCAAACAGGGCTTGTCAAGAACTGCTCACCCAGAGACCAGACCCAGCATGGGTCAGAAATGTCCTGAAGGAGCCAAAGTAAATCACACTGGAAGGGAAAAGGCATCATGTCCTCCACAGACTCACACAGGAGGAACAGACACACCAAATAAAGCCTTTTGCTCTCTCTCAACATGGTGATAATGTCAAAGTAAACCATGAAATCTGTAGAAAATAGTGTAAAAGCCCTGCTCCTGCCATGGCCCAACACACAGGAACAACGGAGGCAGCAGCAAAACCACCAAGGCACCGGGAACACGTCCCAATTCCTGAGCCACTGAGGAGAACGGTGCGTGTCTAAACAAACCAGCAGAGCCACAACAAGCACTTCAGAGCTACAGTTCTGTCTGACTGATAAAAACATTCCCAGTTTCAGGAAGAGCAGTAGAAATGCAGCTCACCCCACAAACCCAGCTGTAATCCATGGGATTGGGAAGAATCCCCAAGGGACAAACAATGGAAGCAAAACCACAGTCTCCACACCGTGTTCAAGACCTGTTTGGAGATGCCCAGGAGTTTCCAGGTCCTGCTCCACAGCTTGGGCAAGGGATACACAAGATGGATCTGATTTCTAATTTCTAATTTCTAACTCCTGAGCATTTTTAGTTGCTTTAAGGAAATCCAGGGAAAATGAAAACGGAAAAAAAAAATCAGAAAAGAGCTGAAAAAAACCCCCCAAAAAGCTAATATTCAGAAAAATAAAAAAAAACACAGGCTAAAAAAAAATCAAAATTCTAACAAAATTCTTTCAATGCATTTTTGAAATTAAAAAATCTCCGAGATTTCAGTATATTGCATCAAATTATTTTCTAGTTTCCCATTAGCTTGTAAAAATGGTGTTTAAACTGATCCTGGCTTCCTTAAGTATTGTAAATACATATCACTTGTTTCAGAGGAACAATTTATTGCAACGTGGTTGGGAGCAACTTGGTTTAAGAGTTCAGGGAAATTTCCTTTCCAAGGTGGTGTCAAAAGGGCCATGGACTTGCTCTGATGGTATCTCAGATCCTGGATTTTTTAAATAGATTTTAAATAGGATAATGAAGAATAATTCATGGCAAGTTCTGTGAGGGTGGTGAGACACTGGCCCAGGTTGCCCAGAGAAGCTGTGGCTGCCCCTGGATCCCTGGAAGTGTCCAAGGCCAGGTTGGACGGGGCTTGGAGCACCCTGGGCTGGTGGAAGGTGTCCCTGCCCATGGCAGGGGGTGGGATGAGATGAGCTTTAAGGTCCCACCCAACAAAAACTCTTCTAGGATTCTATGGTGATTCTGTGTGGGGTCAGGACTTAAGAATTGCAAATTATTACTTGTCCTGACTTGGTTGATGTGAGCACATCCAAAGAGGAGCTGTTTGAGCTGTGTGTGTGAAAGCCAGGGCCCTGTGTAGGCACAAACATGAGCATGTCCATGCAGAAAGTGTGTGAGTGCATGGACCCCTGTAGGGAAAGTGCTTGGATGCTGGAATCCCTGTGCACAGTCTGCCCAGGGCCATGCCCTGCCTGGGGGAAGAGGCACATGTGGGTGCCTACTGATGGAGTTTGTGTCAGTGGGGGTGTCTGTGGGTATGGCTGGAGGCCACCATGGATGTGTGCCCACATCAGGACCATGTACAGGTCACTGAGTGAAAGGTTTGCTATCTTCTGCCAGCTTCTGCCTCCCTAAGGGCTCATCCCAGCTCATGGTCTGTGGCTGGGGGAGTTATTTTTCCTACAGAAAATTAAAGAAAAATTTAAGCTTCAGAGGCTTGAGTAGGCAATGTGCTTTTGTTTCAGTCCCTATGGAAATGTGGTTGGTCCTCCCTCTAGCAATTCTCTCCCAAAATGAGCTGCCTGGGCAATTCCAAAGAGATTGACAGAGATCCCAATCTACAAAGCTCAGGAAAATGAAGTAAAAATCACCAGCTGGGTATGAACAAGAAGCCTTGGCCCATGTCCCCATGGAAGGAGCCTGCCCACTGCCCCATGTGATGGCTGTGGACGTGGGAGGGAGCTGAGACAACTCTGAGATAGCTCAGATGTGTGCAGGGAGGGGTTTCACTGGGGACAGAGGTGTGGGCAGCTCAGACTCAAATGCATTGCTGCCTCTCCCTGCAGAGCACAGAGGAAGGGCCGTGGCAGCCTCTGGGGAATGGCCACTGTGCAGTGAGGGGTGTCTGTCCTTCTCCCAGCTGGAATCCCGAGAGCCTGTGAAGAGCTCTCCTCCACTGGGATGAGTGGGCTCCATCAGTCCATCACTGCTGTAGCCTGGTCTGCTCTGGAACATTCCAGGCTGCCTGACTGAGGGCTGTGCTGTCCTGCTGAGGGCTGAGCTACTCTACTGATGGTTGGGCTGCCCATTCCTGGGGCAAACAACTCTGTGTTACAGTGAACAGCCTCTCCAGTCACTGCTTACAGGTGAAGGAGTCCTGCTCCTGACCTTGGTCCAGGGAATCACTTTTTCCCCACTGCCAGTGCAGCTTCCCACTCTAAATAACAAGGTTGCTGCTGAGCATTGGTTGCCAGTGAGACCAGTAATACACAAAAGTACCCTCTTAGAGAGCAGTAACTCACTTCTGGGCATGGAGTGGTTACACTGTGATCAGGAACCAGAGGTAAAAGCCATCCCCAGGCTGAATAGAGAGAGAGAGACAGACAGACCTCCTTGTAACTACCATGACCAGGTGCTGGAATTGAAATAGCTCTTCAGGTGCAGGATGACTAAACTCCATTTTCCATCTCTTTCACCAGCAGAGCAAGTCTCAGTTAAAACCCCGTGATCCTCCACTGCAGCAGCTCTCTAGTTGGGGTATGGTGTGGGGCTCAGCACCTCTGGGCACCCAGGATGTCCCTTCATCCCCACCACGTAGAGGGGGACCTCATTCCACATGGTGGTGATGAACAGCACCAGATCTTCCTGGCTCTTGAGCTGTGCATTTCTCCAGGAGCTTTGCTCTCACACTCTCCATGTCAGTTCGTGTTTCTCATATTGCCAAGATACCTTTTTTTCAGCTTCAAAGGAAGCACAAACACCCCCAATGACACAGGGGAGCAGGAGCACTAAAGGACAGTCCAGCCTGTCATGCAGGGGGTCCATCACAGGAGGGCCAGAGTGTGATGTTTGCAATGCTCCGTCCATGAAATCTCCATGGAGGGCTCTCCACAGTGATGGACACCACAGCCATGGGGACTACTCTGATCACTTTACCATCAGAGTCCCTTTCCCTCCTCCCTGCTCCCCTCACTCAGAGGTGACTGGGCCTGCAGGGACCCCTCAGTGCACAGGCAGGACTGTGCTGGATGGTGGGAGGGCCTCGGGGAAGGAACAGGCAATGATTTCATGAGATGTACGTACAAGGAGGCCAAAGGCTGCCAAGCCAGAGCATTCAGCTGCAATACCACTTCTAGAACAAATAGTTGGTTGGGTACTGGGAGCAATAAAGCTCCCTTCCCTGGGGTAGCTTTGCTGGTAGACTGGCTACAGCTCATGGACCACTGTGCTCGACTGGAGATGCTCTGGGAGCATCAAAAGGTACTGGGCAAACCTGTCTGTGCTGAGGCCCACACCTTTCCTCCCCTGGCAGCATAGCCTGGAGAGGACCATAATTAACTCCACTTCAACCCCCTGTGAAATTTAGCTAAAATTGCCTGATGCCTTCAAAACCAATCAGGGGCGTACATACAAAGTGATCTTACAAGCTTGTTTCCATAGAAACTAAGCTGAAAGATGTAATTTACTGAATTTAAAAAGTAACCCAAAAACCAAGCTGATCACTGGAAACCAAAAAGGGAGCAGCTGAATGTCCTTGTGTCACACGAGCCAGCCTGTCCTGCATGGGGTGTGCAGAGCCTGGCCCATGGCTTCACACCCCTCTGTCCTCCCATTCCACCTTTGCTGTCCCTTCCACTGTTCAACATCCTTTGTTTCTCTACCCAGTCCCTGCCTTTGCCCCATCTCCTGCCAGCATCTCCACCCTCTGCAGACAGCTCCAAGCCCCCAGGCCCTCACCTGCCTTAGTGGGGAGGTGGCTGAGCAGGAGGCCAGACAGGCAGGAGTGCTCAGAAAGGTGAGAAGAGCCTGGTATGGGCAGAGTGGCCTCCCTGCCCAGGCTGTGCCAGGCAAGTGCAGCCCACAGCCCTGCACCTGCTGAACTCCTCAAAATATTCCATGGAGAGCATCTCCTGACACTGCACTGGGTCATCACTGTTACAGTGGGTTGCGCCTTCAGCCCTGAATTGAGTCAGGTGCATTTTATGAGCCAGATTTGCAGAAAACATTTTAAATAGGAAAAATCTGTCAGAAGCAGAGACTGCCAGGGCAGGTCCCAGCCCCTCGGGCTGGGCACACCAATCCTGCCTCAGGTCGTGCCATGGCCAGGTGGTTTGCTTTGGTGAGCAGAGCCCTGCAGAGGTGGAGCAGGACCCACAGTGTGCAGGGTCCCCTCTCCCTGCCCTCCTGGCCCCTGGGGTAAGGTCCCATTTCTATCAGACGTATTTCTGCTCCACAGCAGCATGAGGCAAATGCCCCCTGCACAATTGCTGCCTGCCCTCTCCCTTGCTCTGCCAGCTCTGTTGCCATCCCTTTCCCTCTAACCATGCCTGGTGGGATCCTGTCCATGCAGGTCCCCAGCCCAGCCAGCCACCATCACTGTCACTGCTGTCCATCCTGTCATGGACTGGTGGGAGATGCCAAGAGCTGCTGCTGCTCCAGCTGAGAAGTGCTGCTGGTGCATCTCTAGGAGTCTCTGCTCCTCCCTCCCGAAATTTGACTTCATTTAGCATGTAGGCGGAGTGACTATTTTTGCACTGAACATTTACATTTGTGAATATTCAGATTTTCCAGGCAAAGGCCGATTCGTGCTTCGAAACAGGCTTGATGTCACCCACTGTGCTCGTGTGCCTGCATGAAATCCTGCAATGTGGATGGCCTGGCTCTGCTCAGCTCCTCCCTTTGCTTTCACTAACCACAGATGGGCTGTGAGCTGAGGGCCAAGGCAGCACCTCATTGCCCAGGACAGGGCACTGCCCCCAGAACCTCATCCAGTCTGGAAGTCTCTGTGTTCCCACAGAGACAGCCACAGAGGTTTGAGACGCTGGAATTTGAACTTCTGTCTTGAGTGCTGGCCAGAGTGAAGCCTCGGGATATTCTATGAACTCCCTACCAATACCCCAAAAACCCAGAGAAGTGAATGCAACCAAACAACCTTCAAGACCCAGAGAGCTCCTGCCTGATGCACAGGCTCTAACAGGATCCTCCTGCCCGATGTACAGGCCCTAATAGGATCCTCCTGCCCCTCCACAAGCCCCCACACACCTGGGGAGCCCCCTGGACCCCCTGGCTGTCACTAGGGAGCAGGGCAGGAACCAGCTCATGCCTTTGCTGGGCTGAAGAGCAGCGAGCCCAGCAGAGCAGCGCTGCAGACATCATCCAGCACTATGTAGGTCAACACTGGCAGCTGTGAAAAAATAATGTACTGGGAAATGCAGGAGAGAGAGAGGGAGCTGCAGGCTGAGCTGGAGGGGGTGGACAGACAGACACAGAGTGTAGACATCATTAACCCTCCTGCTGGTCACTCCTGATTTATAACACACGTATGAGGTACTAGACTAGAAACATGCATCAGTTACCTTATCAGAATATATAGACATGCGTGTTGTCAGACCAATGACAGGGATCCTGTAGAAGCCAGCTGTGTATGATACAGGTGTTGGTGTTAGGTGATCGTTGGGAGCAGGAGGGTGACTAACTAATATTGCATAGACCTGCAGGACAGGATACACGACACAAACATTATTTCACAGGAGCACACCAACCGTTCAGCATGATTTTTTTTCCCTTTTCTTTTCTGCAATGTTAAACAGCCCCACGTTAACACAATAATGGCATTGAGATAACTGGGAACAGGGAAGCAAGGACTGTGCTGGGAGCAGGGGTTGCTGTGCTGTGGCTGGAGATGATGGGTCTGCTCAGGGTTATATCCTAATGGAAATGCCGTGCCTACCGCTCTGCTCACTAAACTAATAACTTCCATGGATTACAGATTAAAGGGAAACATCTCCCTTACAGTCACGCTGTGTAATGCGATTTCTTTAACCACACATTTAATACTCAGTTGTAATTCCCCTCTGAGGACTATTACAAACAAAGTGGTCAGCTGGGACTGCGGCGGGAGCGCGGAGCCACGGAGAGAATCAGCCATCTGGCCCTGGGCACAGAAATGAGAGAGCTGGGGGGGCAGGATCTGGGATCTGCCCTCAGCATGCCAGGGAGAGGGGATCTGGGTTATACCAAAATAGGGAAGGATGATCTAGGCGAAATCCTGCTGTTATTGCAGGGCTGGGGCTTTGGTCTCCAGCAGGATCCTATTTTGTGGCAAACGCAAAGGAAGGAGATGAGTAATCTCTGAGGGATCTTTTGTTACACCAACAGCCTTTCACAGCACAAGGAATGTCCCCAGCCAGTGACAGGTCTCCAGCGAGGGTGAATCTGTGCAAGGACTTTGATGTCAGGGAGGAAATAACACCACTTCTTCCCCAGGCATCTGCCCGAGTTGGAGGGACAGATTGCCTGGACAGGAGAGGAGGATGAAGCATTACCTGGGGAAGAGGGCCTGGGGTCCAGAGAGAAGAGGGGCAATCCTGCCTGGCATTGGGTGGGAGCAAGCTGAGGGTGCAGAGCGAGCTGGGGCAGGGGCTGGTGACCTTACCGTGGGAGAAGGGAGTAATTGCCAGAGAAGGAGTTGGAGGGTCCTGGGGAGGCAGGAGGAGGGGATGCCCAGCGCAGAGCTGCACAGTGCCACGCTGACACGGGGTGGGTGAGGACCTGCACCCAGCAGAGCTGGGGCACGGCCCTGGGACCAGAGCAGGCGCTGGGGGCTGAGGCTGGGGGCTGTCTGGGGGCGAGGACTGTGCTGTGCTGTGCTGCACAGCAGCTGCCCAACGGGAGCCATTTTACATGCGCGGGCTCCCAGCCCCTCCTCTGCCTCGCAGGCCCCCTGCTCGGGCACAGCGCCGCAGAGCGAGGTCGAAGGGTGGCCGTGCCCTAAGCCCCTGGGGCTGGGAGAACCTCTGGGTGTTGGGACAGAGCGCCCATTCCCAGCACCCTGACCCCCAGCACTCACAGCCCCCCCTGAGCCCCGGCTCAGCTGCCTCCCCATCCCACCGCTCACGCAGGGATGTGCCAGCACCAGCCCCGGCCTCCGTGGGGTTTGCCATGGAGACAAGGCTTGGAGGTGGCACGGACACAGGCATCCATCAGCTGGGAGCAGTAAATGGAGCCTCGGCTCAGTAAGGGACTCGCCTGAGCCTTCTCCGGCTGTCGCTGGGCAGCAGGGATCTGGTACATCCCGTGCTGCGCCGCTACCCGGCTCGGCCACCATCCCAGGGATGTCTGCAGCCATCCTCCACGCCGGGAAGCCGAGCTGCGAAGGTGTCAGCTCTGCTCCACTCCGCAGCTCCGGCCCCTGCAGCTCCCTCCCCTCCTGGCTGTGTGTGCCCGGGTGCATTTCTGGGTGAGGCTCTGCGGTGAGGGGGTCCATAGAATTCGGGGGTGTGTTTGCACCTGCACCTGGGTCCATGTAGACCTTTTGCATGTGCATGGGTATGCTGGAGGAGGGGAATGGGTTTGTACCTGCCTGTCTGCCCCCTCGATGGCCCCAAGTGGCGGGACTGGGGCTGGTAACTGGGCTCAGCACCCAGAGCACATGCAGGGAGGTGGAGAGGCCAGGCCACAGGCTGTCTGGGCACCCCGGGCACCCAGCACCGCTGAGGATTGGGACTGCTCCCTTGGGTGTGCTGAGAGCAAGCCATGAGGACAGGAGGGAGAATCATGCTGTGCTAGTGTGCAGTCACACACAGCACTCACCATGTCTGTAATCCCTGTGTCCTGGGTGTGTGTGTGGCAGTGGGTGTGCTGGTGTGCACCACAGCTGGTGTGGGGGGCCGTGGTGCTGTGTGCTGTGGGGAGTGCAGCAGTGTATGACCTGGGGAGTGTGTGGGTGTGTGTGTACATGAATCACGGTGTGTGAGTGTGTCTGTGTGTGTGTGTGTGTCTGTGTCTGTGCGTGTCTGTGTGTCTCTGTGTGTGTGTGTCTGTGTCTCTGTGTCTGTGTGTCTGTGTCTGTGCGTGTCTGTGTGTCTCTGTGTGTGTGTGTCTGTGTCTCTGTGTCTGTGTGTCTGTGTCTGTGCGTGTCTGTGTGTCTCTGTGTGTGTGTGTCTGTGTCTCTGTGTCTGTGTGTCTGTGTCTGTGCGTGTCTGTGTATGTCTGTGTATGTGTGTAGGGCACACCATGGGCTGTCATGTGTGCGTGTGGTGCAGTGTGTGCTCTAGTGTGCACATGGACGTGTGGATACATGTGGCACAGCACATTTGCACACTGGTGTGAGTGCAAACATGCATGTTCTGCGTATGCCCGTGTTTGCACAGCAATGCACGCGTGCTCGTGGCATGTGTGTGTGCAGCCCGTGGGCATTCCCACAGTGTGTGCACAGTGAGTGTGCATGGACAGTGTTGCCCGTGCCCACACCTCCCCACAGTGTGCGGATGCCCTTGCATGCTCACAGCCCTCTCTGTGCCTGTGTGTGCCCATGGTGTGTCTGTGTGTGGTGTATGTGTACATGCATGTTGCTGTCTGCAACACACAGTGTTGGGTGGTCATGTATGTGCACCCATTCTGTGCGTGCCCAGGGCGTGTGTATGTGAGTCTGTGTGTGCCTGGGCTTCATGGGTGAGCCTCTGTGTGCCCTGGGGTGTCTGTGGGTGCCTGTGTGCACCTGGGGTGCATGTGTGATCCCTTGTGTGTCCTAAGGGGTGTGTGTGTGAGAGAGAGAGAGACTGTGTGTGCCCCAGGGTGTGTGGATGCCCATGTGCACCCTGAGGTGCATGTGTGAGCCCATATGAGCCCTGGGGGGTGTGCATGTGCCCATCTGTACCTGGGGGTTGTGTGGGTGCTTGTGTGTGCCCTGGGGTGTATGTGGGTGTCCGTGTACACCCGATCGGGTGTGCAGATGCCCACGTGTGCCCCAGAGTGTATGTGGGTGTCCGTGTGTGCCCTGGGGAACATGTGGATGTCTCTGTGTGCCCCAGGGTGTATGTGGGTGCCCGTGAGTGCCCAGAGGTGTATGTGGGTGCCCGTGTGCATCCCGTCGGGTGTGCGGGTGCCCGTGAGTGCCCCGGGGGTGCGGGGAGCGCGCAGCCGGCCGCTCTTACATAAAGGCTGCAATGCGGGCAGCGCGCCCCGGGCCCCGGGGCAGGACCCGCACGGCGCGGCTCGGCCGGGG
>VYXB01004718.1:119906-156378 GCA_013397135.1 Pachyramphus minor
GAGGGGTTCCGCTGCCCCCGGTGCCCGGAGGGCGGCTGCGGGGTCGGGGTGGCTCCGGCACCCGCGGGAGTGTCGCTGGTGCGGGGGGGGCAGAGCTCGTCCGGGGCTGACCCTGCGGCTGCGGTGGGGGCAGCTCTGGGAGTGCCACTCTCTCCTTTTCACCACAGTGCCCGTTTGGTGTCAGAGAGTGCCCTGGGAGACATGGGAGGTGCAGACATACTGGCCATTGAGTAAACCAAGCGCTTCTCCAGGCGTAGCCACACCAGACTGGGGGTGAAACAGGGTCTGCAGTTTTGTTCTCCATACCAATATTGCCAGTTATGCAGCATCTCTGAACATCATGGTCCCCCAGAGCTGACTGGGGACAGTTGTGTGTGATGTGGACACCGTCATGGTCTGTGTTCACTCCAGTGCTGGAGAACCCTCCCTTGACCAGCACACCTCCTGTGCAGAGATGTTCAGCAGACACTCAGCCTGGTCCTTGGCTTCCCTCTGTTCCTCCAGACAGAGCCACCACTCTTCCAGACGTTAGCTCACAGGGCAACCAGCCATTTCCCTCCATTGAATTCCGTATTACTCTGATATGACCTTAAGGGATATGACCTTAAGATTTCTCTGCTGAGGAGATTTCTTCAGGTTCTCATCGTCTATCTATTCTTGGGCTAACTTTAGCCTCCCTCAAGGAAACGGAGGCACAGCAGCCAGGGGCCAGCATCTGGAGGACAGTCCATGGCTGAAAGGGTTAGAGTATCACTCCTGGGCCGTATCTGTCCCATTCCAGGTCCAGAGGGGTGAGGTGGACAGAACAGCACACTGCTCCCCAGAGCTGCTGCTTCGGCCTTTATGGAAAGTTAAGGGATTGCAGGTGATGACAGGGTGTTGCTTTGTCATTGCATGGGACAAATGCCACAGGCAGCCCAGACAGGGAATAGGCTGAGCACTGCAGAACCAAAACCACCAGGAATATTTTTACCCCACCAGTTCTGGGGTACTGCTGCAGCCCACCTCTGTGCTTGCTCACAACGTGCGTTGAAGCAGAATATTTTTCCCCCAACGCAAATTTTCTCACTGGCATCTCTGAAGTGCGAGTTGCCATGGAAACCATTTTGCCTGTGTCCCACGTTGCCCACATGCACTCGGAAGAAGCTGCAGAAGCAAAATGGCTGTTGTGTAACACCACAGGGGCTCAGCAGACGAGGGGTTTGGGGGCTGCACAGCCCCTTACAGCCCTGAGACCCTCGCAGGGAGCTGTGCCCATTGCTTGGGAAAGCAGTGAAACCCGTGGAGGTTATGATTTGCTCTCTGAGAGAAGGAAAATGGCCCCATCTCTCCTTAACTCTTGCAGTGCTTGGCGTGGAGCCCCACACCGCCCCTGCCGTGCTGTTGGCACAAGCTTCCAGGCACACTTAACCCTTTTCAGTGTCACTGTGGCGTTCCCACTCCTTCCCACACGGAGCTGAGGGCCTTGCTGGATTCACTTGGTGTGGGTTTGTCCACCCCAAGGGGCCCGAATGCTGTCTTGAAGGGACAAAGGGTGCAAGTCAGAGTTGCATCTGTACCTTTAGTCTGCACAGGTTTGACTTCATTCCATGCTGCCTACCAGGTGCATCTGCAGTAGGTTGTCTGTGAAGAAACTATTCTGGAGTGGGTTATACAGATCTGGATCCTGGTGGGTGTGATGGCAGTAGAATAATAAAGCCAAGACGTGGCTACAGCAGGGGACTTAGCAGAGAAGACAAAGGAAAAAGGCAGGCTTTGAGATGTTATTTGGAGTGCAAAAGCTCTTTCCTCCTGGAAACCTGGACTTCCCTGCAGCGAGAAGGAGAGCAGCAATTGGGCTCCTCCTGTGTTGCCCAGGAGTCTGGGATGACCGTGCTAAGGAGGCAGCCTCTTCGCTCTGTACCTCCGTTTTTTGCCTCCAGAGACTCTTGTTCCTGGCACGGTGTCAGAGATCTGAAAAATGCCTGCTTCCCTTTCAGGTCATGCCTCCCACCTCCCATATTGTCCTGGCACCAGGAACAGCCCGGATCACAATTCCCAGCAGCCAGGCTCAGCCAGCACAGATGTTGTCACTGCATGGCTCCTCCTCTCACCGTGTCCTCGGGCTCTTTGATCCTCTGAAGGCAATGGGTGCACACAGGGCTTTCCCAGGGTGGGAGCTGTGTACATGGTGAGTACAACCACATCCACCAGCTGATCCCTGAGAAGACTCTGCAGTGAGGAATGGTCTCTGCTTTCCCTTGCACTGTCTCCTGGCTTATCATGGCAACATTCTCAGCCACAGTTTGGCTCAGGAACTGACTGCTGTTACCTGTTAGCATTCAGTATGTATATGATGTGATCCTGCTCTTCAAGTCTGGCACCTTCTGGGTGCGGGGCAGCTGGGCACGAGCAGGGGCCGGGTGTTGGTGTGGTGCCCCCGTGCCAGGGAATGCTGCAATTCCTCCCGCAGCCAGAGTGAGTCAGTGTAAAACCTGGACGCTTCAGGGGAGCAGCACTGAACCAGCTGGAAATTTCATCTGCCTCGGGGTAAGGCATCAGTCCTGGTGGTGGAAAAGATAACAGGGAATTTCATAAAAGAGGAAATCAGGTATTAGGAATATGCAGTTTGTGCCACTGATCGTGGAGCTGCCAAAAAAACTAAAGTCTTCCCTTGAGAATGCTGATATTGATTTGATATCAGTAACTGCACAGCTATAACACAGGCTTGGGAAATGCTTGATGTGTACAGCTGCAAGTTAATCTGAGGCATAAAAATGAGTAAAGCACATGCTCAGTGGCCATGGCTGTTCTCCAGACCTGGTGGTGAAGAACTGCTGTGGGATGTGGGTATTCCTACAGGGATAAAAGGATTTGCAATGTGGTTGATACTTCAGCATTCCTGTCATGGCTCTGGAAACAATGACTGATGACAAAATCTGTGCTACAGCAAATAATGGTGCCAAGTCACTTGAATTGTTTGATAAGCAGAGTACTGGAATGTATTTTAGGACAGTCAGTGTAGAGCCATGAAAGTAGAAGCAAGTATTGTTGATCCTGCCCTTTGGACAGGACTGCAGATGCAGTGGAGACATTGACTGTAAAGGTGGTCTCTCATTTTGACCTGGGGGTCAGAGATCATGAATTTCCAAACAAAAAGGTGGTAGTGTTGTCCTTGAATTCACTCTGAGGAGTCAGAGCAGCAGCTGGCAGCAGGTCTTCTACAAGAAGCATTGGGGAACTCTGCACAGGAAAGTTGTCCACAAATCTGGGGGTCACATTTATAAGGAAGCTGAAAAGATGGAGAAAAGATCCTTGAGAATATTTGCAGAGAAACTCCTCATGAGCTGGCACAGCAGAGGTGAAAGTGGATGCAGCCGGCGTGTGCTGCCTTCCAGGAGCAGAGACACCACTGCACACGTGCTTTCCCCAGGGCCCCTGGCTCCAGCACAGGTGGGGTCAGCAGGGCAATGAATTTGGAAGAAGGCAACTTTCCTCTCCCCCACCTTGCTTGCTCTCTTCTCCATGCCTTGGCTGAAGCCTCCTGCCCAGTTCCATCACACCTCCTGTTCCTACTGCTCGGGTATCTGGACACTCCCTGGGACAGTCCCATGCCCTGGGAACCCTGCAGGCAGAGGGAACCTGCCCTTGGAGCCTCCCTGCTGTGCACAACACAAGGATGGCCAGGGCCAGGGCCAGAGAACAGAACTAAATTCCACCCTGAGGGGGAGGTGGGCAGGGATAGTGGACAAGGAATGGAGTGCAGAGCCCCCCACAGCTCCTCTGCACCCTCCCGGAGGCTGCTGGGGTGTGTCCCCCACTGTCATTCCTCGGGGGATGTGATTTGTGTGAGCAGCTGGATGCAGCACAGTCCTTGTCACAGTATCAGCCACCCAGCCAGACTGACAGGCAGTGACTGGAGAGTGCAGAGGAAGGTGGCCAAAGGCTTTATTTCTGTGGTGGGGGAGCTGCAGAGGGCAATGGGGTGGAGACCAAGGTCAGAGTGCCTGAGCGGCCCTTTGGCCTGAGCTGTTGCAGTTGCACATCCTAACCCTGTTCCCAGCTCTTTTCCAGATGACATTTAGGATGGACTGCTGTCCCTAAAGAGGCCTTGTGCTCTCCCTAAGTGCTTTCCCAGCTGAGAGGGACTCGGCCCAGCCTACTTTGCATTTCAGACGTGGCTGGGGAAGTCAACAGGCAGCACAGCTCCCTGCTCCAGCACGGGGGCAGCACAGACCTGCTGTGCTATGGGCATCAGCGTTGTCTTTGCCCGGTTGTCCCCACAGGAATGAGCTCTAGGCCTCCAAGGGCCTTTGCCACCCTCCTGAGCAGAGTGTGAATCACATTTGAAATCCCTGCTATCACAGAAAGAAGCTGCAGCAGCATCCTACCCCAGGTGATGAGAACTGAGGTATCTCCCCCTCCACTGTCAGGTTACTGCAGGTTACAGTGCACAGGAGCATTCCCACCATCCACCAGAGCTCTGCCTTTGTCCAAGGAGCTGCACACAAGCAGAACTGGGGGATGTTAAAACAAGATGCAAACTGTTAGTCTGGCTTCTGATACCCAGATGTTCCTGAGCAGGCAGGGAGATATTTGGATGAGAGGATGGGACATGGAACATCAATGGCAAGAGGCAAAGATGGTAAGAAACCCAAAACCAGCTTCTGTGCAATCAGAGGGAATGGAATGTGCGGGAACATGCAGTCAGATGTGCAGTAGGAGGGCTGGGAATTTCAACTGCAATCATTTCCTAAGGGAAAACCAGCATTTGCATGTTTGAAATGCGGTGTAGGCAAAATTTCCTTTTGAAGAAGTTCCAACTTTCTGCTGGAAAACCAGCCAAGAGGTGTCTGGGCTTCAGCTGCCTGCACATTGTGTCCCAGGAGATGGGACAACTTGTCCTCAGGGACCTCCAATCCCCTGGGACTGCTGCACAGCAGGGGCTGGAAAGGAGATCATGGAAATTGGTCTCTGCTTGGCGGTTTCCTGCACATCTTCACCTCTGAGGATGTTGGAGCCTGGGGCCAACTGCTGCAGTCACTGGAGATGGAGCACGTGGAGAACATCAGCCCCTCTGCAGCCCTTGGTGCTCCTCACCACGCTCATCCCAGTGTGCTGGAGCTAAACCCCACAGCCTGGGTGTCCACGGGAAAGCTCTCTGATGGGATGTGGCTGCCTGCCTTCACAAGGTAGAGCTGACATCCAGGATGTCAGACTCACTTCCTTAACCTCCAGGGACTCTCTGGGGACACCAGGACGTCAGATCCTGCCAGCAACCTGCAACCCTGTGCATTGGGAGGTGTGGTGGTTTGTGCCTGTGCAGCACCTGGTTCTAGGAGAAACCATCCCACCATTTGAAGGGGCTGGAGGTGGAATGGAGGGGCTAAACTCCCTGGGAAAGGGGCCACAGGAGCTTCTCCAGGTGACTGTCTCCCCCCTGCCAAGTCCAGGGGTTGACAGGTGCCATTGGTGGGCAAAGGTGACACTTTGTTGTGCCTTATCAAGAGGAGAGTGAGACCTCGGGGCATGTCTGGCCTCTTTGAGCTGGAATGGAGCTGAAACAGGAGAAGGAAAAAGGGGTCAATGTCAAAGGTGGTGCTCTGGGACTTGTAGCGCTCGGAGAGATCAGTGTCCTCAAAACCAGGACATCATCTTCACAGTGATGGGTGCAGAAACATGCAAGAGTTCCCACCTCCTTTGGGAGGAGCAGCAAAAATCTCTTTTGGCTGCATGCCCAGGCCTCCTATCCCCCTCCCAGGAGCCCACCACAGTGCTCAGAGCATCCCTTGTATTCCGGGGTCCAGCCCTGTGCTGTCCCAGCCACCCCTGGATCTGCCCCCCCAGCAGTGAGCAGTGCCTGGAACACCTCAGTGCTCAGCACCTCATTCCATTGCTTGGAAATTTTCATGTCTTCGCAAAGTTTCAGCAGCTCCAGGAGCTTCCCAGTCCATGCAGCTGCCACGTGAACGCTCCTGGCTCTGGGAGAACAGAAAAACAGGAGAGCTGCTTTCCAACCTGCCAAATGAAAGGTTGAGAGATACCAAACATGATAAAGGAGAGGTGTGTGGCTTCATGAGCAGCTTTGGAAGACGCTGAGCAAGCAAGACAAAGCCCAAGCTGGCCCAGTTGTGCAAATGTGACATGTAGGGGCAGGAGCTGAGTGGCACCAGACTCTGTGCTCCAACACACACCAGGACAGGTAACTGGTGGGTTAGGGCCCAAAAAAACCCCAGAGCACAGGAATGTGATGACAAACCCATCCACTTGAGAGCCATGCCCTCCTGTCATGTGTGACATGTTTGCTAGAAAATTAGAAACTTGTTGGTGAGGACAGAAAGAAAGATTGATTACACAAGTTCTGTTACGAAACCAACCTAAAAAAAACTCAAGTAAAAACATGATGAGACAAGGTTAAACAGTACTTGTTTTGAAGAAAACACTGTTTTTATCTCATGTTCTTCCCTGAAGGTATCAATAATCTACTTAAATGTCGGCTCATCTGGAAGGTGCGACACAATCTCACGCTGGGCTTCCTGGAAAGACAAACACACAGGTGGGATGTCCTGGTGTAAACTGCCATAGAATCATGGAATCATAAGATGTCCTGAGCTGGAAGGGACCCACAAGGACCATCCAGTCCAACCCCTGGCCCTGCACAGACACCCCAACAATCCCACCCTGTCCCTCAGAGCATTGTCCAAACCCTCCTGGAGCTCTGGCAGCCTTGGGGCTGTGCCCACTGCCCTGGGGAGCCTGGGCAGTGCCAACCACCCTCTGGGGGAAGAAGGTTTTCCTGAGATCCAACCTGACCCTGCCCTGACACAGCTCCAGCCATTCCCTGGGTTCTGTCACTTGTCAAGAGAGTGAAGAGATCAGTCCCTGCCCCTGTGTTGCCCCTGGTGAGGATGTTGAAGATCCCAAAGAGGTCTGACCTCAATCTCCTCTTCACCAGGCTGAACAAAATAAATGCTTTCAACTGCTTCTCATAAAGTTTCCACTCCAGACCCTTCCCCAGCCTCGTGGCCTCCTTTGGACACTCTCTAATAGCTTAATGTCTTATTTTTTATTGTGGCCTTTGTGGCCAACAACCCAGACCTCCAAGGCTTCATCCTCCTCCTGCCATCCTGTGAATTGCCCTTTATTTCCCATTTCAGGCACCACAGTAAGTCCCAGCCCTGATCCAATGCAGTTGTGCTAGAAAGTCCCAGATAGTTTAAGGATATCTAATATTAGCTAAACACTACATTTCTACCTTGACTTGTTTTTCTTTAGAGTCAAACTTTGTGTTTTCAACCCTTTGAAGCAGATGAATCCTCTCTGCCATGAGCACCGCTCCTGTATGTGTCAGACCTGAGGGGGGAGCATTTCAGCCTTAGTTGGTCAGGGCAGCAAACTCAGAAGGGTTTGCAGTTGGGGTTTTGTACCTGGTGAAAGGTGTTCAGCATCTATAACCACAGGCACTGCTTCCAACCCCAAACAAATGCTATCATGTCAGTGAGGTTGCTATGTACTGCTCAAAAGACTCTCAGAATATCCTAAAAATAAATATAAATACAGAGATAATAACTTGCAGGAGCCACAGTTACCTCACTAATGATTAATTATACTCAGTTAACATAATTTACAGAATCATTTATGTTTCTTGGACTCAGATATCTTAGTTTCTTCCTTTTCTGTTTCCCAGTTGCCTTGGGACAGTCCCCAGCATTCCTGAGAAGTTTGGAATGAGAAATCTCCACATCAGACTTGATTTGTCCTCCTTGTACGGGATGAGCTTCATCCCAGCACTGCTCATCCCCAGTACCCTTGAACCAGATAGCCCAGGAAGCAGGAGGACACAGGGCAGAGCCACACACCCCATGTGTGTGTGGAGGTCCTGCCTTACTCAACAAAGTCAGGAGTACTCCTGCCACCACCCCACTCAGCACCCTCAGCACCCTGTCCTGGCCCATTACACCCATCACTCACTGCCTCTGTCTCTCACACCCAGGGCTTCTGGGCAGCCTTCATACATCCAGGACTGTTTCAGCCCTGTTCCCTGCCCCAAGCCATGCCTGGGGAAGCAGAGGCCCCCACAGACCCCCACCAGCCATGCCCTGAGTAACCCTTGATGCTTCGTGGTGGTGGTGAATGTTTCATCAGGGGACACAGCCCTGTGTGTCCCACCAGGGATGCTGTGGGTGCCCTGCCCCTGCTGTTGGCACCCCTAAGATGTGTAACATGTGTGTAAGAGATCTTAAACATCTCAGAAGACAGATGTTTGAGACATCTGAGGGAGAAGAGCAGAGCAAAAAGGGTGAGTGTCCGTAAAGGCTCTGGCCAACCAATTCTTGGACTCCATGCTGGGTTTGCACAGCAACAACCAAGGGATTTCCCTTGTCTCCCATTCGTCCTGGTGTCTTCCCTCCTGCTTGACTGAGCTCTGCCCACTCACAAATTCCTTCAAACTTGGAAAAGAGCTCAAATATGAGCTTAAAAGGGAAGTGCCAGACTGAGGCATGGGCTGGTCAGGTGGTAGTTCAGTGCCTACTAAAGTCACTGGGTAAAATCACTTTCTGAATTTCAGCACTTCAAGTCTACACTACTGGTGCCATTCCTGGCTTCTGATCACTCCCATCTTTTCTCTGTATCCCCTCTTGTTTTTCTCCAGGGTGAGGTGGCCACCTTTACCCACACCTTGTGATAGATCAAATGTGCAGGTGGATTTGTCAAGGTCAGACTGGATGTGGCTCTGAGCAACCTGACTCAGTTGAACATGTCCTTGCTCATGGCAGGAGGGTTGGACCAGATGGGCTTTAAAAGTCTCTTCCAACCCCAGCTATTCTATGATTCTGGGTTTTTGCTGTTCCAAATTACATTCCTAATTATTCTTGAAGGAGGACTATTATGCCTGAGAGCTCATCCACCTTTTTCCAGCTGTATCAGCTCATCTAATAGAAACTATTATTGTCCTCTACAGGCCTCACTTTTTTTATCTGTTTAGATTATACCTACAAAAGCAATAATGCCAATTATTCCTAACATGTCCTTGCCTGGTGAGCAGTGTGCAGTCCCAGACCAAGTGCAGGAAGGTTCAGGTCCCTTTCTGAGCACCAATTAACAGCCAACACTCTCCTGTGGGTCCAGCCACGTGCCCTGCACTTCCCTGGCAGACTCTGCTGTTGGCCTGACAGTCACTGAGAGATTTGCAAGGCTTCTTTTGCAGGGGTTCTCAGTCAACTTTGCATTTTAACATAATGAATAATTTAGAATCATCTTAATCAGATGATTTAGACACCTCTTTATCCCAAGTTCTGTGGGAATAAATGCATCTACTCTCCACTGTAACAGCTGGGTATCTATTCCTTCTCCTTGGTTCTTATTTTGTCTCCAATAACAAAAGCAGAGATGTTCCCCCTGTTGTTTCAAGATTATTAAAGGACATTTTGCAACATAGCTTAGAGAAAATGTTTTGAGCAACCAAGTAAACAAAGCAGAACTTGCTCACCTGTTTGCTGACTCCTCAGGTGTGTTTGTGAAACATCTCTGTGCACCAGGGGCTGCCCCCTCCCAACAGAACACATTCATTCCTTGTCCCCAACTCCTTCACCACAGTCTCTAATGGATTTGCCCAGCACAGAATTAAAAGTCATTGTTCTGCTGATCCTCAAATCACCCATTCAGTCCTTGGTTTTGTGCAATAGATGTGTTCATTATGTGCTTTCATGTCCTCAGAATGTTGCTCTTGGAAATCCTTCTTTGGCCTGATCCTTTACTTCCCAGAGCAGTTGTTTTCTTCCCCTTTCCCATTCAGACAGGACTCAGAGCCCATCCCTCTCAGAGGGATCTCTGGTTTTGTGCAGTTTCCTGTGTAACTACACTGGTATTCTTCTCCTAGAACAACTTTCTGAAAGGTCATATATATTTACCTGAACCTTGCATGTGAGGTCTTCAAGAAATCCCCCTTTCTGAACTCATTGTTTTAGTTGCTCCTTTGGCTCCAGCCAGGTGCTCCATCTCTGTCTCTTGTCCCTTTGCAATTCCTCAGAACTGTGTGCGTATTTCAGGTTGCTGCTTCCCCCAGAAATCTCTATCTCTATGACAGTTGGCTCTTCTGCAGCTACCTCTTGAACCTGTGTAATTCTTCTGACTAAATCCAGCATTACAGAGCCCTGAAAAACATCACTCATCACTGACCTCTACCTGGACATTGAGCCATTGACCACAACTCTCTGTCTGCCTCCACCCAGCCAGTTCCTTATCCATCAAGCAGTGCACCTTTCAACTCCATAGCTCTCCAGTTTGAAGATAAGGATGTTGTGTGGGACCATGTCAAAGGCTTTACAGAAGTTTGGGTAGATGTCATAGATGATCTTTGCATAGATTGTCCTCTCTGTATGGAGGGGATCCAAGCCCCTTATTAATCCACTCTCCATGCTGTCATCTCTCTGAGCTGTTCTGAGCTGCTCTTGATCACTGCTCTTAAGACCTGACAGGTACCTGTGAGGTGCTCAGTGTCACAGCCAGCCCCAAACAGCAGTTTCTCCCTTGCTAATCCCCAGACAGCAGCACAGGAGGATGCCGGGCTATTTATTGATCCCATTATCCACTGGATTTAAGACCCCTCTTTCAGAGGAGAGTGATGTTGCCTGTGTGCAAGGGGAGCTGCTTCAGCTGCAGCTTGTGCTGATGTCTCTTCCCTGCGTGTCCCGTTCCCTCTGCTCCGTAACCACAGCCACAGGCTGCAGCCGGACCCGCCAGTTCGTCCCCTTTCTCCACCGAAGCTGGAGGGGTCCCCGGGAGGGGAATCCTTCCCCCCCGCCCGCCGGACGCTCCCGGGCGGGGCCAGAGCGCTATAAGGACCGGAGCGCTGTAAGGACCGGAGCGCTATAGGGGCCGGAGCGCTATAAGGGCCGGCGGCGGCGGGGCCGGGAGCGCGATGGGGCTCGGGGGCGGCGGCGCGGAGCTGCTCTTCCCCCTACTCCTCCTCCTCCTCTTCCTTCTCCTACTCCTCTTCCTCGTCCTGCTGCTGCTGGGCTGCTCCCGGCCTCTGGCGCTGCGGCGCGGCCGCGGCCAGGTGGGCTACCTGCCGGGCTACCGGGCGACCCCCGGTCAGAGCCCCCGGCCCGGTCCCCGCCGCCTCCCCGGGGCCCTCCCGCCGCCCTTCCCGAACGGCTGGTACCGCCTGCTCGACTCCGCGCAGCTGCCCCGCGGCGCCGTGCGCGGGCTCGCCCTGCTCGGTGAGTGCCAGCCCCGCATCCCCTCCCGAGCATCCCCGCCCGGGCACACTGCCGGGGCTCCGGGCACCCCCTCGGGAACAGGGCATCCCCTCCCGGGCACACTGCGGGGTTCCGGGCACCCCCTCGGGAACAGGGCATCCCTGCCCAGGCACACTGCCGGGGCTGTGCCATCCCCGCCCACCCATCCCTACCGGGGAACCGATCCCGGGGATACAGCCAGGGCACTGGACCATCCGTGTTCGGGCACTTTTGCCGGGCACTGGAGCATCCAGGCCGGTATGGATCCCTCAGGTGCTGGAGGGAGTCCAGAGAAGGGCAACGAGGCTGGGGAAGGGTCTGGAGCACAAGTGCTGGGAGGAGCAGCTGAGGGAGCTGGGGGGGCTCAGCCTGGAGAGGAGGAGGCTCAGGGGAGACCTTCTCCCTCTCTGCAACCCCCTGACAGGAGGGGGGAGCCGGGGGGGGGGTCGGGCTCTGCTCCCAAACAATCAGCAGTAGGACAAGAGGGCACAGCCTTGAGCTGCCCCAGGGGAGGTTTAGGTTGGACATTGGGAAGAAGTTCTTTGCAGAGAGAGGGATCAGCCCTTGGAATGGGCTGCCCAGGGAATCACCGTGGTGGAGTCACCGTCCCTGGAGGTGTTTAAGGAAGGACTGGATGTGGCACTTATGTGGTGTTGGGTCAAAGCTTGGACTTGATGATCTCAGGTCTTTTCCAGCCTAGTTAATTCTGTGACTCTGTGGCTTGCACTGGCACATACCAGCTGGCATCCCCATCAGGGCACCAGGACATCCTGCTGGGGCATCGGGGCATGTCCTGGGGCATCCCTGCCTGGACATCCTGCGGGGGCACAGGGACATCCCTGTTCAGGCATCCCCAGTGAGGCACTGGGATGTCTGCCCTCACCAGGGCACTGAAGAAGCCCAGTGTGGGCACTGGGCATCCCAGCCAGCACCTGTGGTGGGCACTGCACTCTCCTTGCTGTCCCTGCAGGACATCTGGGGCATCCCTGCTGTGGCACTGGCACAACTCTGCCCCCCATCCCTTTCAAGTCAGAGTGGCTGCCCCATCTCTGGAAGTGTCCAAGGCCAGGTTGGATGGGGCTTGGGGCAACTTGGGCTAGTGGAAGGTGTCCCTGCCCATGGCAGGGGGTGGAATGAGATGGGCTTTGAGGTCCCTTTTAACCCAAACCATTTGTCACAGCAGCCCAGCCCCCCAGAGGGGCACCAAGAATATCACAGCCTGGGGTCCTGCATGGACACTGGGGGTCCCTGCTGGGGCACTGGGACATCATGGCAGTGTGGGGGCATCCCTGTGTGGGCTCCTTGCTGGGACACTGGGGCATCTCTCTGCCTGGGCTCTCTTCCCAAATGTCACTGCCTGCAGCTCCCAATGTCCCGGGGAGATTGGGATGGGGCTTCACATCCTCTTCACAGAGGAATGCTGTGATCCTCCAGGGTCCTTTTGCCTAGCAGATGGCTTTGGACCAGCAGAAGGGATGTTTCTGCATTGAAATCTCTCAGATCCAGTGGAAAAGGTGTGGTGGTTTTTTTCCTGTTTTCAAGAGCCATCTCCTCCAGTGAAGTTGTTGGGGTTTGGTGTTTTGTTTTTATTTGTTTGTTTATTTGTTTGTTTGTTTTGAGACCCCAGTCTGTCTGTTACAGTTCTCTTGGTTGTTTACTCTTAGCCTGGTTCCTGGCACCCAGTCCTCTCTGTCTGGCTGAAATGTGCAGATGGAATCACTTCTAGTGGCAGAGGCAGCAGGGTGCCAGTGCCAGGAAGATTACCAGTAAGTTAGACAGTTACACAACCTGCAACCTCTGGGTTTGTGGGTGTCTAATTTATCTTGGAGCCTCTGATCATAAAGCCTGGAAATGCAGCCCCACTTCAGAGGCAGCGAGTCAGAGGAGATGAAAGAACAACAATCACTTGACTGAGTCTTTGCAGACTCATCCTTGGGATAAGACACCTTCCGAAACCTGGCACTGAGTCTGCAGGAAAGTCTCACTCTCTCCTGGGGTTGTGGAAGTGGGGTGAGAGCAGCTCCAGAGTCCTCTGAGCTGCTCTGTCCCAGACTCTGCATTCCCAGCAAGTGCCCAGAACTGCCCAGTGGTCCCAGGGCTCTTTAAGTCCCCTGTGCTATTCTTGCTGCAATTGTTATTTGAATTTCCTAAAAGAAATAGGCTAATTAAGTGGGACAATTAAAATTAAAAATGGAAAAAATATTTGGCTCTTAGTGCTCTGATATTCACCTGCAACAGTTTTTCACTCTATCTCAGACCAGAAAACTGTCCTCCCAAATTGGAGAGGCATTGGATTTGATGCACAAGGCAGAGCAAAGATCAGCCTCTCCTCTGGCTCTGCTGGCTCCAGAGTGCAAAGGCTGGAGGCAAAAGCAGCACTCAGGAGTCCTGGGTGAGTTCTTGGACAGCCCAGTAAAGGTCTGGCCATGGGCACTGATTCAGGTGTTCAAGGCAGGAGACCTCCAAACTGCCTTATGAAGGGAAGCTGTAGAGATGGGACCTTCTTGGAGTAAAACCATCTTAAAACTTTGCTGGGCAAAGCCTCAGGCTGCAGAGCTGCTGCTGGGGGACATGGCTGGGACACCCCAGGCCCCAGGTGCTCTGGCTGTGGGACTTGGCTCTGACCCATCCAAAGCTGGGGATCAGCTTTGGATGACCCCCAAAGCTCTGTATTTCCACTCTGCTGTTGCTTCTGCTGAGCCCTGAACATTTCCAACAGGCAGAAACACTTTCCCAGCCTTCCCTCTTTTGCCCTGAACCTCAGGTCAGGTAGAGAGGTGGGTTAGGGGTAGAAGAAAAGCTGATACTTCAGAATGAGTCCCTGTTACCTGGGGCAGGGGAAGGTGCACTTCTGGTGCCTCCACTCCCCTGTGCCTGCTGCCAGCAGATGTGTGAGAGCCTCCAGAAAGAGTCCAGGGACAACAGGGTACAACAACTCATATCTGCCAGATATCAGAAATAATCCTTCCTAGGCTTGAAGGCTGGGAAAGTTTCCAGGATTTCCTTTTCTTTGCCAATATAACAAAACTTCAGTCAAGGAAAGCTGGTTTTGGGAGGGATAGCTCACACTGTGTCACTTGTCATCAGGGTGTCTGCCTGGGAAAACACAGATTGCACTCAGCTCCCAAAGTCAAGCTTAGACTTCTTCAAGCTTCAAGTGATAGCAGCCACTGTAACAACCAGAGTTCACAGGCTGATGAATACAAATATCTATCAGCTGCAACACAGCATGGAAGAGAGGACTTTCCTTTCCCTCAGTGGCCACATCTGTATGAACAGTCCCCAAGGGCTTCTGAGCTGCCAGCGCAGCTGTGTCCCCTTCCAACCAGGAGGTGACACTTTGCTTTGGGGACAGGTCACCAATGCACAGCCCCCCTCCCCTGTGCTGCTTCCAGGGATGTGGGCACTGGCAGGTCTGTGCTGGGCCAGGAAAGCATCTGGCCGCAGTTCAGTCCCTCAGGAGTACATTGGTTTCGATAACACCCTGGCAGCTGCCCCGCTGTGGTCGGAGCACAGCTCACAGCGTGAGGCAGAGCCATGAGCAGCCTGCCGGCTGCAGCCCCGGTGCTGCCCGTCTCTGCTTTATCAGGTCCTTGCTCAGCAAACGTGGTGCTGCCCTGGCGCTGTGGAGGAAGAGGGCAACCTCAGAACCGAGCAGGGACAGACCAGTGGGACAAACCTCACATTGCTCCGGGAAGCACAAGGAATCAGGCCCACAGTGGAGGAAAGTCTGAGTGCTGGAGCAGTGCAGTCTCAGCCACTCCAGCACTGCCTCTCCACTCCCTGTGAGGAGCCGACCAGAGCCGGGGGGTTCCCTTCTCTTCCCCAGAAAACTCCCTTTTGCCGAGGAGGTGTCAGTGCTTTGGCTCTCAGCACCCGGCTCTCCCTGCCCGAGGAAGGCATTTGCTGCTGAGCTACAGTGTCGATGGCCCTCGGGGTTCAAGAGCAAAGAGATAAAGGGCTTCTCCTTCCAGCTCCCGTTCGCAGAGATTCCCGAGGTGTATGAGCCTATGGGCTCTGCTCTGCCCCTCCTGGGGGAAGGAGTTCTTGCTAAATGCTGCAATTGCCCTTCTCTGTGTCTCTCCCCCTTAGCAGGGAAAGCATCCTGAATCTTCAAACATTTTTGTGAAGGCACCTTTCATCCTGTGGCCAAAACAGGATCCAGGAGCTTAAAACCAGAGCTGAGGGTCAAAACCATAGTGGTTTAGAGATGACCATGAGAAATTATTCTCCCCCTGCCTGCAGCAAGGTGATGCCCTTCAGCACGGATGATTCAGGGCTACAGCACCTCTTCGGCACCTTGGGCAGCTTGCCCAGCTCTTCAGGGTGTCACACAGGGTGTGACGGGCTGGCTCCCTGCTCCGGGATGTCTTCCAAACCCGGGGCAGTGCGGCCATGGCCACCACACTCCGGGCATCTGCTTGAGCAGCTGCCAGCCCGGTTCTGCCTGGCCTTTTCTGCAGCCAGTGAACCCCTGCCCGCAGTGTGGCACGGAACTGCTGCCCGCTGTCCCTCCTGCCGCTCTTCCTCCCACCCGCTCTCCGTCCCTCCCGCAGCCCCTGCTCGGCTCTGGCAGCTTCCTGGTGCCATCTCGTGGTTAAATCACTTCTCCGGAGCATCCCTGTTTCTGTCCCGACACGACGGGAAAGGAAAGAAGCCCGCGGGCATTACTTTTTCGCAGGGTGTTTCTCCCTCCCTCGCGCAGGCAGATTGCTCTGACACCGGCGAGAGTCAGCGCTCGGTGCCGCCCGTTCCGAAGGGGTCGAGCAATGAGTGTCTTGCCCGACCCCTCTCCCCTGGCGCTGCTGTTTTTACACCTCCACCGTCTCCTATTCCCGCAGGGGAACATCTCGCCGTGTTTCGCTCCCAGGATGGCCAAGTCCACGTGCTGGACGCTCACTGCCCTCACCTCGGGGCCAACCTCGCTGCCGGCGGGCGGGTCCGGGGCGGCTGCATCGAGTGCCCCTTCCACGGCTGGCAGTTCCGAGGAGAGGATGGAAAATGCACCAGCATCCCCTATGCTGCAAAAGGTGAACATGCCCCCAAACCCACGGAGAGCAGCTGCAGAAAGGACAGTGCCCCACATGCCCTCGTTAAAAGCCACTTCATTAGGGGAAAGCTGTCTTTGTAATAATTCACCCTCCATCCACTCCCCTGTTCCATGCAGCACCCTGGTTTTCCTCTGGGTTGCCCATGTTCCAGTGTTCCAGGAACAGAAACTCAGGGTTCCCTTCCCTATGACAGATGGTAACAGGGACTTCAGTTAAATAACGCCCTTCTCGGTTCTGACAGTCCCACACCTCCTGCATTCCATAGGCAGGATATAAAAGCAGATTTTTAGCTCTGAGCCTTCCATTGGGTCCCTTGGGGATGGACCCTGAGGAGCTGTTGGGTTCCAGAAATGATTCTGTGCTCTACAGGGACAGCTTATGCCACATCAGTGCTGAATGTGTCCCATGAACACGACAGAACAGTTTCTCAATGGGAATTTTTTTCTCCTTTTAAGGCTTGAAAGGAACTTTTGGTTGGGATTCAGGAAAGCTCTTCACATACACCCACCATGTAGATGTGGTTTGCATTGACTGTGTAGGAAGAATGTCTTAAAGTTCTCATGGAGCATTGATCTGGCTCCACTAATGAATTTAAATCACCAATTCACTTACCTTGAGTTTTGCTTTTTAGTTATTGTCCTGAGAAGTTCAACTTCATCGGATTTGGATCGATTAGGATAGCAATGAAACATTGATTGGCAACAGAAGTCAGTCTTTCTACTAAACAAACTATTTCTCCCAAAGTGAAAGAAGCATTCCATCTATATGGGCAAGAGAACCAATTTAGAGATCTCACCAAACAGCAATTTCCTTTTCTGTGTGTGTTATTTTCAGAAAAATATTAATACTCTATTTTTTTTCCCCACACATAGTCAGGAGCTGCATTCAAATGAAAATTTGGTTCCATGCACTGAGCAATGATGTGTTTCACCATAAAATGAAGGAGAGTATTCTGGACATATGCAAACGCTCACCAAGATGTGTCATTTCATCTGAAATGGCTGAATTCTGAGTCATTGTTATTTGGAGGTATTAAAAGAATAAAACTGCAGCCAGCTGCCCTGATCCTCTCCAGCCCAAATAGGTCAGGGTGATTTAAACAAATTTAAAAGCCATCTGTGCTCACACAGGTACTTTGTTGGAGCAGGATTTTGGAAAGCTCAGATGGGCAGCTCCTCCAGCCCTGGACCCACAGCCAGACAGAGCCCCAGAGCCCAGTGTGGGGCTGGAGGAAGAGGGAGAAGGGGCTGGAGCAGCAGGAGCAGCTGAGGGAGCTGGGGGGGCTCAGCCTGGAGAAAAGGAGGCTCAGGGGGGACATTCTGGCTCTGCAACTCCCTGACAGGAGGGGAGAGCCAGGGAGGGTCGGGCTCTGCTCCCAGGGAACAGGGACAGGAGGAGAGGAAATGGTCTCAGGTTGTGCCAGATGAGGCTTAGATCCGATATTAGGGCAAATTGTTTCACTAAAAGGGTGGTCAGGCTTTGGAACAGGCTGTCCAGAACAGTGATGGAGTCACCATTCTGGAAGGATTGAAAAGATAGGTGGATGTGGCACTTGGGGACATGGGTTAGTGCTGGGCAATGGTTGGACTCGGGGATATTAAAGGTTTGTTCCAACCTGAATGATTCTGTGATTCTGTGTCTGCCCTCTTAGAAATTCAGTGATATGCATCCCACCCGAAGCACCAGGTTTTGTGAGTCAGAAATCACAGTGATGGGCTCCTCCTGCCCCCTCTGATATTCATTGACTGGAAGAGAATCATCATTTCTCCCATTATTTCACCTCCCACATGTACAAGGCTGAGCAAGAAGGAAGTGTTCTGTGCTCTCCTTGTTTCCACATTAGAAAAAAGAAAGTAATGAAGGCAACAGCCTTGCAATCCAGTAGAAGCTGCATTTTCTGACAATAAACTATAAATGCCAAAATTAATTTCACTGATCTATTCTTAAAGCAACATATGATACTGCTATGTTATAGCAGAGAGTGACTTGAACTTGAGAGGCAGTGATGACTTTTACTCTCTCTGCACATCTAGAACTAAAAGTATCTCCTTTTAGCTCACTGAAACTGGAGGAGGATCCATTCATGCAGCAGCCATTTAGTTATTTAAGCAGGTTAAAGAGGCAGCAGACCAGCCAGCCAGGTTGTTCCTTCAAAAACTTATGCAAAACACCAAACTGAAATAAAACTGATTAAAACAAAGTCTTTTCTGTGACCGTTGTAGCTGCTGCTCCTCTTCAGCACCGTGAAAGCTGGAGAAGTGCCCCAGGAGTGTGTGCCACGGGAATATCTCCCACCAAGTCGATCCCTGAGCCGGCTCAGCACAAAGGGTCGGGGTTGGTGTCAGCCCTGGGCTGTGGGTTTGAACTGGTCCCTTTGTGCCCCTGCAGTGCCGGATTTCGCCAAGGTCCGGGCGTGGCCGTCCTGCGAGGTGAACGGGATGGTGCTGCTCTGGTACCACTGCCAGGGGCTCCATCCCACCTGGGCAGTGCCCGAGCAGCGCGAGATCAGCACCGGGGAGTGGGTGTTCCGCGGGCAGACAGAGCACCTGGTGGACGTGCACATCCAGGTAGGGAGCCCTGTGGGGCTTGTCTGGGTCTGGGTCCTCTCCTATAGCCCAGTTCAGGGACATCTCCTCCCAGTTCACCAGAGCTTGGCAGTGCCATCAGTGCTGCTGGCAGAGCTCTGCCCTAGAAACACCCCCTGTGCCGCGCACCAGGAACACGGCATATGTTCCCCAAACATATGAGCTCCTCGAGTGGAGAACAGCTGTTCTGGGTGCTTAAAAAGAATCTGTTAATTTGCTTTGACTTACAACTGGTGTAATTTAAAAAAAGATCTCCAAGGGCTGCAGCACTTACTGTCAGGAGGCGTTTTACCCCGAATGGAAACGCGCAGTTATTTTGCTGTTAATCTTCATAAGCACCATCATAGGCTGACAAATGGGCCATGGAGAACAAACAGCTGCTGCCTCTCCGTGGAAATGAGTCTGGAAAAGGGTCCCATTTTGTGGCACAGGACAGAAGGGTATTAATCCCTCCCACTGGACTGGGAGGGAGAAGGGGCAGCCGTGGGTGGGGGCTCCTCCCGGAGAGAGATGGGAGGCAGCAGCAGTTTTGAAACTGGGTGATGTCTGGAGGTCCTGGGGAGATTTTTCTGTGCTTGCTGCTGAGCAGAACACCTGTAGTTGTAACAGTCAGGGACAAAAATGACCCTTAATCCAGAGCACACCAAATCCAAAGGTAGCACCTGCCTGCTGGCTGCATCCCAAGGGAGGAGAGGGGATTGGAAGGAACAGAGAGTTACTGGGAGACATAAAGAAGATGCATGAGGGACAGAAGATGCAGCTCTGGGAGTGTGCAGTGGAGTTGGGAGGATTTGGGGGATTGAGGGGATAGTAATATTTATTTTATGTCTTTTCCAGTGCAAACCACTGCACACAGATCTGTACTGGGACCAGTTTGTGCTGCTTGCAGAGCTGGTGGGAAGCTGGCGTATTTGAGCAGCTAAAATGTCTCAAAAAGTGATGTATTTGGGCAGGCTGGTGGGATTTAAAGGTGTAAAAGGATGTGAAAACTGGGCAAAAATGCTTTATCCCTTATCACAGGGCCAAAGGCAGGACTTTTTTGGAGTCCCAGCTTGGGCATCTGCACAAGTGAGAACACAAAGAGTTCTGTGAGCTTAAAATGAACCTTGAATTTTCTGAGCTTCCTGTTTAAATTTTTCCTAGATGCTTGTTAAGAGTTGGTCCCAGGTCAGTCTGTGCTGAGGCCCCCGGTGCCTCTCGCTGCCTCAAGCCCTGTGAGCACCTCTGTGCTGCTCTGCCCTGCTCAGCTGGGGGCCCAGGGCTGTTCCAGGCTCACCCTGGGGCTGTGGCAGAGCTGCTGGAAGTGCAGGCAGCTCCCACCCGGGTCAGCTCTTGGTAACAGCAAATTGTTCCCCAACGTCAGGAAATCCCTGAGAACGCGGCCGACACGGCTCACTTGGCTTTTCTTCATGGACCAGCCATTCTGGGAGGGTCTGACCTGAGATACACGAGGTCCAGGCTCTGGGACTTCATGAAGCACATCTGGAAGGTAAGACCCCAGCTCCCCTCTTAGCCATGAGGTCAAAGTCTTCCAAAACAGGTTCCCTTCCTACCTCAAAGCATCTGTCCCACCTCACCCCCTCGGCTGCGCTGCTCTGTGTCTCTGAGGGTTTTAGCTGCACTCCCTCACCTGTGCTCACCCCAGATGGTCCTCACAGCTCCTGTCCCCATCTCATGCTGCCCCTCTCACCCTGTGCCCCCCACCCTGGGGCTGAGCTGCCCTCTCCCCTCTCCAGGCAGAGTGGCAGCCGGAGCCCGAGCCCAACGAGCACTGCTCCCGCCTGCTGCTCCAACACTCGGCAACCATCTTTGGGAAGCGCCTCTGCCTCATGGATCTGACTGTTTCAGCCAGGCAGGTATGTCCTGGGCTGCTCACCACCAGCATCTCAAGCTGAAGGGCTTTGTATCCCAAAGGCTGAGAGCCCTGCCTGTCCTGCTCAGTGCCACAGAATGTTCTGACTTGGAAGGGACCCCCAAGGGTCACCGAGTCCCGTAAAGGGATTGAACCTCGCTGGTGTCAGCACCCTGCTCATCACCCAACTGAGCTCATCTTGGGGTCACCTTCCCTGCCAACTGCATCTGACACATGGGCCAGAAAGCACCCACTGGTACTGGGGCTGCCCCGGAGAAGAGGGAGGGGTCTCAAGGATTACTGTGCCACAAAACAGTTACAAAAAACCACCTGAGCAGACATTGGTGACAATCCTGAGGGACCTTCACACCACATGGTCCCGGCTGGTTACAGTGCAGAGGTGGGAAAGGCAAACAGTCAGGAACAGTGTGTCTGTAGCCCAAGATCAGCCCTGGGATAATAAAATAGCTGACATAGACTGACAAAGAACTATAGGAAAAGAGAAATAATGCTATGAATCAGTCGGAACAAGATCATCTCACTTTTATTTTAGTTTCTGGATTTTTTTAATGAAATATGAAATTTGCCTGATAAAACATTTCTAAATTTAGTCGAATACATTTTTGAAGGAATTTGATCTATTCCCACAGTAAAAATACAGAACAGGTCATAGAGTCACAGACTGGTTTGGGTTGGAAGGGAACCTTGAAGATCATTTCATTTCAGCCCCCTGCCATGGGCAGGGACACTTTCCACCAGCCCAGGTTGCTCCAAGCCCCACCCAACCTGGCCTTGGACACTTCCAGGGATCCAGGGGCAGCCACAGCTTCTCTGGGCAACCTGTGTGAGGGCCTCACCACTCTCATGGGAATATTTCTTCCCAATATCTAATCTATCTAATCCAACCCTGCCTGGAGATGAAAAGGACTGGCAAAGTTGTGACTCATGGCCCTGAGACTGTGACTTTGTGCCTGACTTGATGGAAAGAGTAACCAGCCCAGCCCAGGAGGCATCTCCTGCAGGTCTCAAGGTGTTGGAGTTGCTGTACCAGAGGGCTGGACCACTGGGGGCTGTTCCCTGAGGATGTTCTGTTGCTCTGCAGGTGGGGCCAGGGCTGGTTTACCTGATCTTTGAACACGCCTTCCTGGGCCGTGGGATCATCCTGCAGACGGTGACTCCCCTGGAGCCTCTCCTGCAGAGCGTTGTTCACAAAATCTACTACCAGAAGAACATACCAGCCATAGTCCCCAAGTTCATCCTGCGGGCAGAGTGTGTCCAGGTGAGGCCCCTGCAGAAGAGCAGCCAAAGGGATTTGTTTCCCTGCAGCTTCGTGCCTGGGAGGTGTGAGAAGGAAGAGCAGTTGTCCACAGGGGCTCAGAGATCCTGTGGGAGCAAAGCACTCGTGGGGAAAAGTCCTTGCAGTGCTTGGTGTGATACTTCCTTCTCAGTAGCCCAAAAAATCAAACCGGAGGTCCAATAAAGGGGGTCCCTGCACTGGGCCACCTGCTGAGGGTGGCAGAGAGGTGTTACCCCTCTCCTGTGGGTGGGAATCTGGGACACAAGGATTAGGCAACCTCTGTTTAGCTGCAGAAAGTCTTTGAGAGAACTAATCATTGCATCCAGGCTTCCAGCATCCCAGGCTGGTGTTTTAACATTATCCTATTACCTTTGATAGGAACTGTGCCAAGAGTGTGATAACAACAGTGCCACCCTGCTGTTTTTAAATTATCATGAGATTTGGCAACTCCTGCTACTCCTGAAAGAGGTTTTGCAGGCTTTCACCACAGGGATTCTTGGAAGTGTTGAGCTCTGGAGATCTCCTTTTCAATATCCCAGCTGAGACAAGACTATTGCCAAATTCAGGTCAAGCATGGCCTTGAAGGCCACCTCTGCTGGAGAGGCCCCATTTCTCCAGCTCCAGATGATGTTCAGATGCCAAAAACCTACCCCAAATAAAACTTAGTTGTGCTGCCCCATATTCTATAAATGTTGCCTTAACATTTTGCATCTTACTAATGTGAATGAGCAACACTCATTTCTGCAGCACCTGCTTCCCAAAGGAGAACTCCACAATCTTATTCCATGTGTGCCTGAGCAGAGTGTAAGATGTGGATGCTTTATTTATAAAGCCCTGGCTGGCTGGGGCTACCCAACGAACCAAAACTCTCAGGTGGAGCAGCTCCTACCTACACAACCCCATGACAGGGGCAGTCTGAGCTGGAAGTGGCTTCTTTTTTGGAAGCCTCTTTTTTTGGCTGAACTCTGCTGGCTGCAGGCAGAGCCGTGGTGTTCCGTGTTCCTGCGAACAGGAGCAGCCCCACAAGGGCCAACTGGGACAAATGTGAAAAGTAAATCAGAGAATCACAGAAATGCACCCCTAGCTTCCCCACCTGAGTGAGACCCTCCTTCTCCCCCCAGTTTGAGCGGGATATAACCATCTGGAATAACAAACAGTACCTGTCCAAGCCACTCCTGGTCAGGGAGGACTCCGGGATCCAGAGGCACCGGCGCTGGTTCTCCCAGTTCTACAGCGAGGGGAGCACGAGGTCCCCGGCACGGGAGGAGGGCCTGGACTGGTGAGGACCCGGCTGCCCCCTCACTGCAGGAGCTGCCAGAGGCTCTCAGGTGGGTCCTGCACACCCTGGCTGGTGGCAGAGGTGCTGTGCAGGCACCACCAGTGTGACAAATACAGGCACTGGCACAGGGAGCAGAGCCTGAGCCCTGGTGATCCTTCTGTGTCCCAGGCAACAAAGCTCCAAGCCTCCCTGCAGTGTGAGCTGAGTGTGAACTTCAGGTTAGAATCATAGAATCACAGAAATCCTGAACTGGAAGCGACCCACAGGACCATCCAGTCCAACCCCTGGCCCTGCACAGACACCCCAACAATCCCACCCTGTCCCTCAGAGCGTTGTCCAAACCCTCCTGGAGCTCTGGCAGCCTTGGGGCTGTGCCCACTGCCCTGGGGAGCCTGTTCAGTGCCAACCCCCCTCTGGGGGAAGAAGCTTTTCCTGAGATCCAACCTGACCCTGCCCTGACACAGCCCTTCCCTGGATCCTGTCCCTGGTCACACACAGCAGAGTTCGGAGCTGCCCCTCCACACCCCTGGTGAGGAAGCTGCAAACCCTGGTGAGGTTCACCCCCCCCATCTCCTTAGGTTACCAGAGCTGCCCTTGAAGTGTCCTTGTCTCTCACTGCTGCAATCATCTGGAACAGTTCTGTTTCCATGTGGCCTTTCACTGCCCAGAGTGGCCTTTCCCAGCCAGTGCTGATGATGCTTCTGCAGCATCGCCTTGGCTGGGACAGGCTCCAGCTCTCAGTTGGGCTGCAAACCTCATAGGAACTGCTCTAGATCCTCATGTGCTTTATTAAAGGGCTAAATCCTGCCTGGCTGCTTTCCCCTCGGAAACCTGTAATCCCCCCAGGCAGAGCTGCACTTTGCTGGGGTTTCTCATTCCTCCTTCTGCACTATTCCAGAGCAGGACTGGGAGCAGGACCCTGCCAGAGCAGCTCCCTGTCCCTGCAGAGCCCACTGCCCACCCTGGGAGCACGCTGGGTACCCTGTGCCAGCTGTGCCACCACCAGTCACATCTGCCCATTGCACTGCCAATATTTTGCTATTAAATGACTTTTAAAACTGAACTCCTGTTCACAGTTTGTTGTTCTTCACTGTTTGGGGGTGCTCTTGCCAGGAGAAGGGGTCCTGCAGCTGGCCCATGCTCTCCTGCTTCAGGAGCCACAGGGAATCTCCAGCAAGGAACTTCACAAGAGAGCAGGAGCTTGGAGAAGGACTGTTTGTCCAACTCAACAGCCTGAGCCTCTCAGGGACCTGAGAGCTCTAATATGTCTTGGTGGCCCTCACCAGCCTCACCTGGGGTGCTTCCTCCACTCCCTGCCCATGAGCCCATTTCAGCTCAGCTCTGGCCCCTCAGCCCCTGCCCTGAGTGATGCTGTACCCCTGGCTCACCTGGACTCTGACCACAGCCTGACTTCCCAGCTGGACCTCCACCCTGTCCCATCCCCACAGAGCTGCTCAGCCATTGCTGGGCTGTGTCAGACCCTGGACACCCTCTCCAGCACTGCCCTCTGGGTTCAGGCAGGAATGATCCCAGCCCTGAGCTGCAGATTGACTTCCCAGCTGGACCTCAGATCTGAGTCCACGACCTCTGGGCCTGCCCTGCCCATCCCACCCAGGGCAGTGAGACCCCCCTCAGCTCCCAGCACCCCATTCCTTAGGGAGCAGCTGCCCTGGCAGTGATGGGTGATGGAGAAGCAGCAAGAGGAAACTAAAAGAATTGAGATGTTACATGACATGATGTGGGTCATGAGGTTCACCTAAAGTTACAGGGGCCCAGGGTCACTCCCCCATCCCCAGCCACAAACACACACATGGGTACACAGCTCTTGCCACATCTGGGCTGTGGTTCCCTGCTCCTCTCTCTGTTCCCACATACGGGATCTCAGGATGAACAAAACTCCAAGGCAGGGAAATTGCTGAAACTCAGATTAGAGCTGGTGAGTTCAATCAGTTTTGTTAGATCCATCAGTCCCTCTGAGATGAAAGGAAACTGGGCTTGGATATCTCCAGCAGAGCCTGAACTTGGAGCTACCAGTTCCTTTATTGCTAAAGCTAAAGTAGTTGTGTCCTGTAAGGGCAGAAATTAGAGAACTGGGAAACACGGCAGGATTAGCTTAAGCTTCTTACAGTCCCATTAACAATCATTTCTATCCTTTTAAATGGCTCTAGCAAGAAGGACAATTGAGTGCCAGGAACCACTGGTGTGCCAAGGAACACCATCCTCCATTCTGCTGGGCATCCTGGCTTTACATTATCCACTTTACATATTTAGATTTTCAAACAAATCCCAACCCCTGTCTGACAGGACTTGAGGGCACCTGTTCTGACTGTTTCCTAAAATCCCTTTGCAAACCTCCTGCAAAGCCACAGCCATTCTTACCATTATAAACTGATAGTTGTATTTATTATTTTGGCTTATCTTCACACTTGACCAATAGCCAAGAGTTTATCCAGTGGCCAGACCCATTGTCACTCCATGTCTTTGTGTCTTGTTTTTTCCCCAACTAACAAATTCACTACAAATTTCCCAATTCTGTTGCAAAATTTTGCTTTTGTTTTGTTTTTTTTTCTCCCCCCTTGCTTTTTGCAGGGTGGTGGGTTCAAGGTTAAAAAATCCCAGAGGACTCAAAACAGGTCAAGGGAAAGGACACAGGAAGGGTGATGGACAACGTACCTTAGGATTTTCCAGTGTTAAGGCTTGGCTGCCTCCTTTGAATCCTGGTCTATGTACTTGTTCCACCTGGGGCAATTCCTGGTGGTCTCTGGTTTGTTTGGAGGTGGGTCCTGGAGCTCCAGAGAGCATCAGTGAGTCCCTGCACGCAGAACCAGCAGTGCCCCACTCATCAGCACATCTCTGGGACCCCTGGGACATCCTGGTGCAGGTCAAACCTGGCACGGCCTCAGCCCAGACTTCTGTGCCCATTTTGGCTCCCACTACAAACAGCTGCCAAGGGCCTTGTCCTGGGGAGGAGGGAGGTGGCTCAGTGCCCACCCAGTGCCCCTGTTCCCCTGGGATGGAATCAAGCCCTCAGGTGGCTCTGCTGATCCAGCTGAAGATCTCTGGCCCTGCCAGTCCAGGCTGCCCAGCCCCAGCTGCAGCAGCTTCAGCAGAGGAAATGCAGCTGAGCTGACCCTGCCTGCAGCTGTGAACACCAACACCCCTCTGCAGCCCCAAACCACCCCCACTGCCCTCTGGGTTCAGGGCCCTTCCTGCTACCAACAAACCTCTCCTCAGTGAGGGAGGAGCAGCTCATGGCACTGGGAACTGAGGGGATGCTCCGGGAAATGCTCTGGGGAGCACTGGGTGCCTCAGGCATGCGGTGCCCAGTGTGGAGTTCTCTGGATGCCAAGTTCATGTGGCTTCCCACTGCCAGAGGGCAGGAATAGATGGGATATTGGGAAGAAATTGTTCCCTGGGAGGGTGGGGAGGCCCTGGCACAGGGTGCCCAGAGAAGCTGTGGCTGCCCCTGGATCCCTGGAAGTGCCCAAGGCCAGGTTGGATGGGGCTTGGAGCACCCTGGGCTGGTGGAAGGTGTCCCTGCCCATGGCAGAGGATGTGGAATGAAATGATCTTTCAGGTCCCTTCCCACCCAAACCGTTACACAATTCTGTGAGATCCCCCAGAGACCACTGGTGGGATCCAGGTCATTTCCATGTTCTCCCTGCTCACAGCAGGACAGCAGCCCTGGGGAATGTCCCAATCATGTGCTTGAAAAATAGAAAAGCCCAGACACTTTTCTTTTTCCTAAAGGTTGTTTTATTGTAAAACCATAAATACAACACTGACATGAAAATCCTCAAGCAACGGATGCTTTCTTACAGTTACAGTTTGTCTTCTGCCTTGGCATCAACTCTGAAAAGAATGTTGCAGAAACATGTCTCTAAGGTATTTCCAAATAACCGAGCTCTAGCCTGGAGTGCTCAGCCCCTTTGGAAGCTAAGTGGAACTATTCCTCCTCTCTTATGGAATATTTCCATTCAGACAGCAACAGACTTGTAAAAACAGCAACATTTAAACACCTTGATTTTTTTTTCTATAATAATCCTTTTCATTTGACGTCAGTCTAAGTTTCAAACAGCACTGAATTCATTTAGCTGTAAAAAAAAACCAAAAAAAAACCCAACCAAAACAAAATCCTAAAAAGAAAAAAAAAAAAACAAAACACAACCTCAGAACTTGAGTTGGCCTCAAGCGTTCGTATATCACAATGAAAATCAGCAACTCAACCCCGTGCAATATTGCTCTCTAGTGAGTCATTTGATCCACACCAACAATACATGAGACTTCAAACAGGTTTTGTTTTGTTTATTAACACAGCAAGTGTGACATTAGATAACCTTTTAAATACAGTACATGGTACAGCGCGGGGCCAGCTGCCCGCACGTTTCCCGTTATGAAGACAAAGCCAGCGGTGGCGGTTTATAAAAATATTGTGTTGCTACAAAAGTATAAATTAATGCTACCGGTATTAAGAAATATTAAACACATAAAACTTATAAGGATTAAGAAAAATATTCATTAATACCTGTAGAAAACTCTGGCCTAAAAAAGATATTTTTTGTATATTTTTTGTATATTTTTTTTGTATTTTTTAAGATGACATGAGTGCGCTCGCGGGCGGGGCCGCGGGCACGTCTGTGGTATTGCCTAGAACATCTGCATCTACAGAAAGGAGGGAAATGCACACGAGTTACTGAGGGAGGGAGGGCAGGAGGGACAGGAAAAGTTAATCTTTGCTTGATGAAACGACAAGAATTCAGCCCCCCGGAGGAGGTTTGGGAAAACGGACGTACGGGCGAGGAACAGCTTCTCCTTTCAGACTGGCTGCCAACAGGGATCTCCCACGGTTGGGTTTGTCACCATGACACTGTCTGGCTACGGCGTGGACCACAATCCTCACAGCCTGGCTGGGGTGTGCTCCTCCTGCACCTGTCACCTGCCACCAAGGGTTCAGTTCATCCACTACCAGTTTTCCTTTTAAAGAATTAAAGAAAATAACACTAATGTCCCACTAAGTTTCAAGGGACCATGGAAAACAGACTGTTGCTCCTTCCAGAATACATGCCTCCTTCCTGGAGTGGAAAGGTCCTTCTCCATAGGCAGCAAGGGGGAAATATTCCCTCCTCCCAACCCCCAGTCCACTGGAAAAAAAATCCCACCCTATGCACAGACACTGCAGAGACCACCACCAGAACCCCCAAGAGATGGGAACAAGGATTCAAGGCTGAAGAGGCTGGAAGTGTCTTTTTAAGGAACTTTGGTTGTAAAAAGCAAGGGTTGGACGTGCCTATGCTCATCAACTCCACGCTAAAACATACCCATCGTTAAGGCTGCACTGCTCACCCGGGTCCCACTGTCAGTGATGCCACAGCCACAGGAGGACAAAATCCTGCCAGTCTAATCCTGCCAGTCACTGCCTGATGTTGTGCATCAATGAGCCATTAGAGCCTCGTTTGAGAAGACACTCTAAAAAATTCCATCTCAGCTGCCTGTGGATGAGGAAACCCCAAGGGTCTATGGAGACACCATTGTCTGTGAGCAAAACTCTTCCCTCGAGTTACAAAGGACTCTGTAACAGCAGGAGTAAAAACACACTTAACCAGCCAAACTGGAACTGAAACAAAACAGAAATCACACAAACATTCAGTAGATAAATTAAACTTCAGGGCAACCCACTGTCATTGGTTCACCATTTCTGGCCTAGCGTAGGCAGACTCTGCCCAGGCCTGAGGGCTGTTCCAGCACAGCTGGGCTGGGCTTTGCTGTTGCTCACTGACACTTCCAGAAGCCCCAGGGAGGTGGTGGCCTGTGGCACAGGGACAGGTCCCAGGCACCAGGAACAGGGAGATCTTATTGCTATGGAGTGACAGCTTCAGAGATACCTGACAGGGGACACTGGGGCTCAGCTGATGGTTCTGGGCATTCCCAGTGGATCCCATGGATTCAAGACCACGGTGTAGCACAGAAAATGCACAGCACAAGCAGCAAAACACTGAACGCTGTCCCCCAGCCCGATTCTCCACCTCGGCAGTGGAAGGACATTTGCTCCTCGACTGGTGTTTTCCCCTCTGCCAACTCCCTCCTTGTTGGAACCTGGCTGATGGATACATTGGAGTGCTGGGAAGGGTTTGCTGCCGCTGAGGAGTGGGAGGATGGGGAGGAAAGTGCTCTGTGAACCCTCTTGGATCTTCTGGGCAGGACTGGCCTTTCCCACCCCTACATCCAGTCCCTTTTCTCTCAGCGAGGTCCAGAGCAGCCTCGTGTCCCATGGAGTGAACTCCAGGAGCTGTGCAGCCTTGCTTTCAATGACAAAGCTCAAAAAGCATTTCCCTTAGGAAACTCCTCCCAGGTGAACAGATTTCTTCTCCCTGAAGAGGCTTCCCAGAATCTGCCTTTAGTGTCTTTTTATTTTAATCCCTTTATTCCTAAGTACTCCATAGGGCACAACTAGTCCTCCTAGCCAGAGAGGTGCCATGAGAGATCCAAGCCTTTCCTTGGCACAGAGCAGCACTCCCAGCCCTGCTCTTTCAGTGTTGTGTGATTCATCAGTAACTTGGTGCTCCTAGAGCAGCAGGATGTCTCAGTCCCTGCTCCTGTGTCCACCATGGGCTGCTGCAGGGTCCAGAGTGGAACTGGCCCCTCAGACTGGGGGAAGCTGAGCAGACTCAGCCACCAACACAAACATTTATGGTAATTTCTTCCCATGCTAAACTGGGTTACTGCAGACACTGGGAGAAAAACCGTCCCACCCCTGAGCCATCTCACTGCACACCGTGAACTCCACCACCACCATTTAGAGTCACAGAATGTCCTGAGTTGGAAGCAACCCACCAGGATCATCGAGTCAAACTCTTAAGTGAATGGTCTGTATGGGGATCCAACCTGTGACCTTGGCATTATTAGCACCAGCTGAGCTCATCTCTAGAGCTCGAGCCATTGCCAGAAGTGTCTCCCAGCTATTTTCAGTCATTCCCAAGCTTTGAGAGCATCTGCTGCAAATTCATTTGCAAAATTCACATAAAGGTCATGACTCCCTGAGCTGCTGCTGGACGTGTTCTCTGCCCAGCAAGCGCAGATAAACCAGTGCAGGTGGTTTGTGTGGATGCTTAAACCAGTTTAGCTCAAGGTTAAACTGGTTTAAGCAGCAATGAACGAACAACTGAATTAGACAAAACCTGAGCCCACTGTTGGCTTTCACAGGAAGTTTTCCAGATTCACTAGTTCAAATACACCCTCAGCACAGACAGAGAGATTGGACAGAAAGGAAAGTTCACTTCCACCTGGACCCAACCTGGGTGCAGGACACCAAGTCTATCCTGCAGGTCAGACCACAACTACTGCTGCTCCTGGAGACATGGGGAGGGGACAGACCAGGAGACAAATCTGGGCTCCATGTCCTCCCTGGCTCTCTGACTGCTGCACTCACACAGAAACAACCTCCTGAAGAGCTCTGCTTCTGTATCCCACACTCTGTTTTCTACTAACAAGGATCTCCAGACAGGACTGGAAGGCCCTTTACTCTGACCGTTCATCTGCTGGTGCTTGTCCCCCAGTCTGAAGGTCAGAACCCTCCCAAAGCCAACTGGGAAGTCAGAAAGTGAAGTCTGCAAGGTCAGTCCCAGAGTCAGCAGCAGGAACAAGTGACTCCCTGAAGGACCCCCCCCCCCCCAATTTCCATATCCCAACACATTTCTCAGGTGTGAGTAAAGGAAACCAAGAAGCAGAAGGCAAATTCCCAACATGATCTACCAGAGGATGATCCTAATTCTGGGGACTTCTCCCAGCTCAAAGGGGGCAGAACCTCATGACAGCTCTGGCCAAATTCAGCCTCTCCTCTGCTGCCTCCCACCCCAGGATGGGAAGTGCTCCCTACAGGATGTGCTGCTCCCCACCCTGAGGCATCCCAGAGCAGGAACAGAGCAGTTTGCATTGGAGCAACCTGGCAAAAAAGAGCTTCCAGAACTCAGACCTTGGTAAAGTATTTTTGCTCCCTAGAATGCGAATCCAAGTCTTGAAGATGGAAGGAGGAACAGGAGCAAAAGCTTGGCATTTAGGGTAAATACCTGTGCTACAGATGTATTTCTCTGCTTTTAATTAAGTTTAGTACCAGACAGAAGGGAGCCTGGAAGCAGACACAGCATGAACAGCTCCTCTGAGCTGAACACCTGGTAACCACGCTTAGCAGCCATGAAAAGCTGCAGCTTCTTAGTCTGAGTTCTGGAGGAGATCGTTCCAATTCAGGCTTTAGGTTGTATCTTGCTTTTTCAGCTAAGTTGAGATTTTTAGTCTTTGGGAGAATCGCATCTACCCGACATCAGGCATGTTCGCTTAACATCCATCACTAGTGCAACTACAGCCCAAGTTGCCTTGGAGGGGACAGTTATTGGGATGGGGGAGAGGGCCAGTCCATCCCTCTCTTTGGTCAGCACAGCAAGAAAACTCCAGACCTGGTGCCAAAACCACAGTGTGAGGAGGGAAAGGAGAGATGGGCTGGGAGGTCAGGGTGGCTGTGCAGCCATGGTCCTGCTCCATGTGCTGGGCACAAAGGACTGCACTTTACCCAGTTCTCAATGCCAGTGCTTCACACCTCTGTTAACTCTGCCTTGCTTGCTTCCCACCCTCAAGGCCTCACAGACAGACAGCACAATGAGCCCCAGCTGGCAAATCCCACCAAAGTCATCAATGTGTCCCTTGCAAAGGAGTGCTGGGGGTTGGAACTGCCTTTCTGAAGGAATGCAAGGATTTTGCACAGTCCCCTGAGCATCAAAGAGCCTGGGAGCTCTCAGGCTCTCTGATGAAACACACAAAAAGGTGTAACGTGCCATTAGGAGAAGTAACTACAAATCCTGGTCCTTGTGCCATCAGCTGAGCTGTGTGGTACACACTCTGTGCCTCCAAAGCTAATCCTTCTTTAGAATCATCCTCTAGCCACACTTTCCTGCTGTTGGGTACCTGAGGGCCCAGCAGCTCACACAACTCACTGGCACTGGCACAAATCTTACTCAGGGCTTCTGTTTGACACTTCAGGCTTCTCCTGCCATGCAAGTGCAAAGAGCTGTGTTACCACGGGCCCAGCTGGTGGCTGGGCAGGCAGGAGTTGTAGAGGAGGAAAAAAAACCAGCAAGAAGAAAAGGTGGCCCTATAACCAACACTTCCACCAGCCACTGCCAGAGAAAACAAGCCCAAGTGCCTTTGCCTTGGCAGGTCCTCTTCGCGTGCAGCTGGCAGTGGGGTGGCAGGTGTGTGATGCCCATAGGCAAGACTTGGCATTTAGGAGACACCTGGTTCTGCCCTGATGCCAGTAACAGCGCCAAGAGCTCAACCCAGACTCAAGCCAATGGAAGACAGCTGGGTGCCAAGAGCTATCCTCAGTGACCCTGGGCTGGGGAAGGGTCAGCACCCAAACTGTGCCCCTGAGTCCTGTGCCAGTGCAGGTGTCAGTGCCTGAGAGGTTCAAGGCATCTGCACACAAAGCCTGAGAGATTTGGTTTGCTATTTCTCTTGTCTTGGAACGTGCAACTTCTCTTACAGCCAGAGATGGGCAGGTGGGATCTTGGTTTAACATCTGGTCAACAGCAGCAGGTCAAAGGGGCCCACCAGTCCTCCCCCTGCACTGTCAGCCACCAGCAAACACCTCGTGCTGCTGAGGGGCTCCAGCTGAGCCAGTCCCTCCTCCTGACCCTCCCGTGCTACTGGGACTGCAGGTCCTGGAAGCAGGAGAGACTATTGAAAAAATCACAATTGGCTTCCATTTTCCTCTGGGATCTCAGTCCCAGTGCTGAAAAACAGTTTGGCCTGAGAGGCTGGGAATTGTCCAAGAGGCACCAAACCTGACAGAGATGTAGGAGCTGTGCCTGTGGGCAGGAAACTCCACACAGCACTGGCCCTGGGGGACAGCAGAGTGACTGAGATGGTTCTGGGTTATGATCATCTCCAATTGCATTTGGGTTGAGCCAGGACGTGGGAATGTTTCAGGGCCTGTGGCCTTCCCAGCCAGATCGAGTCAGCAACAGAACAAGTAGTGTAATGCACTGTAGGTATCAAAAAGACATTCGTGCCACTAGAGGAAACCATTCCAAATAAAAATGGGAAGATATTCTTTGCACTCAATCAGGAGCACTTACATTCAGAAGGATCTTTGAGCCCATGCACTTCTCTAAGCTTCCTTCAAACCCCAGTTTGACAAAACTGATGAGCTTTGTTCCCCTGAAAAATCATACACCTTGGTTTGTCCTTGGCCTTGGGAATGTTGGTTTGTGTGTAACTGAGACACTTTTAAACAAAAAAGTTCAGGTACAAGGGTTCTCTGGCAGACCTGACCAGCTCACTGGTGGCCCACAGCCACCTGTGCTGTCACCACTTACTTTTCCTGGTTTCTAGGCTTTTCCATATAAACAACTGCTGTGGTTCCCATAAGGACACTCTTCAATTGCAAATGGGCTACTCTAGAACAAGTCTGAGAATGCCTGGTGCACAAAATGCACAGAAAAGCTAATTAAAACCAGGAGCTCAGAAAAGAAGTTCTGCTGTAGAAAAATAAAGCCAAGAAACTTAACAATTACAGACATTTTCTGCCATGAACCATTTTTCTTAGTTTGAAATTAAACTTATAATCACTAGCTACCACGTTCAAACTGGGAGTGGAGACAGAAGAGTAACTTTTGGTTTTTTTTGGAAAAAAACATATATGGAAAGAATAAAAATAAAATTAAAACCCAAAAACCTTCAGGTCTCCCTTCCCTGATTTCTAAAGGTCCCAGTGTTGGTAGAACACAGCTGCCCTGACACGTGCAGCAGGTGCCAGGAAGGCCTCAGCCAAGTGCCCTCAAGGTGTACAGTTATTCAAAGGAGCAAAGTCCAGTGCAGAACTGGTCTGTTCAATGGAGTCTGATTATCCATGGCAAGGTGGCCCAGGGGACAAGAGGAAAGGTGGGGTGGAGGAGAAACAAAAGAAATTTCAAGTCACTTTAGATCTCAGCTGCCTGAAGACTTTAGAACATCAGCCTCCCATTCGTCTGCCCACTTGAAAACATTAGAAAGTCTGTCAAGTCCACACACTATCTATGGAAAGGAGCACGTTCCTGGCAGAGGGCTGTCTCTCTCCCGTGCTCAGCTTTCCTTTCAAACTTAATTTTATATATATTTATATTTTTATATATATATAAAAAAGCACTTGGTTTCCAGGGGCATTCATAATGAGGTCCACAGTGTTTAGAACTTAAAATTCTTTTTCTTTGTTTGGAACAGTGTTTTAAAGTTTTGTTTTAATTAACAGACAGTCTTAAAGCATGTTGGACTTCAAAAACATGAGTTTGTTCATGTCTTCTGGACTGAGTAGCCGTCTCCTTTTGATCAAGAGAGCCTGCTCACACATATTTACACATTCGCTCCTGGCACCCACAGCAGGCACTGCTAAGAGCCAAAAGGCCAGCTTGGCTAGTTTTGTATGCTTTTGGGTAACACACGACCAGTACTGAAACAGGTCAGGGGTGGCCTGGAAGAGAGGTTCTTGCAAATAATCATAGACTTCATTTTTCCCGAACCAATCTTCTTCCTGAGCTGCTGTGGCTTCCCCTGCTGCACGAGGCTTCTTGGTTGAAGGTTCAAACTCTGTTTCTTCTGCCCAGGACTCTTTCACCTCATTGATCAACTCACAGACCTTGCCAATGATCTCTTCGTGCTGGTACGGAGGGACGGGCCGCAGCTTCTGCTGAGGGTCTAAGATCATGGCTACCTTGTGTGCTGAGTGAACTTTGAAGTTCTCCTTCAGCGCCTCCAAGAAGAGGTGACAGAGTTTGCTGACCACGCCAGCATCGTTAGCTTTGGAAGTGAACAGTTTCTCCAGTTTGACGTAGGTGGGCAGGACCAGCTGCAGGGTGGGCCGGCTCTCGTTGCTCAGCTCGATCACGGCCTGTTTCACCGGAGCCAGGATGGCTGCCAGGTTGCTGAGCAGGTGCTTGTTCAGGTTTTGGATGAGGTTCATCTTCTTGGCCCTGCTGTAGAACTCGCAGATCTGCTCGTAGCGCTCGTGGACGAGCAGGAGGGAGTCGGTGACCGAGTTCCAGCAGGGCGGGGGGGAGGTCTCCTCCAGGGAGCCAAAGGTCTCCTTCGAGAGGCCCGTGGATCCCGCCAGATCTTCACAGACATTCAGGAGCTCGATCACCTCGTGCATATTGCGAGCCTGTAGTGTTCTCTTGTTGAGCACACTCTGCACCACCGAGTTCAAGGCACAGGCCGAGCAGCGCAGGCACATGCCCGCCTTGGAGAACGCCGAGGAGTTGACTTTGCAGTCTGTGACATACACCGTCCTGATCTCCGACATGACAAACTCCGACAGCACATTCTGCACCCAGTGGTGGATAAAATCACCATTGTCTCGAATGTCTACACCCTTAATTCCCAGGACGTAACTCTTGATGTGGTTGCCCTCCACCTGGTAAGCGGTGAGGATGTAGCAGGAGTCGGGGCCGACGCTCTGCGAGTGGCAGGTGACCCCGATGCCCAGGCAGGCGTTGCTGCCCAGGGCACAGGTGACCTTCACCTTCACCTGGTTGTACATCCGAGGCAAATGCTTCAGAGCCAGGGTGTTGAAGTTGCCCAGGATCTCGGTGACAGAGAAGGCACCATAGCGAGCCCCACTGTCCACCAGGGTCTGGGCCAGCTTGATGAACTCCTTCCCGCTCACCACGCTCAGCACCCCGAGGTCAGTGCACATCACCCGCAGCAGCCTCTCGGCGATGTTCTGCCGCTCCTTCTCCGGGATCGCGCTGTTCCCCATGGAACCGCTGGCGGATGCTGCAGGGAAACACAGGCGGGGCGAGAAAGCACTGTGTGAGCATTGCTCCTCTGCAACAGGAGAGGAGGAACTCACAAAACAATCCTCAGAGACCCCAGGGAGGTGAAACATGCCCAGATGATGGAGGAGACGCCTCCCACCCTGAATTTTTTTGCCCCAAGGTTTCTGGACAAGGAACCTCCAGGGACAGGCCTTGCTCTTGCTCAGAGCAGCAAGATGCTTATCTGCAGGGTGTCCCTGGTGGGGGACAGACAGAGCATGCACTGCTTCCAGTCCAGTGCCTCCCCTGATGGCACCTCTGTGCTGTTCACCGAGGAACTGCCCAGGTAAGTTATAACCATTTGCTATCCATGTCTACAGGCTGATGGCCACAGCTTAACCCAGATGGAAAAA
>VYXB01004718.1:156563-180376 GCA_013397135.1 Pachyramphus minor
TCCCTGGAGCTTCTCTTCTCCAGGTGACCCCCCCCAGCTCTCCCAGCCTGGCTCCATAGGAGAACATCCTTCCATTGCTGTGAGCTGGTTCTCTTCATTGAGACACTTATTTTAGAGCAGTTGCTCCAGTGAAGCATCCAACATTTTTCACCATCTCAAACAGTGCTGAAGCCCAAGTTCCCTGATCTCCACCAACCCTGATTTCAGACAATAAGAATGCCATTTTTGGCCATACCAGAATCAAAAAAGCCCCACAGTTTTGTGTCCCCCTTTCCCTTGGCTGCTCAGCTCAAGTGCTTTGGAGCTGATTTCCCTGGGCTGTATTTTCCCTTTTCCCATGGTGAAGCACAAGCTCATGGAGGGGCTGGGGACAAAGCCAGACAGCAGCTTTGTTATGCCTATGTCACACCAGGGTGACTGGATTAGATTTTTAACTCCAGGCTGGGAAGTTTGACCTTGGATCAGAAGTTAATTTCTTCCAAGAGTTCCCAAAGGCATCTTCCTTACAAACCTTTCCAACCACCTCTCAGGGTTCTTTGTGCACACGAGTGCTCTTGTAACAGGAAGGGGTGCTCTGCTCTGCCAGGCAGGACATGAATTATGGATGAAATCAAGTGCAGTCAGTGAGGACAAGGGTCTAGTGCAGTGCCCATCACTGCTGCACCCTCTCTGAGTCACTGTTGGAAGGGGACAGGTAAGCCCAGCAGGAGGGGTGAAGGTGCTACGTACTGTTGTTGGCATTATTTCTTTGGAGCTGTGGTTTCCACTTCTCTTCAACCACAGGGAGAGGTGACCTGGGCTGGCTGGAGGCAATGTTGTTCTCATTGTCAGCTGTGGGGCAAGAGACAGGCAAGGGTTAGAAGCACAAGATGATAATGCTTAAAGCACAAAGAAGGGGAAACTACCCATCTGCTCAGCAGTTACTCAGGGTTCCCTTAACTAAGGTGACAAGAAGCAACAACACTGTCTGTAGTTCTTAGGCAGTTTTCAGTGACCTGGTACAGCACCCTCAGAAACCTTGAAACTGTCTTTGGACTCACAAGCTGCCACCTCCCCAAATGTAGCTGCAATGGCTTTTTCTGTGCATCAGGGACACTGATGCCATCAGCACATCTTGAGAAACGTCTTCTGATGCACTGAGGCTGCATCCCAGTAGGAATGGAAGTTCCCTGTGCAGCCTGACTTGTTTAATTTTCTTGCTTCCGAAATGACAGGAGGTAAAACAGACATTGATCCTTTTTTCCCTTATTGCCTCTTCCTGCAGTGCAGGTAGCTGCCCTTTTCTCTCCTGTGAAGCACTTGGTTTTTCAAGCTGTGCTCAACTCCTCTGGATCTAAGGGTCTCATTACAATCTTTGTATCTGGTTTCCTCCCCTGAAGAGAGTGGGCCAGTCTCCTCTGGGGCTGCTCACTGATGCCTCAGAGTGCAAACACAAAGCCAAATAACCAAGAGTCTGGAGTGGGACCAAAGATCATCCCACCCATGGCTGCAAAGACACCACTGCCCCCAGAGTCTTTGTGTTCCCATTTCTGTGTATGGAACTGGGCCAAATGTTTTGGCTGTCAATCTGATGGGATCTTTCAAGGAACTGCAGTTCTTAGTGTGCTTCAATATGAAATGGTGATCTAAAATAGGCTGTGAAGCAACACTAAATTGCACAAAGAAATGAGGTGGAAGAAGCAGCAGAAAGATGGAGAGACTGATGACCAGGCTGAACAGAAAGATGGAATTAAACACAAAGAAAACAGAACAGGTCCTTTGCTCACCACAGCTGGACTTGTCTCACCTAATTATGGACCCCCTGCTAGACACACCTCTCTTCAAAGTGGCCTTTTACACTCAGTGGTGCAAACAAGACTCACAAGAGCGACTCATTCACTCAGGCAGAACTAGATCCTGTAAGATCCATTGGTGTGAACTCACCTGGAGTCACTGACTTCTGCACTGATGCCAAAGGGGGTCCAGGCTGGTCTGGACACACCAGCACTCAGTGCAGTGACTCTGCCCCGTGCTCTGGCCAGCAGAGCACAAGCTCGAGCAGGGCCTGGAGCACATAGAGCTCTGCAGCCAGCAGCTCTGCTCTGTCCATCAGGACACTCAGGAGAGGGCAAAGCTGCTCTTCTCCGTGTGTGCCACTGACCTGGGAGAGAAGGGAGAGCAGCAGTGATGTGATGGAGCTCAAGTCCTCTCCTCTGAGCAGCTCTGACATTACAGACCTGCACTTCAACAGCCACAGGCTGCACAGACACCAGTGGCTCTGGGCACTGCACTGGCACAGGCTGCATCAATACCTAACAGCAATCCAGGACATAACAGGACCAGGGTACACTCTGGGTACCCTGAGGTCTGTGTGTGCCCAGGGAATTCCCTGGCCATGGTGGGTACCTGGGGAGCACTGCCATGCTCAGGCTGCAGCCACAGGCTGCTGTTTGCAGGTGTGGAAGAGACACGGAGAGCAGAAGGTGCTCCAGTGACCAGTGTGACACACCACCTTTCCCCCAGCATCTGCCCAGACTAATTGCTCATGAGCTAATGTCACCAGTGCCCTCAAATCCAAGCATCTGTGGGTGGGCAAAGGAAAATGCTGGACATTGCCTACTAACTTTGGTAGGTAACTTCATGGTTCAGGTCTTCCTTGTCTTGGTGAGAATGGGTAGAGGTAGAAACCCTCTCTATTTCCTCACCATAACTCTTTTATCTATTTCCTAATAATAGGGGATTTATTATATACAAATATCTGCTGGCATTCAGTATGGCATTAATGAGATTTGTGCATTTCAGCCTCATCTTCCTTATCAGGCAGTCTGTGAACTACACAGATCATGGTTCTTTAATTTCTCTTCATGCCTCCAATCCTTTAATCCAGGTTCAGCCTCGTTGTCCTTTTATTTTTTTAGGCCTACATTGTTGAAGGGCATTATATGGCAGCACTCGACCTGAACAAAGTACTCTAAAGGGAGGCAAAGCTGTATATTGTACAGCATAATTACAGAACAAATTCCTCTGCCTGGTGTTCTGCTGTTCTATTTCTGCCTTTCAGCACCCAATTTACATTCTAATTGCTTCTCCTCACTGTGTAGCTGCTTTATGGAGCTATAATCTCTCCTTATTACCTTCCAGCCTCCATGCTCAGCCCTTGGAATGACTCTGTGTCCCTGCTTTTCTCCTGGAGGCCGGCAGCACGTTCCCTGGCCTCAGTCCCCTGCTCAGGGGAGGCAGCACAGCCAGTTGGAAGAGATCAGCCCTTTGCCTCACCCACGACAAGCCAGACTGGGCTCCTGAATGCATTAACTGAGGGAGTATTTGACCCATACAGGTTTCTTGTATCCCTGCATCCCCATAATGAAATATTCCTTAAGCCAGGCACATGGACTGGGCTAAACTGTGCCTGTGTCAGTGTCCCCCGCCCGTGGATCCTGAGCCATCAGTTCTGCTGACCCCTGCAAGGTCCCTGCACCCCGAGACTTCAGAGATGTTGGGCCAACCTGCTCTTGGATATGGAAATAACAGAATCACAGAACCATGGAATTGTTTAGATTGGAAAGGACCATTAAGGTCATCAAATCCAAACATCAACCCAGCACCACCCCCATGTTCAGCACTACACTCAACCATGTCCTCAAGTTACCTGGGGGAAGAGACTGACCCCCACCTGGTTCCAACCTCCTGCCAGAGTAACTCAAGCCCTGTGTGTGCCCCCTGTCCTCTGCTCATGGACAGCACCCAGAGCTGGACACCCATCAACACTGGATGTAGTTTTCACGTCTCTTCACTTTGCTTTGCCCTCATCCCACAGCAGCACATCCTGCACCCATTGCCCTGGCTGCCCACGTGGGGGAAACCTGCTGCCCCCTCCAGAGGAAGATGTGTGAGCACAGGGCTGCCAAGCACCACATCAGAAATGCCACAGGAGGGGACAGTGGCTTTCACATGGGACAGCCTCTTGAAGCAGACAGGGACAGGCTCACTGTCACTCTACTGGTGAGACACTCGGGAAGAAGCAGCCAAGCACAAGACAGGGACTTGCAAACAAAGCAGGGATGAGAAAATAGTTTAACAGTAATCCTGAGCTGGGGAGAAGGGATTTACTCATTCATACAGCTCTGCAGGATACAACTGTACAGGAGTCAGATCACAGACACACCTGATCCCTCCAGCCCTGCTCTGTGTCCAAAGCAACCCAGGTTAACAATCACAGAACCACAAACTGGTTTAGGTTGGAAGGGACCTTAAAGATCATTTCATTTCACATCCCTTGCCATGGGCAGGGACACCTTCCACTATCCCATGTTGCTCCAAGCCCCGTCCAACCTGGCCTTGGACACTTCCAAGGATGGGGCAGCCACAGCTTCTCTGGGCAACCTGTGCCAGGGCCTCCCCACCCTTCCCACGGGTCACTTGTAAAGAAGAGAGAAAGAGGAAGCTCCCAGCAGCACTGGGTTAAAATTTCCAACAGCTCACACCCTGCCTGTGAGCTGCCATTCTCCCCTTGGACTCCTCAGTTTGGTCTCTCCTTTGCAGCTCCTCTACTCAGTGCCACCAAGAGCTGAAACTCAAAATGCTGCACTTCAGTGCCAGAGCCCAGAGCAAGGCTGGAACAGGATGGTCAGAAACTGCCATGGAGAACTTGCAAGGACAGACCCCAACACCACAAGAGTGACAGCAGCCCTGAGCGGCACCCCACTGCTCCTCAGGGTAACAGAGTCCCATCCCTGCATAGGAACCAGCTCATGCTCTCACAGAAACCAAAACTCACACCTTCTCCAAACAAATCACTCTAAAAGTCTCTTTGTAACATTGTACAGATGCTGAACAACACCCACAGCCTGCATTACCATTTGCCAACAGGAACTGAATTGGATAGAGGAACCTCATGGATGAAGAACTCAAGGAACACTATTAAAATTAAGACTCAAGCTAAACCACAGAACAAGAAAAAACTTTCATTAGAATTATTGTTACAGAATGGAAAATCCTCTTTCTCTCAAACCACTTGTCTCCCCTTGCCACTCTCCTCAGGGCCTGCATCAAATCTGCACCTCAACAGAGCAGCTGTTTGTTGGAGACCACAGGTCTGTCAAAGGGCATTTAAGTGTTTTTAAACCTGTGTTGTTCCCCTGAGTTTTTATTGAAGAGAAAAGAAAAGAAAAAATTTGCCAATTAAAAAAAATCTCCTGTTTCTGCATTTTTGAGTGTGTTGAATGATGTCTTTGAAAGATCTCTGGCTTTGAAATTTTAAAATCATCTCTTATGTATCAAGACAGAAAACAAAAACAGTGACTTAGAAACAAAGTACTGCAATGACTCTTCAGAATTTTCTTCTGTAGGAAGTTGTGAGGGAAAAGAACACAACTGCTGAAATGGCAAATTCTTCTTCTGAGAATTTCAGTCCTTTGCAGAACTCCAGCACAGGACAGGACTTGTGTGGACAAAGGCTCTACTGCCCTGCAAGCATTTTTGGTTTGTTTGCTTCCATGAGAACTACCCCTTTGGGATGAGGAGGGATTTAACCTGCTGTAGGAGCTTACGCATCGAGGATTCTCCAAATACCTTTGGATAAAGGGCACGAGTAGTGTGATGTGCTCTGTGCTAGCACAGCATGATCCTTCTCTTCCTATGGAAAGGAGCAGTATTTAGGATGTCCCCTGAGCCTACCCTAGCCTTTGAGGGTCCATGTTTGCTGCAGGGGAAATGACTGGGGCTGTGGGAAGGGGGAGCACAGAGAGCCCTGTGGACACACATCGGGGTCAGCACAGGCAGCAGCGCAGAATTGAACTCTCCGCCTGCAGCGAGTCCAAGTGCCCGGCTTACCTGCGTGGGACTGCATGTGCTCCAGGAGATTGTTATAAAACTGGAACTGGATTCCACAAGCTCCACAGGTGTAAGGCTCTGTTTGGGAGAAATCAGTTCAGAAGAATTACACAGAGTATGCAGGGAAGCAGCACATGTGCACACTGCAGTTTGTACAGCAGCGAGGCCGCACCTTGGGGAAACCTTGGGCACGTCACTGCTGCCTGGGCTGGGGCCGGGTGTCCTTCCTCCTGCTTCACTGGACTGCCAGGAGAAGGCCTGGGATGGCAGAGGGACACTGGAGGGAAGCACCTGCTGGAGTATGTGGGGGGATCCCTGTGGATCTGCACACAGATGTGGGAGGCTGCACACTGCCACTCCCTCCAGCTGCTTTTTGCATATCCCTGTTCTTTCTATGCCTGTGAGCAAAGCTTGGGGAATTCATTTTACATCCAGTTCTGTCAAATTCCAGTCCCTGCTGCCTTTCCTGAGTAAGATAAGGAGCACTGGGTTGTGAACAATCCTGTAGCTCAGAAGCTGGGGTGTGCAGCAGTGCTGTGGGGGAACTCAGCTGGGTTTGTGGCTGGCAACAATTGCAGTGAGACAGGGACTGCTGAGCCCATGGGGCTGGGCAGCAGCAGGTCATGGGGGGATGCAGAGGTGGGGGGCACGAAGCACAGAAACCAGGGCTGTGCTGGAAGACTGAGAGCAGAGCAGCAGAGCCATGAGCCAGAGGACTATGGATGAGCTGGAGCCGGGAAAGAGCTGGGTGCAGAGCTCCCTTGTGAGCTGAAAGACACGTTTAGCTCTGTTCTGGCCACTGTGTTGAAAGTGCTTTTTTTCCACTGAATTTACCTAATAGCAAATCTTTGCAGTTGCCTGTTTAAACAGTATTAGTTGAGTGCATTATTTGACAGATGTGATCTCGAACTACAGTGCTGAGATATGGTAACATTACAGTTTGCCTCTATCCCTGCAGCTACACCAGCACTGCCACCTCTTCACTGTGGCATTTTGGTTTGGAACAGCAGAGTGGCATTTACACAACTTTGCATACAAATGCCTGGCACATACACAGAGCAAGGTCTGTTGCTACAATATTCCAGAAATCTAGATCTAAGTTCAAAGGCAAAAGCATATTCTGCAACAATGAATAAGCAAAAGCACCAGCACCCAGGGAGGAAGACCCAAAACCCAGGAGAGCAGAAGCCTGCCTTGGCTGTACTCTGCAAGAAGTCTGTGTCAGGTAGCAAACTCCAGAATTTTCCTGATGATTGTGGGAATCTGTGAGGTAAAACATCCAAGAGACCATAAGCAGTCTGTACTTACATGCTGTGAGGTTAAACCTTTCCCAAAGAACCTACAGCCTCTTAAACAACAGAGCCAGCTCCATCTGGAGTTGTGCTCAGTGCTTGAACTCACTGTGTTTCCTTGTGATGCTACTCCTGGGTTTTGCTGTAGCAAGGAAATTTGGAAATACGGTATTTAAGTAACTGTGTTTATGAAAAAATGGGAAGACTTGGACAGTTGAGTGGCACTTGGGGATTTCAGGCCTTGGGAATTAACAGGGACTGGCTGTTTCTGCTGAAATGATCAGTAGTGAAATAGCTGTGGTAAGATGTCATAGGAGATACAATGTAATTTAATTGTTTAGACTTATGTTGTAATTATCAGAGAGAAAAAGACCCCAGGCAGGTGCAAACCATCCCTCTTCCATACCTATTTCAGTGTCAGATGACCTGTGTTACAGACCCACCTCTTTGCTGCTCACAGAACCCAGTCTGCTCAGATGAAATGTCTCAAACTTGACTCCCCTTCAAGTGTCAAAATTAACATTTCATTAATGTAATGAAAGCAGTCACACTTCCAAGGGCCTGCTGACTGCTGCTGACAGGTCAGAAGGGCTGTGGTGCTGCAGCCAGGGCAGTTCAGTGACACCCCCCTCTCTGCTCTGCTGGAGCCCCTGTCCCTACACAGAGCAGGGAGAACAGAGCCTGCTGTATCTCTGAGGTGCTTCAGGAATGCTGACAGCTGGACCTGTCACCCACATGTCCCTGGACACTGTCAGCTCTCTGTGTGCCCCCTGAACATCAGCACGGATGTGTATTCCCTGCTGCCATCACTGCCTGAAGTGCCCTTGGCCAGGCAAAGCTGTGATGATGGAGCCCACTCCTCACTGCTACAGTGTCAGGGCCCTTCTCTGCTCCTACCCAGACTCCACAGCTCACCTGGGAGCAGCCTTCCAGTAGCCACCAGAGCAGCTCTTCCTCAGCTCAGGTACCAAGTGAATCCCTTGCACCCAGCCAGGACTCTCCAAGCAGCACATTTCCCACATTCATTTTGCCCTCCTCTTTCCCTGACATTTCCTTCTCAGCTGATTGTCTCACTGAGCTGCTTTACCTTCCTCCTGTTGTATTCTCAGCTATTTTTAATCACCAGAAACCTGGGTTGTCTTTCCAGGTCTCCCCTTGACTGACTCCCCTTCACCCCAGACCAGTCTTTCCTGGCTTCTCCCATCTCCATCCGTCATGCCATGACCACCAAGATCTCCACAGTTCATCTCAAGCTCCTTCCTGTGTGCTCAGTGCACTCATAACTCTAACAGGGCTCTCATTTGTGATTCTTCTCAGAAAAATTGTGATGATTTTCATCCCATTTCCAAAAGCTGCCCCTTCTGTTCTACTCTAGAAATGTCCAACTTTGGAAACAAAATTACCATCTACTTAAAAAAACTAATTTCCCATTCTGAAAATGCCAAAACATTTTCTAAATACTTCTAAGACAAGGAGTCACATAAGTCTACAGTTTGCTATAAATAAAAATGAGTTAAGTTAAAACTAAGGATAAAATTTAAATTCACCCAACAATTCCAAAGTCTTTCCTGGGAACAAAGGAAGGGATGCTTGGGAGGAAATGCAGAATCCCTGTGGGAATGAATGAATGAACTCACTTTACTTTCCAGAGCTTTCTCAACCCTCACACTTCTGAGATTTCAGCTTCTCAGCCCCTCAGGCTCCACAGCACAGAGCTGGGAACAGTCAAGCTGCTTGGAAGTAGAGTAGAATGTGTCAGTCTAGAAGAGGAAGAGGGATCTGGAAGGTGGAGACAAGGAAGAGGCAATCTGTATCCAAAAGCAAGGAGAAGTCACCATTGGAAAAGAATTGTTCACCTGGGCTGGTAACACAGAGAGTAAAACCTCCTCCCTCTGAGTTCTCTTGCAACTTAAAGGTAAAGTGGAAAAGTTGTCAGAAGTACTCTGCATACCCTGTGAGCCACACTTGTGCCTGTTCTCCTTCCAGGAGCACAGCCTCCCACACACACCCCTGCAGGACCTCTGCCCTCTCTTCCTCAAGAGAATTTCAGCTCCCCTCTCTCTTGCCCAGGCAAGACCCTTCCAGCCCTGTTCTCTTGGGCTGGGGAGGAGGGAGCTCTGCTTCCTCCAAGCTTCCTCTGTCTGCAGGTGCTGAACAGCTGCTGGTGCCAGCTGGGCTCCTGCTATGTCCCTGCCTGGCTCAGGCTGCAGGTCAGGACTCCAGATCCCACCTGTAAGCACAGTGCCCTGAACCCTCCTGGGCTGGTGCAGGACAGGGGCTACAGCATCCCCAAACCCCACCATTCCCAGCAGGGCTGCTGCACTCACACAACCTTCCTTCACACTTGGATCTCAAGGGAGCAGGGGATAAATTCACCAGCCTGCAGGAGAAGCTTTCCCTTCCTCTCCTGGTTTCCACAGCTCACTCCAAGTAACCACTGGTGGGTGAGAGGTGACAGGCAGAGAGCTCACGGAGCTGCCTCCAGAGCACTCCCCCTCACAGTCCAAAATGCCCAAAAAGGAAGAGAAATCATGAACATCTGGACTCCTTGAGGGTGTCCCATTGGCCCTGCTGTTCTTCTGGCTCTGTGTTGTTGCTGCATTTCAGAAGCCTTCTGCAAATCCTGCAGCTTAAATTTGGCAGCAAAATCTGTACGAAATGTCAAATGTTGTGTGGGTCAGGCCTTCCATGTGGCATAGGGTACAACCCTGAGTACAGGACAGCTGACTGCACAGCACCTCTGCTGCTCCCCCACTATCTCCACCCCCCATCTTCTCCCATCTCCTTCCTCCTCCACTCCCTTCTTCCTCCTCCAATCCCTCCTTCCTCGCTGCCTGTCCCTTGCATCCAGCCCATGGCACAGACTCAGCAGGTTTTTCTGGAGCTGTGCTGTCCCTGTGCTCTCTGTTCCTTCCCTGCCTGGTTGTCTCCCCAGGAACTTGAGGACTGCACTGTGCTGAGCCTGGGTCCTGATTAAACAGAACCACAGAATCACAGCAAATCCTGAGATGGAAGGGACCCACAAGGACCATCGAGTCCAACTCCTGGCAGGTTGGACACAGTCCCCCAATGTGTCTGAGAGCATTGTCCAAACATGTTGTCTGCTCCTGTGGCAAAATATTTGAAAACCTGAGAGAAGGAAATTACTCTGAACATGCCCTGTCTGCCAGCAGAAAGGACATGGAAGCTACAGGCAGCTGATCTCACAGGAGTCTGTGAGATCTTATTCCTGACTTTTCCCACAGTGTAGAAGGACTGTGCAGTGCAGAGCAAAGAAAATCTGCTGTGAGTAAGTAGTGCCTTTGGAACTGCAACACCCTATCCCAGGGCACCTGGAACAGCCCCTGGCAAGCTGCCTGAACTCCAGCATTGCAGCAGCCCCAAGCAATGGCATTTTGGTCTCCTTTCAAGCACCAGAGAGATTCCTCCCCAAAAAGTGGCATTTGTCTGGGTGTTGGCTGTTGAGCATAAAGCTTCTCCCCCAAAGCATCCTTTCCAAAAAACCACCTCCTCTGCAGGGCAGGTCCCTCTCTGCTCTGATAAGACATGCCACCATGCCACCCTTACTGACTGCTTGGGTCCTCTCTGAAAACACTTCCACAGAAATCTAAAGCACCAGCAGCTGCTGAAACCTCTTCAGTCTCCTGAGCCACACAGAAGTAACGCTCACATTTGGTTGCACAATTGAAAACCTCTTCCCCAGGGCTGTTATTAGACACTTTTATTAGTGCTTTATGTACATGCAGCGAGCAAGGCCCCAGAGCAAGGCAGCAGCTCTGTGAGCCAAGGCAAAGTAGCATTTGTGCTTAGGTTAAATAAATCACTCTAATTCCCATGTTAACTCTCATTGCCACATCTAAGCCAGGGAAAATAGCAGAGCCTGGTCTGAGGCTGGGAGAGAACACAAGTTGAGAGCTTTAACAGAATGTTTGAAGAAAAAGTGCCCTGAGGTGTTTGGAGTGACACCCAGTGACACCCAGCAGCAGCTCAGCAACAGGCAGCAGCTCAGGCAGAGTCCGAGGCAGCTCTTTCCTCGACAGAAAAGACCCACATTTCAACACTTCTGTCCACAGCTTGATGAAAAACAAATGCAGAAGGGCTGTGAGAGAAAATTCTCAGCATTCCCACCCAATGTTTCCATGGGCTTTAGCTTCACTAACAGTGTAACTGCATTTTCCCAGCCCTTCAACACAAACTCATGAAATAAGAACCAGCAGCAGGTTCCAAAAAATGCCATCACACCCTAAAATCAGTGGAAGTTTCTTGAAAGCAGAACTTCTGTCACTTCCATTCAGCTCAGACAGTAAGAGGTGTTGGTTAATGGGGTGCTCTGAAGCTCTAAAAAGGGGAGTCTCGAATGCACCACTCTTGTCAAATGTGTTGGCACTAATTGGATTTCTCTTCCTACACGAACTCTCCTGTTCTGAATAAAGCTCTCCATTCTCTCTCAGGTTTGTGAGTGGAGGAAGAACACACATCCTCTCTCCCTGTGCCCAAGCTCAGGGTGCAGCACTCAGGACTGGCCTGGATTACCAGGTTGGTGCAAACGGTATCACCCCTAAAATCCTGGCACAAACCAAGCAGGAACCAAACACAATGAAGGCAAAGAAAGAAGCTCCACCTGCTGAAAACACCAAGGACACGGGGCAGAATCTCCAGCAGAGACCACCTATGTCTGCCCATCCCAGACCCGCTCTCCTTCCCCTCCTGCCTGATCCCCACTGGGCTCCCGTTCCTCACCCGTGCTCCCAGGCCAAAGGAATTGGCTCTGCACAGGTGTTTATTGACTGAGCCATGATCACTAGTTCTTCTGTGTGTAAATGTAACTTAAACAGGGGCTCATTTTCAAACCTTCTTCTCAGAACGTGTATTATTGGCATATTTCACAAAGAAACCCTGACAGCTGTAAAGAAGTGGCCAAACAGCCCCATACTGCACAGAAACACCCTGAAGGATTTCTGCTGCATTTAAAGCTGAAACCAGAGCCACAGAGCAGTTTGTTCTTTGACATGTGGACTCATAACAGAAAAACCATTTATTGATGAAGAATGCCGAGAGGTAAGGGCAGCAGGGCTGTGGGGAGGCAGTCCTGCCTCTGTGCCCCACAGACACCCATCACACTTTGTGAAAGTGGGAAAGGATTTGAAATCAGGGGACTTGTGGTTTCTGCAAAAAAGAAAGAGATTTAAATATTGAGACTGGCAGAGACCTCACTGCAAGCTGCGCAGCTCTGTCTGCTCCCTGATCCTTATCCACACTCAGCACTTCCAGAGTTAACTGGGGCAGGATGGGCAGGTCCATTTTGCATAAAATCTGACACGTCCATTTGGGAATCTTCTCTCCCTGTCTTGTCGAGTTTCTTATGGCCAGGATTCTGCATCTTTCCTTCCCACTTTCAAACATCCAGAGATGTTAACGTACACCCTATGCTACAGTAATGGAAACAGTCATGTGAGGAGGCCCACAGGGGAAAAGCCAAGCGGGCAAGAAACCCTTTACAAATGCTTTCTTTGGGGCTCCAGATGCAAATTTCCTGATTCACTGTGCAGCTTCCTAGAACTGAAGCTTGAAAGGAATACTAGAGTGTTTCAGCCCCTCTGGAGGTCAAAGGAGAATTCCTGAGCTTCAGGCTGAGTTACTTCAGGCTGAGAATGCACATTTCCCTGCACACCTTGCAGGCTGCCTGTCTGTAAGGTGTGACTGAGGAATGGAAACCTGGATGCTCAGTGAGCCCTTGGGCAAGCAGGGGCTGTTCACATCCATTCCACAGTGCCTTAGAACAGGACCAGTGGTTCCCAGCCCCTCAGACAGGTTTCCTACAGTTCCCAAGTGAGGTACTCTAGTGTCAGACCCCTGCAGCAGGGAAGGAATCATTAGTGTATTTAACATTATTCAGTCACCACTTCAGAGCATTTACAGAAGGGTCCCAGGTCCGAGGCTGTGAACTGACACATCCATGAACTCTCAGGGGTCTCTGACAGACTCAGCCTCATGTGCTTGGAAGGAAAACTGGCCCCATTAACTGCACAGGTGGAGCACAGTGAGCCTGCATGCTACATAACCCCAGTGCTGAGGGCATGAGCTGCTGCACAGGGCTCCAGGGGCAGGGCCAGCCAGTAAGGAATGAAGATGAAGGCATGGATGATGCTTGGTAAAGACATGAATAGAGAGTGCTGCAGAAGGGGATGCATGGAATGCACCACCTGGATATGGAGCACTGCTGATCACTTCACACAGTGCTGTCACCAGCACTGCACCAAGTGCCACTGCAGCTGGGGAAGTCTGTACCTGGGCAAGACCTTCACTGAAACAAGTTCCCAGTCTGGTCCTGCTGAGCACAGGCCACAGGGCAGGCTCCTCTAGGCACCATTCTCACTGTCTGTGCTCTCGGTGTCTGCTCTGGGAAGTGCTGTCCTCACTCAGATTCTCTGCACTGCGCTGTCCCCTGGCCCCAGGCTCTTTCAGCAGCCCAGCTGCACAAAAGCTTTTGAGGGGCAAACCACAGCACTTCACTGTCCCCCCAAAGTGAACCTGATCTGGAGCAGGCTCACAGCCCACAGCAATGGCTTTCACCACTTAAAACACCACAAGGAATTCTGAACATCATCTCTGGTGTCTCTCCAGCAGAAGTGCTAATGCAGTCTCCTTGCTATGCCTGGCTTTCCACACACAGGAAAACCACTGTCAGTCTGAAAAAGGAGTTCAGGCACTTGATACACAATGCTATTGTGTGTGAGGAAACTCTGTTGGGATTTTTCTGGTCTTTATATTTATTATGCATCATTTTTTATTCCATGCACAGTCATGTCCCTGCCACAGCACAGTCACTTCCACTAAAGCCACCTATCCAGGGAACAGTCACAAAGTTTGAATGATTAATGATAAATCACCTTCCACTGGGGATTTGCTAATCTTTCACTCCATGGATTCTCCAGGCAAAATTGAGAGTTCACGTTTTTCTGCCCGTACTTTGTTCTCTCAGTGGCTCTTTTGGCCATGTCCTGCCCAGCCCCAGCCCAGCCCAGGATCTGTGCTTGCAGGCTCCAATCCAGCTGCTATCCCTGGCTGTCCCAGTTCTGCTGACTGCTCACTGCCTCAGTGCTTTCATGTGTATTGCCTCATGTCTTTCCTGGTGTCCCAGGGCTCTTGAGCAATTGGCAGGATATCACCCACAGAGACTGGCTGCTGAGTGGTTATTTTAACCCACATATCTTTCTTCCTGTCTACAAGCTGCCTGTTCAACATGAGAAGTCTGGAACAGCTTAAATGAATGTGGCACCAAAAATAAACAGTTCATTCCTAGGAACCTCATTCCACACAAATGCCCAGTGGACACAATCACTTATTTATGCAACTGAGCAAAGCGACACTTTCTCTCTGAAGCCTCTCCCTGGGTTACTCTCATTCTCACTCAGATGGTGACCCTTTTTCTGGGCACAGCCTTTTCAGGCTGCCTTGAAAATTCAGCTCTATGTATTTGTGCAATTGTGTTCCCCCTTTCCCCATCAACAGCATTCCCTGTGCCCCACACAACTGTGGGAGCCCACAGAACAACTTCCTCCCATTTCTTACTCCTCAAACTTGGTCTTTGGACCTCCCAACTCCATGGAAATCTGTACTAGTCACAAACCAGCTACCAGATGAGAAGATTTACCAGGAGATGAGCCACTCTAATGTGAGTTGTATTCGTGCTCAGGCCCAGCTGACAGATCCTGTGAGGCAGCTGGGTGCACCTGAGGCAGAGGCACATGCTGTGCTGACATCACACTGTGATCAAGATTCAAGAATAATTAACCCCAAGCACTAAAGTTGCACTCACCCATCAAAAATCCTGACCTAAAAGTCATGTCCTCCAGCAGAAATCCCACCAGATGGGCTGTGTGATCACTGGACTGCAGAGAACAAGCAGAAGGGGATGTATGGCCACAGCAGGGAAGGAGGAAGATCCCGGTGTCTGTAACACTCCTAAGCCAACTCCTCCCACATGTGCCCCAGCACCCCCTTCACTGCTGATGCAAAACAACTTTTTTGGACAGGAATTTGGCAGGAACCACTGCTGAGTGTCTCAGTCTGGCCATGCACCCAGGGGCACTGGGGAACCTGGCACTGCAGGGCAAGAGCAGGACCTGAACTCCTGGTGCTGAACCAGGAGCTGGGGGGGGACTCAGGTCTGCTCCCAGCACCCTCAAACTGAGCTTCAGGAGATTTAATTGTGAGTTTAACACTGATTCACACTCTGTCTTTTTGCTGCTTCCCATAAAACTAAAGGTTAGTTCTGCTCAGCTGCTAAGCATGAAAGAAGTACTTACATCCTCCCTAACACAGGCTAAACATCCTGGGTTTATGTGGCAAGTGGTGAATGAGGCATTTCTAATTGTCCTTTTGCTTGAAAGAGTTCAATGCTACAACTGATGGGAATTAGGGAACAGTTGTAGAGCAGTGACAGACCAACAAGTTTGTAATTTCTGAAAATCCAATAAAATGCATGTTTAAAATTTAGTTCAACATCCTTTAAATCCTGAGAACTGGCAATTCTCAGGCTTTTCCAAAAATTTTTACTCTAAATCAAACGGAGGAAATCAATTTTTTTTTGGGTCTCAATCTCACCTCAGCTTGGCACAAACTGATTCAAAAAAAGAACATACTTCCCTTGACCCTCTATCCAGTCTGGAATAAACAGTGCTGGAAAGCAAAGCTTCCCTGTGTAAATAGGAATGAGAAGTGTTGACATTTTAAAAACTGTAAATGTTAAAATTTGTTGCACTGGAAGTTCTGACAGTAATAGTTCCCTAATGCAGCAGAAGGAATTGAGACATATTTATACAGCTTAAATCAACCTCGAAAGTTCAAAATATTTCCCAATTCCCTACGTAATTTTAAACTGTTCTCTTTCCCTTTCATAACACTGAGCAAGTTTAGACTTCAACAAACACTGACAATTTCAATTAGATTTTTCCTCTGATGGCTGTATTTTAAGGTGTTGAAACTAAAGAGCTTTTTTTCCCCTTTTGCTTTTATTGTTCATTTTGAATTCTCACAATTTTCTTAATCCCTCTTGGCTTTTATTTGACAGTGGAGTCACCCATAGTGTCCAAAGCAACAGATCAAGCTGGATTAGGCTGTAAACACTTGAGGTAGAGATGGTCGTTGCCTCTGAGGTTTTCTGAAGCAGACAGAGATGAGTCAATGGGGAGATCCCAAAGCCTGGGAGCTGTGTGGTTCCAGAGAGCACCAGAGCAGGGCCCAGCAGGGATCCTCACTATGGAACACAACACTCAGCTTTGCCCCTTTCCAGGGTTTTCCCTTCCGAAGCTCAGGCTGATCATCACTGGCTTTTGCAAAAGAGCATTACACAGGTTGGCCTTGGAATATTGTTTGGCCTCATGAGAATTTAGTCCAGAAAACCCCAGCATAGGTCCAGACTCAGAAAAATGACCCCCACCAGGGAGGGTTTCCTTGAAAGCAGTTCATCCCAGTGAGATAATTCCATGTTCCAGGATCTGTGTGGCACTGTTTTCTGGACCTTAGGTCAGCAGTGGATAAACAGAAGCTTCATGTGACTTGGGACCTGTGCTGCCTGTGCTCCCGAGGTGGCACAAGGGAGCAATTAGAACATTTTAGCAGGATACTACTTTTAAAGCACTGTGAAACTTCCAGGTTTCATCAAAAAGAAGTTTAAGGGGCTGTGGAGACTCTTTTCCATGAATACAAAGGATCCTCCCCAGTCACATCATGGACAGCAATCAAAGAGTCCTTCTCCATGCACTCCATGGCTCCACCCCACCCTGCTGGGAGAGACCTGCCACTGGAGGAGACTCAAATCAGCCACAAAGCAGAGTTTGCCATGCAAACAGAGGTGCTGTTTTATGGCAGTAGGATGCCAGGGCACTCAGACAAGGATATCAGGTACCTGCATTCACTGTGACAAGGGCTGGGGTTGTACACAGAGAAATCCAACATTTTCCATTCTAACTGTCTTATTCCCCCCCAGGACTCCCAACAGCACTGCATCCAAGTTTGTTTTAGGTGGTTTTAGATGCTCATCTTCCTGCTCTGCTCATCTTCCCCCTCACTCCAGACATGAAGGGGTCTGTGGCCCTGCAATCAGGATGGTGACACAGGGAAGGAGCAGAATGTGCCCGACTGGGTGGCCTGAAAACCTCCTGCTGCTCTCTTTGACACCTCTTTACCTGAGCCTGCAATGGCAGCACCACATCCACAGAGAGCAAGTGCAATGATGCATTTAACGAGGCCAGCTCACACAGCTTGGGCTGCTCAGCTGGGACCTACATTTACCTCCCAAATCTGGTGACTGTTCCTTACAGCAGCAGCAGTTTGGTGACAAGCAGCAGATGGGAGTGGGAGGATGGAAGTGTCCGTCCTTCTGTCATTCCCCACCATGTTATCCCCAGCTGCTTCCCTGCCTGGGTGAAATCTGCTGGCTGGAGCTCAAGGGAGGACAGGCCAACAGTGCCACAATCACCCAAGAGTTCAGATCCCACACGTGACATTGAGCCATGTGGTGTTTGTGCCACCCACTGAAACACAGCCATGGAAAGAAGGAAAATGGGGAGGCAAAGACACACCAGCCCTTCCAAAAGGCAGTTCCTGAGAGCCCTGCCTGGACACCAGAGCACACAGATGCCTGAGAGCTTTCCAGGGCCTCTCTGATCACCAGTGACACTCTCAGTCATTGGTCCTGCTCACCCAGGCTGCTGTCAATGAAACCATTGGGACTGACTCCTGACAATGTGAAGGAATAAAAGAGGAGAAATGGCTTGGAGCAAGAGCTGGGAAAGAGCACTGAAGCAGCACAGAAATGGAGTCAGAGAGAAAATAGGGTTGGAGAAGAAAAGGGAATGCAGGATAAAGGAAGGGGAAAAGGCAAGAAGTTTATGCATCCCCATGCCTGGCTTTGAGGAGTGTGTCAGCTGCTTAATGCAGAAAGGAACTGCTTCTAACCAGAGCCCAACTCCTCTGAAGCCAGTCCTGAGCAGCTCACTCAAGTTCCTCAGGTTTCCTGGCTCAAACAGAAGATAAGGTGAGCACCTTGTAACTCCCCTGCAGCCTGTCAGGCCCCAGACTGAGCCACTGAAATAAACTGACATTGCCTGTGGTGCAAACAGAAACACTACTTAGAATGAAGGAACACCAGCAAATCTCATAAAACTCTACTGTTGGTAAGAATTTCTGGCTTTGGGTTTTTACTGTGAGCTTTTACTCTTGTGCTTTAAATCTTGTAGCTTGGAAAAAACCAGATTGAGAAGGATGAGTGTGATGTGAGCTGGTACATGGAGGTGGCAGGGAGAGTCTGGGAGATGTGTCACAGCAACAGTGGGTCAGTATTTAATAGTTCAGACAGAACTCAAGTCTTGGACTAAATACAGCCACTCCTCATGAGTGCTTCTTGTCAGTGGTTCCTGGACCCCCTCCCATGCTACACTCCCAAATTTAAAAAGAGGTTTGCAGCCAGAAGGTTTCACAATGCAGCTTTCTTGGCTCTAGGGATGAGCTGTTTGATAGGAAGGAAGATATTTTTGCCCTTGCCCTGTAGGCTGTACAGGGCTCCACAGGATTAAAAAAGGTACAATTTACAGGAATAAAAAAGGTACAATCTCAGACTGCTGCTTTCAAAGGGCCCCAGAGGAGTCAGGGACCCAAAAGGTATATTGGCATTTTAAGATGTGCACTTCAAGGCTTTGAAACCCTTCAAACCACTCCTTGTACCCACAGAAGACAAGACATGAGGAGCAGAGCTGCTGAGAGCCCAGGGGCACGTTCAGGGCAGCAAACCAGGCTGGTGACTGTGGCAGTCAGTGAACTACAGTGCTCTGAGCCGTGTCTGACAGCCAGGCTGGGCTGCCTGACAACAGCCCCAAGGACTCCTGCCTGCAGCTCCCCAGGTGGAACAGGACTAACAGGTACAAGGGCCTGAAACACAGAGATGAGCTCACCTGATGGGTTCTGCTTACACCTCTTTTCTTTAGGTTTTTCTGTCCCCGAATGACCAGCTGTAATTGTGGTGAATGCTTGGATTAGTACAGGATTGTTCCCCAAAACACAACACGCAGTATTTCAGCAACAAACAACTTTTTTCCCCATTCCCCATCACCCACTCTGCTACCACAAGGGGGTTTTCCAAAACCACATCTTTCCTTTTCAGCATGTTCCAGCAAGTCCCTTATTTGCTTCAGAGGCAGATACAACCCCCCACCAGACCTGTAACTGGCTCCATTCCAGCCAGAGGCACTGAAAACACCACATTTTGGTACTCTTGGATGGGGAATGGAGGGAGACCAGGCTTTTCTGTTGGCATGTTATTTATCTCTGCACCAAGATGCCAAAATTACATTTCATCTGGTCTGTCACACTCCAGTTAGGGAGCATGAGAGAATTGTAGTGGCCCACTGGAAGGCAGGGCAATACACAGGCAGGATAAAAATCTTGTAGAGAAAACTCTTTTCAACAGTGTATCTAAACAAATTTGTCTAGGCCAGTGGTTATGTTCAGTTAGTACCACTTGGACTTAAAATGAAAGGAAACTCCAGAAGTGGAGTAAATTTTCCTTCCTTCTAGCAGATGTATTTTGGTCCCACATCTGGTCCACTGTGACCTCCATGCAGTGAACCCACAAACAGCTGGATGCTGGTTACAGTGACATGTAACAAACTCAGCACCACTGTAACATGCCCTGAGCTTCTCTTGCTTGCTGCTGGCTTCATTTCACCAGGACTGCACTGACACACAGACACAGCACGAGCATTGCTGTATCTCCATCCATCCTTCCTCCACATCTTTGATCCCTGATGAAAAATCTATGCTGAAGTACCTGGTCCTTGGGAGCAGGATTCCCATATCACCTTTTTTACAGGCTTGGAATGCCAGGAACCTGGGGAAGAGGGAGAAAAGGGCACTTCTCCCCCAGGAGGGCTGGGGAGCTTACCCAAGGTACCCCAGATACATCAACAATCACTGAGCACAGCTGAATCCTGCTTGGAGAGGAACATGGTAGCAGGAGCAGGAAGGGGTGAACTCACTTACCACTGGAGTTCTGGCAATTGCTGTTTGTTTCTTCAAAGTTGTTTTGCGCTTTGCCTTCCACTCTTCTGCTGAAAGCACTTTCTGCTGTGTGGAGAACAAAGCAGGGGTGGTGACTGGTCAACACCGGTGCAGAACCATGCAGACAGAAGGCAAGACAACATGCTCCTGTGCCACAAACCCTGAATACAGCAGAAAGGTCAAGTACCTCGTTTTGGAGGCAAATGGGCCAGATTCAGTGAAGGGATAACAGGTAGATATTTTTCTTGAATGCCTCCTGGCTGAGGTGGCCTGGATTGGCTCTTAGGGAGCCCATGAACACCAGTCCTGACTGAACCAGAAAGGTCATGGCTTCCTCCCCTGCAAAAAAACCCAACCCTGATCTTACTCTTCCTTAAGGCAACAAGCAGCCCTTAAAGCCTCTGGCACAGGTGACCAGGTCTGCACACTAACTGAGGACCTCATCACAACACCAAAGTGTCACCTACAGGGGCATGATGCCAGCTCTCCCTGTGCTTCCCAGTCACCTGCATTCCCTTCCTAAACACCCTCCTGGAAACACTGGAAACATTCCAGTGGAGGCCTGGAGGGCTGTCTCAGAGCCTGCCCACCATGTCTGGAAAAGCTATGGAACATCCTCTGACCCTTTGTGCTTCCCAACAGTGCCCTGACTCCTGCAGTCTGCCCAGGGCCCTGCAGGCGGGTGCTGCTCCTCTGAGGGTGGTGCCAGTCCCTGCTCCTGGCAGGGCACTGCTCCACACACTGCAGCCACAGCGCAGGGCAGCTTCCCAGGAACGGTACTGGGAGGTCTCCTCCCGTGGGCAGGGGTGTCTCCTGACCCTGGCAGTGCCCACAGTGTCCTGACACATCACTGCACTGCACAGCTCACTGACCCCATCCTGCACAAGCTGGGCTCCCTCAGCACGAGTTCAACAGCACAAACAGTGTGAGCTCTTGTCTCACTTCACGGGGTTTGCACATCTGGGCAAGTGGATTTACTGTAGAGACTCACAGGAAAAACTAGAAATTAAAAAATGTCAACTGGCCAAACTACTGTGTGTGGTCTGTGCTGGACAGACCCTTCCCTGAACTCTCATTCCTGAGTCCACTGTCACCCAGTGACACATGGTCATGGCCCAGCTCTGCTGGGCTCTCAGCTTGCAGACTGTGCTTCATTCAGACTGATGGGGACTGTTAAAAACTGGTATGAGATCATGATTTCAGTCTGGATTTCTGCAGGAGTGGTCACAACTGCTGCCCGGACTTCCCCAGAGGCCCCAGCTCCTGCAGGCTCCCAGTGCTGCAGTGTGGCTCACACACACGGGCTGTAGGGCTGGTGTGGTTACCAAAAACCTGAACTGTAAGAAGGTCCCAGCCCATGGATTTCCAGTGGACCCTTCCAAGTCCTGAGCAGGCTTCTCAAACTCTCAATCTACTACATTCCTGACTCCTTCTAAAATTCAGGAGAACAGAAAAAAATGGTAATCAAATAAATTAGAACAGAAACACACAAAAGAGGGCTGCAAAGGAAATGGAGTCATTATCTATGCACCCCAGTTGGCAGATAAATAATAGAAATGCGAGGCCTTAAAATCAGATGGCACAGTGGAAAAATAGACCATGACAAAATGGTTTGGGTCAACCCACCCCCTAAAGAGACCCAGGTTCAAACCCTGGCTTACATCACAACTGGAAGTGAGTTGGAGGTCTCCAAAAATGCTTGGAATAAATCTGCATGTTGGTTTTGCCCTCATTCTCTGGCCTTTTTTTTTTTTCCCTAAGTCTCACAATAAAAACCTGTTTTGTTTTAATGCCTCTGCTTGGTCTTACTGGTCTTACTGTGTCCTTCCCACACAGGACAGGGCAGCTCCCACCTGCTCTCTCTCTCCTCGTATCTGAACCTTCTGCATGCAAAGCAAAATGATCTGTACAGAGCAAGTCAGTGCCGTTCTAACCAGGGTCTGTGTGATTCCTTCCCCCAGACAGGAAGAGAACAGCTCCGAGTTTATTCCCAATGTTCTGACACACTTTTCATTGTAGCAGTGGGGGAAAAAGAGTGCTCTTACAAAAACACCTCCCAGTTCCTGCTCAGATGAGTGGCCTCTGGCCCAAGAGGGCTCCCTGTTTTTCCACTTTTGTGAGACATGAAACTGGAAGAAGTTGTTGCAAGTTTAAGTCAATAAGGGAAAAGGTTTGTCAGCTTTAACTCCTGACTTGGTTGAACTGGATGGACCTCAAATTAGTAAAAACATATATCCATGTCTAAGAGGTCAGTAACAATATGGAATCCCAGGATTCCCAAGCTGTAAAAAGACAGGTCTCTGGTAACCCCTGGCAGCTGTGGCTGTGTGTGGTATCTAACAAAGCCCACCCTTGCTCACTATCCCATCCTCTCCCAGCACAGCTGCCCCTGTACTCAGCATCTGCCCCTGCCAGACATTTCAGGGGCATCTGAACTCCAACTGATTGACCAGTCCTTCTGCTGCACACAGTTCCATCAGTCCCACAGACTTAGAGAGTACTTCCCAGCTGCCTGTACGTCACATTATGTCTCACACCCTATTTATTGTTATTTTTCATTTGCTTCTTTTAATACTTTTCTTTCTTTTAATACTTTTTCTTTTTTAAGGTTTGATCTTGTTTGGAAGGAGGAAACAGACAATGGGAGGATTAATCTTAACTTGAGCTTTCTGACACTTCTGTAATGGTTCTGTGACATTGACTTTTCTGCTGAGTTCAGTTTATCTCTTGGAGGTTCCTGGGAAGTGGAGCACTATGAAAACACTTGTACTCCATTTCACTTCCAAAGGCACGGACACCGCCCTGGAAACATCACCTTGAGGGAAACAAACACTAAATACCAAACAGTGCTGAAAACCAAACAAAAATCCCCATTCCTGACAAGCCATCGCACCAATCCTTGTCAGAAAGCTCTCCTCAGTTTGTGACACCAGGATTTGAAATAAGGTATTTTAAAACCTTGAGATTACCACAACATTTAACAAAACCAACTTGTCACTGGGAAGAGGTTATAAAGATCTGCTGCTGATGTAAAATTTTATTTATAATGTGCCAAAGGATCTAATCCCTTCAAGGGCTTCTGGGACAGTCATGGATGGAGCAGACTGAGTCCAGCGAGGGTCAAAAGCCAACCTAGGGCAGGACTGGACACTAAGCAGTTAAGACAGTTGATGGTAGAAAAGCAATTGGTACCTGTGATGGCCTTGCTTCCTGGGGATCCAGAATTTGGAGTGCGGAACATCTGGGACTGGGAGGCGGGCGGGACCCCGGAGGGGGTGCGGTGCAGGAGGCTGGAGCAGCGGTTTAGGGACGCCGGAGACTTTTTGCTGGACTGGCTCGTCTGGGTCTTCACTGCCACGAAGAGTGGAGATCGAGAGAACTCTGGATATGAACACTCAGAACTAGTGCCTGCACAGCCAGTGAGCTCCCAGACCGGGGCCTGCCGGAGCTGCTGCGTGACAGCCACGCTCAGCCATCCCTGCACGGGCACTGCAGCCACTGCGGATCCACGGAGCAGCTCTGAGCCCAGGGAACAGCTCTGATCCCAGGGAACAGCTCTGATCCCAGGGAACAGCACTGATCCCAGGGAACAGCACTGATCCCACAGAACAGCTCTGATCCCAGGGAACAGCACTGATCCCACAGAACAGC
>VYXB01004718.1:180910-192561 GCA_013397135.1 Pachyramphus minor
GCTCTGATCCCAGGGAACAGCACCGATCTCAGGGAACAGCAGTTCTTTCCCCACTCACCCCAGGGTGGTTATTGAAGCTTGTTCATTCCCTTCCACACCTTTACCTGCCATGTGACCAACCCATTCCTCCTGCAGCAGGAATCACCCCATCCATGCAGGAGCACTGCTGGATTGCCTGGCTGGGTGAACCTGCAGCTCTGGCCTCCATTTCTAGGTATTGGATTTTGAGAGCAGGTTTCTAAAGTGACACTCAGAGCTCTGAGCAGAGAGGAGTTTATATCTTTGTTCCTTGAGCCTTGCATAAATCCTACTGACCTCCAGCTACATTCCTTGTTTCTTCAACCAAATACAAAGGAAAAGGGGCTCTTGGGAATGAAATGGAATTAGGAGGCCGAGTGAGTAAAGGACTTTTGGTCCCCATCTCCAGATCAGTACTGGTGACATGTGGAGAAGTTCTCAGTATTACTGGTTCTTCGAATGCATCTCCATTTTGGTCTCTGCAATGCACAGTGAGGATCACCAGGAATTTTCAATGCCAAAAGTCATAAGAAAAAACCTTCAGGAGGACAGCCCTTTGTCTGGGCCACATGGATTAAAAAAACAATTATAAAAATGGAGAAATTATCTAAGAAACACCTTCATTTCTCAGCGGCTTCTGTGGAAATTTGGATACAGTTCCTGGAGCCCAAGTCTCTCTCCAACCATCTGTCATGAAGAATCACTAAGAAGCAAGGTTTTAACCCACAGTTTTTTGACCCACAGCCCAATCTCCCTAATTTCACTCAGTAATTTCTACAGAGTGATACTGTAGGTTGCCTAAAGGTGGATGGACAACACCAGCACCTGCCCATCCTATATAGTGTAACTGAGAAATACTTATCCACAGGGAGCAGCTGTCATGGAATGCCATGGCAACACAACAGCCTGACTCTGAAACAGGGGAGGAAAGAAGTTCCTCAGACTGGGACTGGATGCTCACTTCCAAAATCCTGGGAGACATTACAGACCTCACATGTGACCCCACTCATCCTCCCTGTCAGCAGCACTGGGGAGTGGGGGTAGGTACATCCAAGGGGCTGTAACTCCAGGTATTTTGTTTCCCTTGCTCTGACACACAGACCTGTTCTGCAGGAGATCCTGCACTAGGCTTTTTCATAGTTTGTCAGGATATTTCTCCTCTGCTTGCTCTCTGGCCAGCTGAATAGGCAGGAGGCTTGTTTTGCTCCCTATACTTCTTTTCAATTTCCATGGATAATCCTCCTCCACTTGCTGCCAAACTGCCGGGAAAAATGTAGTCAGATATGAAAAGTTCTTCCTTGTGTGTCATCTGGTTTCCCATGAGGACCGTTCCCACCAATTGCTACTGCTTTATTCTCCATCCATACCAAGGGAGACAGCACTCTGCCAACTCTTCAGTGTCACAAAGAGCACCATTGTACCTCCTCTGCAGCCCAGACACTGCTCTCTTTGAAGACAAAAGTCTCAATGCTGTGATGGCCTCCAAAATGTCTTCTTTTTCCTCTCAGCTTAAACAAATAGTATGTCTTCCAGCTGAGACCCCAGAGAGAAGGCTCCTCCATCTGACACCAGGCAGAGAGAGTTTGAGCCAGCAATGCAAGACAGACAAAGGAATATTAGTTCTAGCAGTCTGGAGAATGATAATAGTTCATTGGGAAAAAATGTTCATCAGATGACAAATCCCCTCTAAAACTGAGCAACACAGGTAGAGATCGTCAGGCAGCTCCTCTGCTCTACTCTTGAAAAGTCATCTGCCTCAGGCTCACAAAAAGGCCAAGACATTTCTAAAAATAAAAATACTGAGTTGCTGAATGGCCATGAAAACCTCCTCCCTCAAAATCTGCAGCTACACAGCAAGACTGGGGAGAACATTGTGGGCAGACAATCCCATAACTGCTGCTCTGGAGCTTTTTAAACTTTCTTGGAAAGCAGCTGAGACACGTCCCAGTGGAAGGTGGAGGAGGGAGAGCAGGAGAAGAGTGATGTAGAGGGTGATTCTCACTGCATGATCTCCAGTCACAGAGGGCTCTGTGCAGCAGCAATGAGTGGCACACGGTGTGCTCAAGGATACAGGTGACGCTGAAAGGATGGGGGCCTCCACCTTGGCTGCAGGAAGAAGTTTGTTCACTGCTGTGCTTGCTCAGGGGGGCTGCAGAGGAGCTCCCGGCGATGCTGTGGCTGAAATGACAGAGGTCCTCTTTGGGTGTGAACTCGGGTACTTTGCAAGGGCATCAGGGAACAATGGGAGCTCTCAGCTACTCCACGAGGGTGGGTAACTCACTGCAGAACAGTCAGGGCAGAAGACAAGAGGATAAACGAAGGACAAGAGCAGCAGAGTTTACAATGGAAACACAGGTCAGTCCTTTGATTTAACTGGAAGATTAGGAATCTGAGAGCAGGCTGTGCAAGGGTCTGCAAAGCCAGAAATTCCATAACTTATTCCTTCTTCACCAAGCAGACAAAGTTATAAATAGGACCTGGTGTCTGAAAGCTACAGCTGGATATTTTCAGGCTTAATTTAGTGATGGTAATAATGCATCAAAATAATTACCTTAAGGATTGCTGTATTTTCTGTCACTCAACAGCAAGATTAGATTTCTCTCTAAAGCATATTTGTGAGCAGTTAAATGAAGGCAATCCTACAGAATGTGTTTCTCTGGGCAGTCCAGAGATCACAGTGGTCTCTCCTGGCTTTCCTGGTTTTGGGAAGACCTTCAAGCCCTGTGAATGGCAAGCTGTGGCAGCAAGGAGAAAATGTGGCACACATAAATCCACTCACTGCCACAATGCACCACATCCAAGATCAGATTATCTCAGTAACATCACTTTTTCCAGGCAAAAATTCTGGCTAATAATTTGTGTATGGCATTTGTTCGGAAAGATCTTGCCAGGATGGGCAAGAAACCATTTGGATGGTTCAGATGAAATTATACCATCATCTGTGGAGAAAAAACTATCTCTACTGAATATGACAGAAAGTGATTCCTTGACAATGGCCTGAAGTTCAATACTCTGAGCAGACACCTCTTCTATGGTAAACAGGTCTTTCCACAGAAAAACCCCTCTGCTCAAACCTATCAAATTTTTAACGTGTGCCTTTATACACACAAACAGGTGGAGCCTGTTACCAAGGCACTGTGGGATTTGAGTGGGAAAAACACCTGAACTCAAAAATTTCCCTCACTGAGGAACCAAAGACACACCATCCAAATGGAATCTGGAGCTGTTTTTTTCTTGGTTAGGTAGGATCTGTGTGGACACCACATGTGCTACCAAAAAGGATCCCTTTCTCTAAGGCAAAACCCATGAGCTGCCCTCATGAAACACTGCATTTAAGCACTTTTGATGAACAAATGATACTCAGAGTCCTTCACAATAAGGCAAGGAATTGAACAGAGAGGCTGGATGAACTTCCTTCAGCATCTCAGGGTGGGTGTAGGTCTGTCTGTCCCCTACAGAGCCAAGAATGATCCCAGGGCTGGCAGGGAAGGGTCTTCAACAGCCAGGGCCATCCCACAGACCCTGAGAGATGTGAGCGAGGACCAGAGATGACAGACAGCTTCGACCAGTTCCAGATCTTCAGGAAGTTCATGGCAATGACACAGGTCCCTGGTCAGGTTGGGAAGTCAGTCCACAGGTCAGCAGCAGGATCAGCTCTAGTGAGGTTACCCAGGGCCAGACACACAGCAGTGATCCTCAGGGAGGTCCAGAATGATGGGACAGGGTTGACATCAAGCTGGGAAGTCAATCTGTGGGTGAGGGTCCAGACCCATGGGATCCACAGCCAGGCATGGACATGTCTACAACAGAGCTGGAGACCAACATCCTACAGTGCAGCCCAGGCAGGGCCTGATGGCTCAGAGCTGGAACAGGGAGTGTGACACTGGTTACAGGCCCCCTGTGAGGCTGCTCAGGGCCTTCAGGACCTATTAATGCTCTCAGGGCCCCAACAACACTTTAAATTTTCATCCTGGAAGCAAAAGACATGGAGAGCTGTGGAGCGTTTAGTGCTCTCAACACATGCTTCCATGACTTGGGAGTCTGTTGATTTACCTGCAGGTACCAGAAAAGAATGTGGTGAGTGCACGTTGCCAAGCCTGGACTTGGGAAATCCCACTAAAAGCTAAATCCCACTCCTGGTGGGTTTACAGCCAGTCCACACTCCCAATGCTCCAAACTTTCTCTGCACTGCAAGCACATCATAGAATCCCAGAATGGTTTGGGTTGGAAAACACCTTAAGTCCAACTCATTCCACTCCCTGCCATGGGCAGGGACACCTTCCACTAGCCCAGGGTGCCCCAAGTCCTGTCCAACCTGGCCTTGGACACTTCCAGGGGCAGCCACAGCTTCTCTGGGCAACCTGTGCCAGGGCCTCCCCATCCTTACAGGGAAGGATTTCTTCTCAGTATCCAATCTAAACCTACCAGGAGGCAGTTTGAAGCCATTCCCCCTTGTCCTGTCCCTCCAGACCCTTGCAAATAGTCCCTCTCCACCCTTCCAAGCAATCCCAACAGCCCAACCACCTGCAAACGTGGCTCAATCAGTCCCACCTTACAGAGCAGCCAGAGCCTGAGGGAGGACAAATCTCTGGACCCTCCCCATGCCCCTCCATTCAGAGACATTTCTAAAACTGGGACAATGGTTGTACCTACAACCCACTTTTGTTCTGGAAACACTCCCTGACACCCTTGTTCGAAAGAGGGACTACGTTGACAGAAACAGCAGAGAAATGTGTATTTTTAAAGAGTCATAGCCCAGTTCTAGGCTTATGAAAAAGCCACTACTCCTGACTCAAAAAAGTGAACTTGGGAGACATTTGGCATTCATAATTCCAGGGAACCCCACAGCAGAGTTCTTCTCCAGACAGCAGCACTGACCAAAAATTATCCTGCAAGGTTCCTATTGACCCTGCAGGATTTCAGTCCTTGTTTTAGCCCACTTTCAATGACTTTTTATCCATTATGACAGAAAACCAGAAGGACAGGCTCTGGCAGGGAAGCTTCCACTCCAGCTTCAGAAAGCTGGTTTGGAAATGCTAAAGGGGTTTCCTTACCCATTCCTATTATGACTAATTTTTCAGCATTTGCCTTATACCCAGAAGAACAAGACTAGGGTAAGGACACAGTCTCAGCTTTACTTCTGACTGTAAGGGTCCAAAATAGTCAGTTGTGCTTTTCAAAAGTCAGCTGCTTCCCAAGACCTTGGATTTTGGGAAGAGCAGAGTCTGAGCAGTTGAAAGGTGGGGGAGTGTTCTGGCCAGTCTGCTTTGGGAGCTCATTGTGCCCTCTCTTGTATCCTCATCAGGGCTAGTGTCTTGTCATTGTAAATCATAAATCTTACTGGCCATGGGAACTAGGAGAGGAAAAAATGGTTAAAAAAAAAAAAAAAGGAAAAAGAAAAGTTTATGGGGAAGGGGTTAAACCTTATGAAAATATTATCTTGATCTGTTCTTAAGTGTCCTTATAGTTAGAGATATTTGAAAGCACTGGAAATTCATCTGCACATCTCTGGCTGCTGATTTAGTCTGCAGTTAGAGGCAGCTTCTTTTCTTTCACAGCAGAAACCAGGGAACAGCAATGGTTTCAACCCCAGCATTCCAAAGAACATTCCTCCTCCTCCTCCTCCAAAACTGGCCCCCAGCAGCCACAAAGTGGGGATTGGGCAGGACCCTGAGCTGCCCAGGAGAGGGGCAGGGCCTGTGGAGGCCTTTGCAGGGCCCATCCAGGGAAACACCTCCCAGAGAACAACTACTGTGGGTTTCTTTTCGGCTGGAGAGCCTGAACTGGAACCAGCAGCTCAGCTATTGCTTCAGATGGTTGGCAGGGTGCACAGACATTCATGGCAATAAATCCCCTTGAAATGGGAGGTACTGGGAAGGTAAGAACCTGCTACAGCTGAGCAAAGCTCCAATGCCCAGTCCTCAGAGCTCACTGCTCCTGGGCTCTCTGCATGGGGGACCAGTGACCCCAGAGCCCTGGTGTCCAACGGCACAGCTATGGCAGGACACTGACCCACTGCTGGTCACCAACAGCTCTGCTGAGGACAGAAAACTCCTGAACCAAGAGGTGGAGCTTGGGGGTGCAGGGCNTAAGAACCTGCTACAGCTGAGCAAAGCTCCAATGCCCAGTCCTCAGAGCTCACTGCTCCTGGGCTCTCTGCATGGGGGACCAGTGACCCCAGAGCCCTGGTGTCCAACGGCACAGCTATGGCAGGACACTGACCCACTGCTGGTCACCAACAGCTCTGCTGAGGACAGAAAACTCCTGAACCAAGAGGTGGAGCTTGGGGGTGCAGGGTAGCTCAGGAATAACTGTTATGTGTCCAATCACATTACTGGGGTAGTTCCTTCAGCAGGTGGCAGATAACAAGATCAACTTTGTGATGCTGGTGGTAGAGGCATTATGTGCCCTGCACCTTCTGCCCTGATCCTGCTCTATCTCCAAGCTTCAGAGAACCTGCCTGGGAGCTGTCAAGAGCCACCAAACCTTGACTCACCTTAAAAGTGACAGTCTGGTGGACTGTGTTCCCATAAACCCAAAGGTGCCTCATTAGGATCCCTTAAAATCCTGATTGAAGGTGAATTTGGGGGGGAGGGACACCCCCCCCTGCAGGTGGCAGCTGGAGGCACCCCCTGAGGGATGAGCTCAGCCCACCCCTCCTCTCCATCACCCCAAACTGGAGCAGGACACACCCAGGAAGGGAACAGCCACAAGGGCTCACAACAAAACCCAGGGCTGTGTTGGGAAAGTCAATTCTTGTGGACTAAAGAACTTCTCTGCATACTTTGGGAGCATTCAAATCCAGCATGTAGCAAGAATATCTCTAAACTAGTTCACTCAAATTTTGCACGGAATTACAGAACTGTTCATTAAAACTTCCCCTTTGTCTGGGGAGGGCAGACTGTGGTGTACCTCCACAGTGCAGGCTGCACTAAGAACTGCCTTTTCTGGGGCTCCCTGAAATAAACAGTTTCTTGCCTGTGATTTAGTAGCAGGCTGACAAGGTCATGCACATGATTTTGAAACCCAGTTTTAACTCACTGTCTGAAATAGCCTCCTAGAAGCTTGTAAGAAGGATACTTCTTCCCTAACATGTACACTCAGTTATTATTTAGGGGAGCCTACAAATTTTGTGCATCACTTCGGTTACACAACAAACTAAACCTTCAAACCCCCAAGGAACATGGGTAGAACTGCATGGACTGGGGGTACAAGCTGGTGACTGATTTAACAGTGTCCCTGTGAGATGAGATCCCAGCTCAGCTTTACAGTCCCTGGGCAGTACATGATCTATGTCCTGCCCACTGCAATCCCAAGCTCCAGTGGAAGATCCACAAGAATGGTCTCTCTCCTGCCACCCTCATGTAAATCAGAGCCTGCAGTGGAACAGCAGATACTCACTGATGGGAGCGTGCAGGGCCACGTGCTCTTGGTAGGGAGTGTAGTACTTGTACTGCTTCCCACAGAACTCACAGGTGTAATTGCCAGTTTCTGTGAAACGACACAAATACAAAGATCAGGAAGGGGTGCAGCCCTCTTAAATAACCCCCAATTCTTGTCTTTTTACATATAAACTGGCCAAGTGTCACAAACTTGAGCACATTCCTCATACATGTGGAACTCACCTCCCCTGTAATCCACACTTCCTTCCCCAAGGAAGGAAACAGCTCAAGGCAGTGACCAGAGGGATGGACTGTGCATAAGAAGCCCAGTAGAACTGAACAAGCTGCAGGAGATTACCCCAAAAATTACAACAAGTAAGTGCAAAACAAAGGAGAGAATCCATTTCTAAAGCCTGTATTACAGATGGCACAGTTTTGTCCTCTGGTTATAGAAAGTCTGTGTTACGTGGACGACAGGAAGAGTAAAACTAGGAAACAAGTAGTCAAACTTCAGGATTAGAGAACTTTTATATTGGGATTGTAGAGTTCTCTTGCAGGAGAAGGGGTTTTTCAGGAGCAACAGTGCTCATTCCTGCTTTGGGGGTACTGGAAATAACGGAGTATAGGCACACACTGACACCTCCTGCTCCTGCCAGTGTCAGTCCAGAACTGACAGCAAGGTGCAAGCCAAAGGAAAACCCAGGGATAATCAATTGTTTCCAAAGTGAAGAATTCAGAGAAACACTTTGGCAGTCTGGTGCTCTGCCTGCTTCCCTCTGCTCTGATGACCCACCACAAAGGCAGTGTGAATGGATCACCTGCCAGCTCTGCCACCTTAAGGCCCTCTCTCATTGCTGCCAGACTGCTTTTCCTCTTAACCCTCTCCCTCTTCCCTTTGCAAAGCTCCTGAGCAGAACACATCACAAAGGTGCAGTTCTCAGGGCCAGCGCTGTCTGTGTTTGATGCTCATTGAACCTGAACATACCAAATCCCCACAGCTCTGAGTACCATAGTGCTTCCTGGTTTTCCTAGAGGTGCTCCAGCCAAGGGCAGGTGTGACCCCCTGTGCTTCCTCTCCCATTGAAGCTGTGTAATAACTCTTACTTGGCCCGATCTTCTGGAACGGCTCCGGCTCCTCCTCCTTGACCTCGTCGGCGGCGATGACGGCCTGGTCATAGGGGTCTGCAAGAGAACAGAGCAGCAGCTCAGCTGACACCCCCTCAGGGCTGCCTCCTACAGCTGCATGGGCACTGAATGCTCCTGCATCTGTATGACATTTCCATCTGCAACAAGATGTGAAGACAGGAATTATAAACCAAATGACCCCTCTGTCTGCCTTGTCCCTTCTCCTCCTCCTTGGGTGCCCCAGGATTATCCCTGCTTCCAGCCCAGGAACATGCCTTGTAGGTATTAACATTTAAAAAACACAGAGGAAAAACTGAACAAACACATTGCAACGTCTGATCCATATTTTCTGGTTTTCTTCCAGTGCATCTCCCCTCTGACACTGCTGTACTGGCTGAAAGTGGGCAGGGCAATGCAATCTGCAGGCAAGTCACCTAACAAATACTGACCTGGGACTTCTACCAGCTAACAGCACAGCTAGCAACAAATCAGAACCCAACCCATTTTATAAAAGAATTTAATTTATATCTTGAACAATTCACTGAAACACCAAAGACATGAAACACCTGCTTCTTTGATTTTCTGAAGCCTGATCAATTGTACGTGCAACAAAAGCCTGGTATCTGCTAGGGCTGGGCATCAACCTACTGGCTATAGACACTGGGGGAGGGAGAGAGGACACTCCCTGTCCCTCTGCAATCCATGACAAAACTCCCTTGACTCTTCCAAGTTCAGAATTGGACCTTCTGTGTCTGAGCTACTGAATGCTCGAAAAGGTTTGTGAAATAAAGCACACAAAGGAGCTCGGCTTACCTGCCCGGTTTTCTGGGGCCCCTTCCACACTAAAAACTAACACAGAATAGAAGAAGGAGGGGAAGAAACAAAAGAGAAATTAAATCCTCTTAAAAGGTCTTGTTTTCCTCCTGCATTTCACATACTGCTCAGCATAGTTCAGCCCCGCTGAATAAACCAGGCTTTGTGCCCCAGTCCCTCCTCTTCCCAGCAGCATCCACACAGGAACTAGTTGAGCATGCCCAGCCCTAATCCACACAGATCCTCAAGGCCCTTGTTCTGACACTGACACGGCCCCACAGAGGTTCTGATTTGCAGCTGCCTCACACCTGTGTGTGCTGAACACCACCAGCCCCTCCAGGTACTGACACAGTGTCCTGGTGGGGCACACGTGGGGCTGCTGTGCCCTCCACAGAGCTCCTGAACCACGGCCGTGAGACTTTACTGACTGAAGGAGAGATGTTCCCCTCACAGTGACTCTCAGTCCCACTGATTTCATGCTGGCTCCCCACAGGAGGGAGGGAGCTGGCAGTGGTGCCCTGCAGGGGAACACTGGCTGTCCTTAGAGCACGTTCAGATGTCCACATGTTCCAGTTAAACACAGCCATTTTTTTGGACACCACTTATTGTGAAAAACCACTTGCTTTTCTGAGACAGTGCTGCTTGAAACCTGCTGCTTTCCAAGGAGCCTCTTTCTAGAACTCTGGCAGGGCTCCATCCTTGGCCAAGTGAGGGGCAGTACTCAGAGGCTTGCAGCACACACAGTGAGGGTCTGGAGTGTCTGTGGGTTCTGAGCTGAGGAGCTTTGGATGCCCAGTAAGCAGGGGAGAAGCCAAAGTCAGTGTGTTGATGCTTCTCTTTCCCACAGTCTAGGATAAGGAAACACTGCATCAGGCAGTGGAGGTCTGCTTCTGTCCAAGTGTCACCAGCCTAGGCCACATCTACAGTCACAGAGAGAGGAAAAATGAGCCTGTAAGGGCCACTGCCCATCAGTTCACTGCCAGGGTGATTAACAACCACAAACCAACATTTCCCAACTCTGAAATGTGGTTTCTCTCAGAGGAGTATGTTGGGAACAAACCTGTAAAGTCAGAAACCAAAAGGCAAGCATCTCTTTTCCAGAAAGTAGCCAGGGTGACCATTTACCCTGAGGCACTCCAGGATATCCACCCTAACCAGGAACCTCACTGCAGACAGGACCAGAGCCCCCAGGGCCCAGCATGGGGTGTTGTTTTGATGCACACCAAGAGAATCAGGCATAGCAAATTCCTTCCTGCAGAGCCTGGACACTGTGTCTCCATGACAAAGACAGGCTGTGAAATGTCCTGCACACCACAGGCTACACGGTCCTGCAGAACCCCATTTTGCTTCCCCAAAGACTTCCCATCCTAGTTTGGGTGTCTGAGTGTCAAAACATTACTCACCATCCACGGCGTGCAGGTCTCTGTGCTCCTGGAAGCAGCTATAGTATTTATATTTTTTCCCACAAATGTCACATGTGTACCTAAAATTGTCTGTAGGAAGAAGAAAACAGGCCTCTTTAGAAATTCTGAGGTGAAAGTCAAGCACTGCAACCACACTGCTCAGTCAGACACCCCCATGCACTGACACCATCCCACGTGCTCTGTCAAACTCCGAGGCACACAGACAGCCACGGTCTCGTACTGTGCCCCACGTGCCCTGTGCTATGTGGCTGGGGGCACATCCTGATTTATTGCCTATTCAGGCAGCTCTGCTCTGCACTGCAGCCCACACAGACCTCACACAAGAGACACAGAGCAGCAGGCCCTGCTGACATCTCCTTTCAGTGCTACAGCAGGGAAGTTCTGCTCAGGATGGGGACAAAGTGGCAAAACTAAACACAGAGTCAATGTGTGAGCTCTTAGAAATCAACATCCCAATATGCCAACTCCAACATGGACTGGGTGTGACTGCACACTCAGTTCTCACTGATTCCTGACTGCATCCAGGATCCTGTCAGAGCCACAAAACCAAAGAGGACCAACAAAGCCAAGAGAACCAGCACTCCAGGACACACGGGACAGTGAGGTGCTCCATGGAAGGAGGACTGGTGAAGCTTGATTTCATGTATGTTTGTACCCTATGACCCCCACTTCATCCCAGCAACAACTGGCCCCCTTTGGCACAGCTGTGTGGGGCAAAACAGCTCAACATGGTTATGAATGTGGTTTGGTCTGAAGTGAGACAAGAGTGTCTTTGGCTCAGCTCTCACATCACTGTGGGAAGAGTGGTGGGGTTTTTCCACCCTCTGCTGCCTGACATCCACCTCAGGGAACAGCCTGACACACACCCTTGGGGTACAGCCTGACACAC
>VYXB01004718.1:193058-210425 GCA_013397135.1 Pachyramphus minor
ACCTTGAGATACAGCCTGACACACACCTTGAGATACAGCCTGACACACACCTTGAGATACAGCCCGACACACACCTTGAGGTGCAGCCTGCCACCCCTCAGCAGTCACCCCCCGCACTTGTGAGCCAACTGCAGCAGCTGATGGGTTGGTGCTACGAGCCCATGGCAAACAAAGTGAAACACATCAGCTGCTGCAGCCACAAAGGATCTTAAAATTAATTCTTTACTCTCCAACAGGAGCAAGGAGTGCAGACATCAGCTACCACAGCTCCACAGAGGACCTGCCATTCAGCAGCTCAGCTGTTTGTACCCCATACATCCATATTATCAGCAGAGTTAAAGCTTTGTTTTCACCTCTTCCTTACCATATTTGAACATACCAGAGTGTACACATTTTATTTTAGTTCTCCATAATTTTATTTTAAAAATAACTCCACATTTTAAGCTAGGACGTGTTGGTACAGTCTAACTGCTCACTTGGGTTCACCACTCAGTCCAGCAGCACATGATCTTCAGCACTAAATGAAGAATCACTTTTTGCCCTTCATTCTGCTTGGCTGTTGCAAAAAACCCCACAGTCAATTAGTAGCAGAGAAAACTCATAACATCATCAGTCCCACCTCGCTGGTGTCCTCAAAAGAAGGAACCAAGCTCCTTTTTGAAGTGTACAATGAGCCATGCAGGAGATGAACTGAAGATCAGTTCTTCAAAAGAGTCCCGAAGACCAAGCACTTCCACATTCAGGGGAAGAAAACTATTATGGCCTTAGTTTGGAAGAAAAGTGCTCAGGAAATAAGGAGACTTGATAGAACAGAGGAAAACTAACTAACACCATTTCACAGACTCAGGCACAGCGAGCTGTGCTCTCTGTAACACAGAGGGGATCTCGCTGTCAGCAGTGCAGCCTTGAGTGGCACATGCTGGGTACCAGCACTTCTTCCCTGGGGAAATGGAACACAGTAACAACACGAACAGCACACCCCAAGAGAAACAGGGGTTTGCTGGTTTTGTTAGGGGACTGTCTTCCTGCGGGCAGAATGACCTCCATGGAAGGACAGAAGCAGGAATTTGTTCCAGCTGGTACTGGCAGTGATCTCAACTCCATGAGAGAACACCCAGCAAATGGTGCCAAGCCTCAGACGAGGAGCTTTACAGAGGATTGAGGAAGCACCAGGAGCTGCCCATGTGCAGCCAAGCTTTACCTCTCTGAACAATGGCCCTTCTTCAGGGTTGCCCCCACGTGCCAGACTTCTTCCTTTGTACCCAATAAAGCCATCTTTGCTGACAGCCTTCCAACACTTCCAGTGCTGATCCCAGCAGCAACTGCTTTCTTAGCAAGAAACTCCCTGAGCAGAATTAGCTGTGCACTACTAATTGGAATCCTAGAATATCCTGAGTTGGAAGGGACCCACAAGGATCATGGAGTCCAGTGACAGCCCCAACAATCCAGAGAGCACTGGCACAGCACTCCTTAAGCTCTGTCAGGCTTTGGCCCTGGGGAGCCTGTTCCAGTGTACTTTCCCTGCTCTGGGTCACAGCTACCACACCAAGGTATCCAGCTGGGGCACCGTATCCAATACAGGTAACAACACAGCTTTTCAGGGCAAAAGTGGCTGCAAGCCCACACTGAAACCCCATCCCTGAACCTCTGGAGAGATGCTACCAGACAGAGCCAAACTAACGCTACTTGAGCACGTTTGCTCAGACTCAAGCTCTCCACTAACACCAAGGCAGTGCAGCTCCCCCAGAAGCACAACCACACCACCAGGCACTCCTGGCACAGGGAAATACCCTCCTCAGCCCACAGCACAGAGGTTCAGAGCTGCCCCTTACTGGTATTCAGGTCACAGGCCTACAGAACACCACCCTGCTGCAAACCCAGAACTTCAAAAGGCTTCAAAGACATCCAGTTAAAAACCAAACTCCAACATGTATCATTCCCCTTCATGCTCAGGAGTCTTTCCAAGGGGAGCAGTGCTTCCAGAGAGAGGTCTAAGCAGTACCAGCCTTATAAATTTAGTCAGCTCACATTTAATCTTTAATACACACACCAAAATAGAGCAGCACATCTTACTATTAGAAAAGGCAAGGCACAGCCTTGTTCCAAGGCAGCTCCTCAGCTATGAAGGACTGGTGGACTGAGATGGCAAACACGCAGGTGTTCCAAGTAGCCCAAGATCACTCCACAGGGTCTGAAAACATTTTTGATCCTTCTGCTGCAAGTGCACCCCAATAAAAGAGAGGGAACATGCTGCTCTGCTCTGCCCATCTCCAGCTTTGCTGCTGGCTGGCTCCTGTCGTGTGGTCTGTGTTAGCACTGACCTGCAGCTGCTGAACCCCCTGCCCTGGGGCTGAGCAGCCAGCTCAGCTCTCCTCTCCTCCCAGATGCTGCATTAAAGATTTTGGGAATATTTTCCTGGTTTGATATTTGATATTGCACAGAGAAGGAAGTACATGTTTCATTTTGGCAGAAAGAGGGAGGGTGGAGAACACTTGCCCAGCAGTGGCAGGTAGGACAAGAGGCTTCTTTCCTTGGGCATTTGGTCTCAGTGGATTTTGCTCTGGAAACCCAGGAAGGGAACAAGAGCAATCAGAAACGTGTGGAAAGCTCAGGACCTCTGTATTACAAGCTACAAATACAGATCACTTAACCTTGCCCTCCTAAGTGCAGGAATCCAATACCACAAAAGCTGTGTACAAACATGTTACCACTGGGAACCAAGAGCTCTGCACAGCATCCCAGAAACCCAGACTGGAAACAGCTCCATACACCATCCAGCTGACATCCCTGCAATGCTGGCAGTACAGCCCATGAAGGGTCCAGAGCTGCAGGAGCTCCTCAAGGACTCCTCCAAGGTGAAGAACAATTTTCACCTGACCCAGAACTCACACTGACCTTTCAAGTGGCAGAATTCACAAAAGCTACTTGATAGAGGAGCTCTCAGGGCAACTGGCACTCTGCAGATACTCTTGAATCCTAAATGATCCTACTCCTGCAGAGCACTGCAGAAATAGCTGTCTGGTAGGGACAGCTGAATTATTTCCCAAATCCAAAAGTGTTACAAGTCCCACTCAAAAAAAACCAAGCAGGAAAATTAGAAGAGGACACTCTGGACAGCACTGCTTGTCCTGCTCCATGGTCAGAGTGGCACCTTTACACCAGGAGGTTTGAGAATGACCAAGGAAACACCTAATAGCAGGAAATCTATTCTAGATTATATATTCTGTGATTCCATATAATTCCACATTCCTGGTTCACCTTGGGAAACAAGGTTTCCCAAACAGTTCATAGAGCCCAGCAGCAGCTCTGGAAGGGGAGGGGCTGGATTTCTTACAGCTGCAATACCTTTATCTGTCATCTCTCTATTTGGGGTTGTGATGTTTCTCCCCCCAAAAAGGCTTTCTGAGTGAGGCTTAAGTGACCATGAAGTATCCCCATCATCCCTCCAGCCTGGGCCTGTGGATCCCAGAACAGGCCATGAGATGCTCTGATCCTCAGTTTCACATTCCTTAACTGTTTCCTGAAAATCTGCTGGCAGATGCTGGAGCACTTCAGAGTCCTGCTGGTGACAAACCCAGAGGGCTGGAGCTGGGGAACAGCTGTGTGGCAGTATCTCGAAGAAGCACCACCTTTCCCAGGATATCTGCCTCACCCAAGGGAACCATGAGCAACACCAACACTTCAGGAAAAGCCAGTGACCATGATTAATCCACCTGATGCAAAGAACCAGGAAAGGCTGGCATTTTCTGAGGAACAGACTGCATGTTTCCCACTGGGAAACACCTTTCCAAGCTGTGTCTAGAGCACACACCACCTGAGCAGCCTCCCCAGAAGACTCAAGAGTGCAGCTACTGCTTCCTTATAACACATCAGGGAGAAAAAACATCTGGGACCCTCACTTGTTTCTGTGGATTCCACCCAGGGCAGCACAAAGACAGCTCTGGAGAGAGGCTTCTTCTCCCTTTCCGCAGCCAGAGGGGCACCTAGATGGAAAGGAACACATTTATGTCTTCCTAAGCTGGCAGGACATTCCCCGCGCAGGTTCACGGACAGTTCCTTTGGCCTGAGCCTTTGGCACCTTTGGGAGATTCTTTCTAGACCCTGGGCTGGCAGCAAGGAGGGGCAGAATGCAGGTCTGCAGACAGACACAGAGCTCCACCTCCTCCCCCTCAACTGTGCCTTGCACAGAGGTTACAGCTCCACAACTGCATTTTACAGCCAAGGACGGAGTTGCAGTAAAATCAGTTGCAATTTACATCAGAGCTCAGCTTAAAGGTGTCTCATGGCAAAATTCCTTGAAAAGGGAGCAGGACTGAGCCCAAAGTCAGCAGCAACCTCTTAAGAGGATTAAAATATCCAGAGTTACGTCAGTAAGGATTAAATAGTAATAAAATCCAGAAATCTGGAAAGGACAGAAACCCTCACACACAAAGGCACAAGCCAGCTTCTAAGTGAGGGTTAGGAAAAAATTTTCCCCGTGGGCAAACTATTCAAGATTTCTCATTTCACAATCATTTACTTCCTTCCCACAACATTTGGCCTTGCTCAGAACACAGGAGACACTGAGGAACAGGCTGGCTTAACATGGTGCATCCCACGGGGGGGTCCCCAGGATCCAAACTGCCAAGCCAAGAATAAGGTAACCCCAAACCCTCACAGAGGGGTCACACCTCCTGAAATTACCAAAAAACTGGTGCAAGATGTCAGCTCACCTTCCAGCTGGCAAGGGGCTAAATGACCCTTGGGAGAGGGCTTGGAGCCACAGGTTGGTGCTCGGGTTCTCCCCGAAGCATTCCAGAGCCAGCCCAGCTCCTGGGAAGAGCTGCTGCAGGTGCATCAGCAGCTATAGGGCTGATTTCACCTCACAGTGATTTTTAAGCTGCTTTTAAGTCAGTGGCCAGAGAATTCTATAAATTCTGTGATACTTTATCAAAACCACATGTCAGCTGAATGTATCACAAAGGAGACTTCAATGTAATCCCACCAGGTTTGGAAACTTAATGCCAGACTACCAGGAACTTCCCTATAGAGGGGAATATCCTGTTTTAATTTCTGACAGAAAGAACCCTTGTTCAGAACAGCTTGATGGTCACAAACTCTAGAATGTTTTTAAAAAGACTTTTTGGGGAAAAAGGTGTTTTGGGCACTACTCACTGGATGTCGAGAGAGAAAGGACTTCCCAGGCGTTCTCAGGATGCTACACACCAATGAACTTCCTTCTCCCTCAGTTAAAAGGATGCTCAAGTTGAATCCAAACAGACAGCAAATATCAGCAATTTAAAGCAAAAATATTGCAGTGTTTTACAAGTATGCCCCAAAGCAGACCATGAACCAGGATATTCAGGTTCCATGACAAAATTCAGACACACCAGACAATACAATTGACACCAGTAAATCCTGTTTCATAATTCCTCATTCTGGTGTCACTTTGGGGCAGGGTTGGATTCTGTTTTGTTCTATTTGTAACTAAATGTAGGATAAAGAATGGTGAAATGGGTATGATAAGGTGCTACTACCAGCAATTTGACAATGAAGTGTCTCACCTTGCAGAATTAAATAGGTGTATCTCTACCTACATAACCTGTCAATGAAGGAGATATTTGTTATTTCCATAAGGATCTGGATCTCTGTCTCAAGTGAAAAACTCCATCCAGCCCACACTGTGGAGCTCTGCATAACACACAATAAAGGCCATTTCACCATAACCCCCTCCTGGAATCAAACTGGTTCAGACAGGAACACAATATTTATGTCGCTCACAATTGGTCAGATCAAATGATGTAGCACAGAGAGTTTCAGAAAAGAAAAGCAAACCTCATCTATCCTTTTTCTTACTCACTTGTCCACGACTAGAACTGTGATTTCCAGATGGGAATCACTGCCTGGTTTCCCAAGAGGAAAGGAAAAGTGCTAGTTAAATGACCGAGCAGCACTGGAGAAAAGATCCTGACTCCACAGAACTTCCTAGAGAACAAAATGAGATTAAAAGGAGGCAGGGGGGATGCAGAACCCTCCTCTCTGCAATCACTCCAGGCAATTGAGAATGTCAACCTTTCCACTGAGGCTGAAAGGAAAAGGGTCATGAAGGTGATCCTTGTATCCCTCTGCCTTTCCTGGTTATGAGGATCCTTAGAAGTCAAAATACTGAGAGTTTAAATACTTAAAATACTTGCAGTGTTTGGGTTTGTTGTGTGCTACTCAGGTTCAACATTGCTGAGATGCCAACAAGCAGGTCAACAGAAAAAGGGTCAGGCTGAAAGAAGAATTTGAAATAATTAATGGCATTGCTGTTTATACACCTTTTCTATTGCTAAATTCCAAAGCATGTTGGAAGATGGAAAGTGTATCCCTCACCAGACAGTGGGGGGATCTATTCCTTCAGTAGAACTCTCCTGGCATCTTCAGGACAAACTGATACTTCTTTTTATTGGAATAAATATATTTCTCCATCAATTTTCTTGCCTAGGAACTCTGTAAGAGATTTGTTTGCATCCAGATTTCTGTAAACATGATCTATTTGGTCAGTACCTAGAAAAGGGGCAGGAATTTAATTTTTCGGGATGCATTAGCAATTTTTTGTATAAGATCATGGGAAGATCACAGATTTCTAGACAACCTGAAAACCTCCTTTTCTAAAACCTCAGATTGAAACTATACACAGAGAAACTGCTTCTCTCCAGAGCTATGGAACTGCAGGACTTGCAGGAACATTAAACCCTCCATTGTGTGTGATGTTCCTGAGCACATCCAGGCAAGACACTGGGCAGGATACCCACTTGAGAACATCCCAGAAGAACCCTCAGTGTAAGAGTTATGTCAGAAGAGCAACTTCAAATTTACCCTACAACAGGTCCAGGAACTGTTCCCAATTTCACCACCCTCAGACAAGAGGTTGGTGCTGTTATGTGAAAGCTGGGTCAGGACCAACAGAGAAAGGCAAATGGAACTCTCACGTTACAAAAAATCTGGGAAATTGCAGTGATGAACTCTTCCATTCCAGTCCTGCAGGGTGCAAAGGCCAGCACTTGCCAAGGAAGCCTTGCTCCAGGGGGAATGAGTGACCTGGCCCTGGAGCTGCAGAGGAACTGGCCCACAAGACAGGGAACTGCTCCAGCCCTGAGGGGACACATCACACAAAGTCCTGAGCTGGAAGGGACCCACAAGGACCATCCAGTCCAGCTCCTGGCCCTGCACAGACACCCCAACAATCCCACCCTGTCCCTCAGAGCGTTGTCCAAACCCTCCTGGAGCTCTGGCAGCCTTGGGGCTGTGCCCACTGCCCTGGGGAGCCTGGGCAGTGCCAACCACCCTCTGGGGGAAGAACCTTTCCCTGAGATCCAACCTAAACCTTCCCATATCTTGGGATAAATATCTTGGGCCTTAAGCTCAAAATTTCTTCATGCTGTAGATCCCAGAATTCCATCCCTCATTATTTTCTTAATTCCTCCTCCTGCACCAAAATTTATCATTCTTGGTCTCAGCCCATTGGTCATCTAAATGTGAGGATGACTATATTCATCTCCATGTTTGGCAAATGGGAATCTAAAGAGACTTCACCTACTTAAAATGCAAACACATTAAGAAAACAAAATCCATTTTTATAGCTCTCCCCAAGGAACAGGAGAATTATTAAATAAGGACATTGGAAAAATGAATCACGGAGTTGTAAATGACTAATGGTTCACTGTGGGTGTGCACACACCCCATTTACATCAGGCTTTTCATCGTGTAAGGTGTTAGTAAGCACTACAGTGAACTCCCCAGTTTTTGCACTAGTACCACCCAAAAAAGTAAAAAGAAAATCAAAAGCTAAAACTTACTTTCAGAAAACATTAAGATTGCAAATTTGAATATTTAAATTAAGCAAGAAACAGAGATGCTAAAGGTTCTTCCTTAACCTTAAATTAACACCAGTAAACCACCTCCATCTTCCCATCCCTGTCAGAACATTACTAACACCATATCCTGTATGAGTAAGGTGTGGGCAAGAAAACATCAATTTTGACTATATTAATTTCATGGTTTGAATTCACAGCCCTCCAAACGTTTGTGCACATGCAAGGTGTTAGCCCTGTGCCTCCACAGTTAACATTTGCAAGGCTCTTCCAGCCCACATCCCTGCTTCTAACCTTTCACTGCTTTTCCAAATAAACTCCCTCTCAGCCGGAACTTTCTCACGCTTAGTCAGAGCCCAAAGGGAAATATGTTTTTAAAAGATCAGATCAATCATTTTTTATTTATGGGGTTGTGAAACTGTGTATTCCATTTTGGAAAAAAAAAAAAAAAAGGAAAGCCATTTTCTTTTTTCTGGCCCTGTAACTGCAGTGGAGACACACGTTGCTCGTGGATGTACATCTGTACACAGGTGATGCTTTGACTGCATCTGGCTGAGAAACTGCAAAGAAAAATGTTCTGTTTGCAGCCTACAAAACCCTCAGACCCAGATGAACATTTAGCACACAGCAAGTATGAGACTATTACAAATGAGGGAGAAGAGAAATAAAGCTCAAGACGTACCTGTATCTAATATATATACTTATATTTAATTTTCAAAAGTACCTCCTCTGAAGATCATTTTGGCACCTCTTGCATTATAAGGGTATTTATCCTTAAAAGCAGTTATTTTTATCCCTGTGACAGTGCAGCAGGTACTGTGCATCCCTGTCTTCCTTGGGATTGCTCCTCTGTGACACGGCTCACGGAAAACGTGCTGACTGGCATTTCCTTGCCTAGACTGCACAGGCAGAACTGGCAGCCTTGGAGCTGAAATGCTTCTCAGCATTTTCTAAAGGCAGCTTGCAGTGTGAGTTTGGTCTGACTCCAGCAATGTGTCACTGGAGAGGAGAGTGCAGCCACGTCTCAGTGTCCCCATGAGGGCCAGTGTGAGCTGCAGAGGGTTGGACAGCCAAAGGGCCCAAGGACTCCCCCCGCTGCAAAACACATCTGTGCTTTTCTCTCTGTAGGATCCAGTAGCTGTGTGAACCTTCCATCACACAAACTGTACCTCCAATGCACAAACACAACCAGAACAGGGACAGCAACATGTAATACACGAAAACGTTGCTATAAACTGGGAAGGTGATCAAGTCTGGCCACAGAGGGAAAGACTATTTTGGATTAATTGCAGGAAAGAGAAACTAGGATGGACTGCTGGCACAAAGTCCCCCCCGGGGCTAGAAGAGAAAGCACTGGGAAGGACCTCATGCCTGAGGGGTTGAGGAATCACAGAATCATTTATGTTGGAAAAGACCTTCGAGTCCAACCCTTAACCCAGCACTGCAAAACTCACCATTAACCCAAGTCCCTGAGTGCCACATCTACACTTGAACACTTCCAGGGATGGTGACTCCACCACTGCCCTGGGCAGCCTGTTGCAATGCCTGACCACCCTTTCCATGAAGAAAATTTCCCTAATATCCAACCTAAAATGTCTCAGAGGAACTTGAGGCCATTTCCTCTGGTCCTGTCCCTTGTTCCTGGGAGCAGAGCCCAGGCCCCCTCAGCTCCCCCCTCCTGTCAGGGAGTTGCAGAGCCAGAAGGTCCCCCCTGAGCCTCCTTTTCTCCAGGCTGAGCCCCCCCAGCTCCCTCAGCTGCTCCTGCTGCTTCAGCCCCTTCCCAGCTCCGTTCCCTTCCCTGGACACACTCCAGCCCCTCAATGCCTTTCTGGTGTGAGGGGCCCAAAACTGACCCCAGGTTTCAAGGTGGGGCCTCAGCAGTGCCCAGCACAGGGGGTGAGCACTGCCCTGGGCCTGCAGCCACACCATGGCTGGTACAACTTCTGATACAATTCAATCCAGTCATTTTTCCCCTGCCTTTGTGCAAGGAGAAGTCTCCTCCTGAGATGACTAGAAGGAAGAGTGCATTCCAACGCTAGCTCAGAGTCAGGAACTCTAGTTTCACAAGCAATCAGTGGCTACTGCTAATGAGCAGACCCTCAACCCAGCCTGCTGAACCCCAGTTAACTCAGGTCAGTGCCTTGCAGCAGGCCCTGAGCCTTTCCAGCACTCCCCACAGCGGGATCCCAAATTTGTGCAGCTCCTCCAGGAAGACCCTCAGTGACCCCTGCCCATGCTGTGTTCCCATGACCATGGGGGAGCACTTCTTCACCCCTCAGTAAAAAATCCACCCTGTCTGTGGGAGAGGAGAGGGAGCCCACAGGCCTTGTGCTGTGCTGTGCAGGGCATGGGAGCTGCTGCTCCTCAGCTCAGCACTGGGGCTGTGCTCTGCCAGCTGCCACCAGATCCTGCTCCACAGGCCACTCCTGCTGCACAGGGAGCTCCAGCCTGGGTGGGGATACAAACCATGGCTCAGACACAGCCCCTCTGCCCCTCCTGCCTTGGGCACGGTGGGGCTGCAGCTTGCCCTGGATTCTTCCACTTCCCAACACCTTCCTCCTCAGTGACCCATCACAGCACCATGAAGGGCTCTGGAAAATCCTTTTCTTTCCAAGAAGCACAGTCACTTCTCTGTCCCCTGCAAAGGGCAACATGGAGAGACTTCTGCCTCCTCCCCAGAGAGAGTCAAGCAGGACAGTCTCTCTTCAGTGCCAAAACTTCCCATCCACTCTGGAAAAACTTCCCACCACGACAGGCTGGGAAGAGCCGCTCATCGGGCTGTGTGGAGGTGACAAACATCACCAGACAAATTCCAATGACCACAATTTTGCTCCTCCTGCAGCCTGAGGGAGGTCTGAATATATCTGGATATATCATCACCTCTGAGATAATCATCATGATTTTCAAAACTTACTTGCAAGCAGGGAAAACAGGCTCAACACAACAGAGAGGCCAAGGAACACAAAAGGAAAAACAGGTTGTGTTATTTGTGATTTAGTGGGATCTGGCCCAGGAGGTGACAGTCTGTGGGTCTGGTCACAATGAGCATAAATGTCCTCTGACAGCTGCTGCTGTTTATGCCAGAATTTAAGGCATGAGAGAAGGAGGCTGTGGGGGTGGTCTGGGCTTCCAGACAGGATCTGTCCACTGTGCCCTCAGGTATATCCCAAATGCTGGAGGTCACTGGAGAGCCACGTAGGAGTGACCTGCTGGCAGCCTGAGCACTGGGACTTGCTTTTGAGGATCAGCACAAAATCCAGCTTTGCCTTTTGAACAGAACTGTATGTACAGAAACGCAGGAAATAGAGACAGAAAGGACAGGATCTACCAGAAAACAACACTGGTGGTCTTCCAACCTCCAGCAAATGTCACTGAATTGCCATAGCAACAAACTGCAACACCCCCAGGAATGAAAGCAGGCAGAGCAGTTGAACTGGTTTGTTATAGTGGAACTGTTTTCCCATGTTATCTTCCTGCCCATCCCAGAACAACTGGCTGGTGGCAGGTGAATAGTCTGACAGAGAAATGTCACCCCTGGCCAGTACTGCCCGTGAGCACAGCCTGCCTTGAACTGCAACTTGCTGCTTCTGCTCCTCAACACAGGTGTCACCAGGGGAACAGAACAGGGCAAAGCCCACACCAGAAGCTGCTCTGACAGCCAACCTGACTGACACCCTGCAGAGAATTCAAGGCTCCCCAAATCACCTTGCTCTGATTCTTCCTGCTTTTACTAGTGTTTTATCTGAAGTTCCCAGGAATGGTAAGACTCTTCCCCACAATATCAATCAGCATTGCTCCCCCAGGCTCAGGATGTCTCCTCTGGGAAGAGGAACACTCACTAAGTCCCAAATCACTAAACCTGAATTTAATGCACTAGCACCTTCAGCTTTCAGCAATCCTTCCCCTCCCATTTCTCTGCACTTGCTTCTGGTTTCCTTCCCAGGGCACAGAGCTGCAATCCCACAGCACTCAGGGACTGGGCTGCAAGCCCAGAGACTTGCATTCTCTTCCCTTGCCACTCGCCCACTGGTTGCCTCTGGCAAGTCCCTTTCTTTCTGTCCTGCTGGTTCCTGCCTGCCTGAAGAATTCCGAACTCCTCTGTGAAGTGATCCAAAGCTCAGCCAGGCAAAAAACTACCATGGACAAGGAGCACTACCTGCTGTAATTGTCACCATTTAATATTGCACAAACAGGTGTTGAAAGGCCGCTGGTAAAGAGAAATTAGGGAAGTACCACATTAACATTTGCCAGAGCAACCCAAATTCCACCCTCAGCTGGACAAAGAGGCAGAGCACTGGAAGAAAGAGCTGCAGTGAGCATACAGAGCAAAGCCTGGGTGTTTACACAACTCCCACATGAATTTCATGGGCAACCAGAAAACCCAGTCTACCTTTCAGCTCTGCAAGCCAGTTATGTTCTTGTATTTGAATTCCTCTTTCCCACAGAAAAGAATAATACCAAAATCCAGTAGCCCGAGTATTACAATCACAGATCAAAATTACAGAATGGTCTGGGTTGGGAGGGACCTGAAAGCCCATCCAGTCCCACCCCCTGCCATGGGCAGGGACACCTTCCTCTAGCCCAGGGTGCTCCAAGCCCCGTCCAAACTGGCCTTGGACACTTCCAGGGATCCAGGGGCAGCTACAGCTTCTCTGGGCACCTTATGCCAGGGCCTCCCCACCCTCACAGCCAAGAATTCCTTCCCAATATCCCATCTATCCCTGCCCTCTGGCAGTGGGAAGCCATTCCCTGTGTCCTGTCCCTCCATCCCTTGTCCCCAGCCCCTCTCCAGCTCTCCTGGAGCCTCTTTAGGCCCTGGAAGGGGCTCTCAGGTCTCTCTGGAGCCTTCTCTTCTGTAGATGAACACCCCCAGCTCTCCCAGCCTGTCTAGCAGAGTTACAGATTTGCAAACAGTGAAGACTACCACACCCTGGAGACAGGGCTGTGCTGCTGGGAACTCATTCTCCCCTCAACCTGCTGGGGATGTGCCCAGAAACACATTGTCAGCATGGAGACCATCCCGGCTTTTCTTCCTAACCCAAGGGCAGCTCCCAGGTACAGGCCCTCCATGGGCAGTGCTGAGCCAACACCAGTGCCAGCCCAGCTCTTAGAACTGTGTGCCCAGCCTGTGACATGAGCACTGAGCTCAACCCACCCAACACAACTGTATCGGGGAATGTGGATGTTTTCTGTTCTGGTCTGTGTTTGGCTCAGCCACCTGTGAAAGTTTGTTCTGTTTCCTGCCAAGTAGTGGGAAAACAAGGCCTGATAAACAAGAACTTGGTCCTTGAAGGCTGTACTCTGTATAAACTGAAATTAATTGGCATCTTCCTGTTGGCTAATAGCCCATCAAAGGCACTTGAAGGAGCAAGTGAAGAGGAGGGAGATGAAGTGAGCCCCCAGACTCATTTAGGGAAGACCCCTCCAGGTGTATGAGGCAGGCACAGGGGAATTCCAATGTACACACGCGAGCGCAGCAGGGACATCANGTAAGACAACCTCGTGAGTAACATCTGCGTGAGTGGGAGGTTTTACTGAGGGATTATTTCCTTTCCTCTTTCGTGTCTCTTGCTTTCTCGGTTTGTTGGCCACTTCCTAATAATAAATATTGGGTTTTCTGAGCTTTCAGAAGTGTTTTGTTTTCCATTTCGGCATCTCTCCGAACCCTCCCTGCAACAACAACCCACCAAACACAACCCACTCAAAAAACCCACCCAACACAACCCATCAACCTCAACCCACCCAACACAACCCACTAAACACAACCCGCACCACACAACCCACCAAATAAACCCCATCAAACACAACCCACTCAATAAAACCCACCCAACACAACCCATCAACCTCAACCCACCCAACACAACCCACTGGCCACAACCTGCTCCACACCCCAGCACAGAGTTAACTCCTGCTCAGGCCAGAGGTGCTGCTGGCTCAGCTGTGTCCCTGTGGCCACAGGGCCCCAGACCCCCACTTGCCCCTGAGCTTATTCTGTGACCTGTCCGGTTGCCAAGAATTCCCTGTGCTATGTGAGCAGCAGCAGGGAGACTGTTTGTGCAAAGTTTGTAACTCCCCTAAACATGACTGGAATTTCCATGGAGAATGATGGCACAGATCTGGCCCCAACACCTTCCTGAGCACTTCCTGAAGTCCAGAGCAAAAACACAGAGGCTCTCAGAAAAGATGGCCAGACTCTCCTACAGGAACAGTCAGTGACCTGGATGTCAAACTGACCACCCCTGCCTAGGAAGCAATATCAAATAGACAGGTTTTTTTCAAAATCACTCTCCTCTTTTCCTCCTCTCTGCCAGTCGAAGTTGGTAGCAGTCAGACAAGTCTCTTCATTAACACATTAGCACAGTGGGCTGCATTGTTTTCCTCTCTCCTCATGTGGGAATTCTGGTCTTGGTCTCTAGCCTGAGCCAAGGCTAGAAAAGTACCTCCCAAAGCCGTGCAGCCATGTCCCCATGAACACATCCTCTCCTCAATACCACAGAGCTGTGTCACTTCAAGAATAGGTCCAAAAAAAATAAAGGGAGTCCCAGAGTCACAATCTAAAGACTAAAAACCCCAGAGGCTGAAAATAACCAGCTAAATGCAACAGCTTTTTGTCAAAGGAGTCTTCAAAGTGCTTTCCAGCTGGAAAGTCTAAACACCACTGTCTCCTCTTTAAGCAGGCAGCAAACAAACAACTACCCTCAGCCACATCCCAGTTTGCCCCATGGCTCCCCTCTTTCCAGGAAAAAAAAAGGCCAGGACAGACCTTCCTGCTGTAGCCCCTTCTTACCACAGCTCTTTGGGCCTGAAGGCACGCCTCACCCGGTCAGTAATTCATCCACCCCACAGCCCAGGCACTCTCACACCCAAACTTTGCCTCTCAAAACCAAACAGAGCTGGTTGTGCTTGGGGCAAACCCAGGGAGCACAGCACAGGGAACTGTCACCTGGCTGGGACCCAGCCCAGGTGCTCTGCACAGGCAGCAGCCAAGATGTCTCCTCACCTGACACACAGCACCAGCACTTCCACACATTTTATGTGAGCACTGGTGGCTGTGAGCAACAGCTGGCTCCAAACAGTCACTGTGGAGAAAACATGAACAGCTTTGCAAACCCTGCACTTCTGAATTTGTGAACTAATGCCAGGGAACCACTGCTGGTCACGGGACTCCTCACCCACAGCAGTTCAGGATGGATGCAATCCAGGCCCCAGAGAGAAGCACATGAGAGAAAACAAGATCTTGCTGTATTCCTCAATTACTGAGAAATTTTGGAGAGGGCAGCAAAACATGCCTGCAGAGACCATGAATGTAGAGGTTCCCAATGAGATAGAAATAGCAGAGGAAGATTTGAACAATACAGACGTCTGTAACAGGGAGGGTGTAAACAGCCAAATGGGTCACAGAGGAATAGCAGTGGAGCAGCAGGCAAAACAAAAATAGCAGGAAAAGAAAGATAAATAAAAAATTCCTAAAATATATGAGGAGCAAACAGACTGACAAGGAAACAAGAAAGCCATTGATTGGAAAAAGGAGAAGAGATGTGCAGAAGCAACCAGGGTAGGCCAGGGATTTAATCCAACCCCAGAGGAGAAGGAGGAAAAAGGACAGCTGAGCTGTTTCACTGCAAAAGCAAGGAGGGAAGAGGAAGATGATCCGGTCAGGAAATTACAACCATCTGCACTGAGGCACAGCAGCACTGGCCAAGCAGTCTCACATCCACCCTGTGACACAGGTGATGTGTCTGGGCTGTCCCTCCAGAGGGGCATGGCTGTGGTGGATCCTCCTTCCCCATTCCACAGCCCACCACTCACTGTCTCCCTGCTCTGGTGGCCTGATCTTGCCCCCAGCTCTATTATCTAGATGAGACTATTCTGGGATAGCAGTGAGTGCAGCAGGTAAAAAGATGGCTGCATTTGACAGCCCTGCATGAAGACGGAAGCAGTCCCTGCCCCTTTTACTGTTCCCTGCTCCATCCCCAATGCTCCCAACAGCAGCTTCTCAGAAGCTGAGACTTCTGCCCATGACACACTGTTCTCCCCCTCTCTCCACGACCCAGCCACCGCAGAAGAGCCATCTATGTCCACAGAAATCCTTCTACAGCTCCAATGACATGGAGTTTGCCCACATAGCAAAAGCATGAGCACTCAGGTCATTTTCCCTCTTACTCTTCACACCTCACTCTGCTCTATTTTCCTCAGCCAAAAAAGTTCTCACACAATGGGAACAATGGGAAGGGAAATGGGAGAAGCTGATTTACAGGAAAAAAGAAATCTCTGAACAGGGTAATTCCCAAGCTCTGGATAAAAGTACAAAAAAAAAAAAGGACAAAAAAACCAAAAGTGCAAGGCCAGGATGCACAAAGCCCGGCCCAGAACACAGCAGCGCCCATGGTCAAAATTCAGAGCAAGGGAGCCAGGACATGAGCCTGGAAAGCCTCAGGATAAGCAAAACACCAATGGGCAGCAGAGCACTGACTGAAAAGAGGCACCAAAGGAGGGGCCTGGGAAGTAGTCTCCAACACCTGCATGGAGTTGGGCACTGTCAAGGGAAAGGCTGAGGGGCAGTGCCCAGCTCTCCTAGTGAACGGGTGCACTGTGTACACACGGTGTCCATGGCTGGTTGCTACTGAGGTGTTTCGGCTCAGGGCTGAGGATCTTCATCCCACAACTGCAGTGAAGTCAGTCCTGCTTCCTTTTGCAGACAGAAAGCCAAGAGCCCCCCCAAACTAACTTCAACTCTTCACCTATCACAGAATGGGCTGAAGAAAAAGTTCAGAAAAGGTGGCCTGGTTGTACTTTTTAATTATTATTTTTCTTTACTATTAATCTAACATTTTGGTACCCACTCAGGGTAAGTTTGGTGCTTCCAAGTTGCCCCCTGTAACCACCAAGGTTGGTAACTTACCTTTCTAATGGGAATTGTGGCTCCCACCTAACCTGACCACAGCAAAACCCAGAGACCTCAGCAGGTCTCTGGTCTGACCTGCTCAAAGCTGGGTCTGCTCCGAGCTCAGTCCTGGTTACCTGGGATTTTATCCAGGCTGGTCATGTGAACCCCCAAGGATGCAGGGCACAGCCCCTCTGGACAGCCTGCACCACAGCATGGGGGACAGCTTCTCCTTCAACATAGCCTCAACCTCTTTTCTTTTCACTTCATGCCCATTATCTCTCGGTTCTCCTGTCGATGGGAACTGCCCGGCTCCATCCTGCCAATCACCCCTCACAGGGACCATGAGTCTGCCCCCAGCTCCCCTTGCTGCCACATCCTCCCTGCTGCCTCGGTCCCCTCAGCACTGGGCCGGCTCTGGTTGTCCCTCCTCGGGGCTCCCCCTCCCCCCCAAAATTGTAGCTATAAGGTTTAAAAATCCTACAAGGCTTGACGCCACTGCAGAGCCTGGCAGTGCCCTGCCCCTGCCCCGGGGGGCTGAGGCAGCAGGAGCTCTGCTCCCGGTCCCCTCACAGCGCCCACCGGGAGGCTCCCGGGGCACCGCGCTGCCCTCACGGCGGGGGGACAACGACAACCGTCTGGGCTGAG
>VYXB01004718.1:210488-310987 GCA_013397135.1 Pachyramphus minor
GCCAGCCCACGGCCCCCTCACGCCCCGCTGTACTTACTGCCTTGTGAGGCTCCTTCCCCTGAGGCAGCTTCGGTGTCTGCAAAGAAAAAGAGCTGCGCTTAGATCCGCCGGCCGCGGTGCCCCGGGCCCGAGCGCTGCCTCTCTCGCTCCCTCACTCTGCTCCGGCAGCGGCTCTGCCCCACATCGCGGCCCTGGTGGCACGGAGCGGGCAGTGAGGGCTCACCGGGGCTGTGGGGCCCGATCCCGCCAACAAGGGCTCGGGGTTAAACCGCAGCTGCCCGCGGCCAGAGAATCACACACTGGCTTGGGTTGGAAGGGGACCTTGGTCCCCATCTCGGTCCACCCCCAGCCATGGCAGGGCCACCTTCCACCAGACCAGTTGCTCCAAGCCCCGTCCAACCTGGTCCTTCGGAAGAGCCTCATAACCCGGGGCTCTGATTCCCCAGGCTGTCACTGGGACCTGGGGTCGACATGGGATGGCTGAAGGGATGTCCCTACCCTGGCCCTGCTCTGAGGGGTTTAGGGAGCCCTAAGAGGGCTGTGGGGAGGTGCGGGGTGAGGGGGCTGCCCTCTCCCCCTGTCCATCCCTCCTGCTGTGCCCTGGCTGAGGGGCCCTGGATGGGGCATGTAGGGCCTGGACAGACACATTCCAACAGCCCCACTGTCATTAAAGGAGCTCATGAGGATCAGCTTCCTAAATTCTGCTGAAGGGTTATTGAAATCCCTCATGTGCAGTTAGAGTCACAGACTGGCTTGGGTTGGAAGGAACCTTAAAGATCATTTCATTCCATTCCCTGCCATGGGCAGGGACACCTTCCACTATCCCAGGGTGCCCGAAGCCCCATCCAACCTGGCCTTGGGCACTTCCAGGGATGGGGCAGCCACAGCTTCTCTGGGCAACCTGTGCCAGGGCCTCCCCACCCTCCTAGCCAGGAATTCCTGCCCAATATCCCATGTAACCCTGCCCTCTGGCAGTGGGAAGCCATTCCCCCTTGTTCTGTCCCTCCAGGCCCTTGTCTAAAGTCCTTCTACAACTCTTTTGGAGACCCTTTAGGCCCTGGAAGGGGCTCTCAGGTCTCCATGGATTCAGGTTCTAATTCTTCAGGTGAACCCCCCCAGCTCTCCCAGCCTGACTTCAGAGCAGAGGGGCTCCTGCCATCAGAGCATCTCTGTGGCCTTCTCTGGACTTGTTTCAGCAGGCAATTTCTGGGTAAGAGCTGTCAACCAGGAAAGCCATCAGTGAACAGTGCACCCAGCTCAGCCTCCACTCCTCAGCCTTGGCAAAGTCACTACAGGATACAGGCCATGAGATTCCCCCCATGGCGATTCTGTCCTGGTCTTACTGAAGACAGATGTGGAAAGATGGGAGGAAAAGCTCCCTCCACTGCGGCTGGGACCACAAGAAGCACAGAGCAGAGATCATGTTCAAGGCCTAAATGAATGCAATGGGCAAAGCTATAAGCTGGAAAACAAAACCCAAAGTTACAAGTCAAGGATCATAAATGATTAGGATTTCCAAGCCATTTTGAAGTGTTTCATATTCATCCTAAATTGCATATACTGTATGTCACATTATCTAATAACATAACTACGTTGCAAAATATTCCATATGTCTCTTGGAATCATGCTTGCGCTCCTCTGGAAACCACAGCTGCAGAATGGCACAGCATTTTTGAATTTAAAATTCGCAACCTTAAGTAATGAACACTGTTTGCATTTAATTTCCCTATTTCTTAAAAATAATAAAAACAAATGATTGTGGGTTTGTGAATTTGTACATTTCTACTTGATTAACCTGCCTGATTAGATCATTTTTCTAGGCAACAATATTAATTGGGCACAACTGGGGCCAGATCAGAAAACCTCAGTATCAGATGCAGAACCTCGACAGCAAAGCCCTGGATTTTTTCACAGCTGCTACTTGTATGAATTCCCACCTATCACTCAAGGAAAAGCAGCTATGGCACAATGGATTTCTGCAAAATGCTGTCCTGGCATTCAGAAGCAACAGCATAAACCATAAAAAATATGCACTATTCAAATAGCTTTAAAAAGTACTTTAGTCAAATTTAACAAGAATCAGGCAACACACAAAGGTTTAAGGAGCAGCCGTTTCTGAACTGCACTAAGAAATGTTGTTACTCTTAGTCATAAGACAGAACAAAGTCTTCATGAATTAAAAAATGCCAAACTAAAAATCCCCTAACAGCCCACTCTGCATCACCTTTGGGTTGAGACCAAGTAATTACAGCTCTGAGACAAAAGACCAATTTTTGGGAAGTTGCAAAAGTCAGTAAGAGTAGGGAGGTAGGCAGGGGAGCTGCAAAATAGGCAAGTTCACTCCTAAGTCCCAAGAAAATTTCTCCATCTCATATGAACATCTGCAAAACGGATCTTGGGATGCAAAGCAGAGGGCAAAGGACCTCCCCAAAATCCTTTGATTTTTCAGTAGCAGATAAGCAAACAAGTGAACCCCAACTGCCTACAGCTCAGGAACTCAGGGATGGTTATGTCGCTATGAATTTTCTACTTCTCACCTCAAAATCCTCTCAGTGACAGAACTGCTCTAACTCAGACAAATGTGCGCTTCGGAAAAAAGCGTTTTTCCATATTCACCCTCCGAATGAGTCATCTTCCTTTCCGTATTTTTTTGCATTGAGCAGAACCCATTCTTGGAAAACATCAATCTGAAACTTTCAAAGCTTTGAGAAGCTTTTTAACAATTGGTGAAACTAGAAATTTGGCCTGAAGAAGCCAGTCCCAGTGTGGTGTGTTCAGCACCAGTTCTGGTGAGGGCAGCTCGGCCGTCAGCTGGCACAGCCATGCCGGGAGGACACCGGGAGCTGATGGGTTTGGAGGGGGGCAGTGCAACAGCTAAATAATGTAAATAAATAATACTGGAAAACAACCTGAGCAAAATCATCATTCAGCCCAGAAAGGCTTATCTGGAAGCAGAGAACTTCCACCAATTCTTGGGCCTGAGGCGAGATATCCTGCGAGGGTTAAACTCAAGCCTTGCTGTTTTCTTTCTTTGCTTTCTGAAGAATTCTGCTTCGGGTAAAAATCTCCCTTGCTTGGCCTCAGCCCAGAAGTTTATAAATTTACTGTTTGAAAGTCTAATAAAGCAATTTCAGCCATTTTTTTTGAGTTATCTAAAAGTGAAATAATTTTCCTGACTCAAAACATGCGGATGTTTTGCTGCTCGTGTTGCTCAAACACGACCCAACCGTACAAAGCAGCTTTCTAGCTGACTAACTCCTGAAGGCAATCCAAACCTTTTAATGACTTGAAAAACCCCACACAGCTAAAATAAAAGCATTGTAAGCAAAACATTTTTAAGCCCTGGGTTGCGTGTAGGCGAAGCGGTAACATTTGGGACAGAGCCTTCCATCAGCACCAGGAATGTGCAGCCCCTCTGCTCCAGCTGAACTCCGGCAGCTCGGCAGGAGGAAGGAGCCGTGATCCTGCAGGGATCAGCTCACAAAGGAGCCTTTCAGCTCCACAACATAACTTTTTTTGTTGGGTTTCTTTTTTATTTTATTGGTGTGTTTTGGGGAGGCAAAAGGGGAAGGAACACAACCTTTGCCTTTCTTCCTCGGTAAAATGTAGTGAGGAAATTTCTTATCTACGTTTCTGGGTCTTTGCAGAGTCCTGACATGGGGATTTCTGTGCCTGCATCTCGGCTTTCAGGGGAAGGCTGAACGGGAACTAAACCATCCTAATGTCCTAAATGAATCCTAATGTCCTAAACCAGCACTTGCAAACTGCCAGGGGATCAACTGCTGCCTGAAATTCTCCAGCCAATGCTGAGCACCCCAGGGAAAGCTCAATAAACTAAGAAAATGCCCAGTTTTTCAACATAAACTCCCTTGTTCCTGAAGGCAGACAAGGAAGAAATCAGCCTAAAGAACAGAGGTGACCTCCAACCAGCCTGTCTGCCATGGAGAGCTAGAGAAGAGTTGTAAAAAAAAAATCTAGAAAATTTCTCAAAAAAATGCTCATTGCAAAGAAAAACACGTGCAAGACTCTTCATGTGGAACCAAACAGCTCAAAGGATGAGAAGACACATAAGTTCTGCACATGGTGGACAAGGACGGACAAACTGCACAAGCAGAGGGCAACAGACCTTTCCCCCATGATGGCCACGAGCCTTGAGCCCCAGGCTGCCCTGCCACAGCTCCATGCTGGGCACTGCACTCAAAAACCAGCTCAGAAATAACCCAGTTCAAAGCAAGAACAACTGGAGACCTCCAAACCTCCCATCCTGGGCCCGACATTGTGTCACTGAGTGGTGACAGTGGTGCTGGAAAGACAGAGGTTTCGTTCTGCCCCAAAGGTCCAACAAACCAGATCAGCTCCAGTTTATCTGCTCCCCTGTAGGCTGAACCTTTTGTATCACCTGCTCTGTCCATCTGCAGGATCAACCCTGGGCTTGTTCAAGGTCCCTCTGTGACATGGGAGCCCCAGGAGAAAGCAGAGAGCAGAGGACTGTTCAAGGGGAAGGGCTGTATCCTACAGCAAATTCCAAACAGCAGGGATTCCTGCTGGAATGCCCAAAAAGCCCTGGAAGGAAGCACCTAAAGAGAAGAAGGGGGGCCTATGTTTGCTCTCCTTCTCTGATGCTGAGCTGGGGAGTTTCCCAAGATCAGTCCAACCTTTGGGAAGGGCATATGTTCTGGGACTGATGGGTGGCTCAGCCCTCAGGGAAACCATGGATGACACTCAGAAAATCCATCCTGCAAAGAGGGAATGCCAGGTCCTGCCAGTGCAGCCCAGCTCCTCCATTGCCCAGGAAAAAGAAACGACTGCGGGATTCAGGACTGGAGCTCCTGGCAGCTGATTAACTGCACTTAACAGGCCAAGGGAGCTCACATTCCAGTGCTTCGAGGAAAGCAGCCCTGGGAGAGCTGGACTGCCAGTGCTTTATCCAAGACTGGAGACCCACAGTGAAAACCTGCAGTGTGCAGAGTGACACCCCCAGGGCAGTGTCACCACCACGTTATCCCCCTTTGTCACGCTGGGCAGCACCGGCCTCTTCTCCTCCATGACATGGGGCAATAAAAACCTCCCTCACCAAAATTCCCTTCACCCCTGCAGTCCTGTGCTATTCCAGCATTGTTCCTGGTACACTCCATGTACAGCTCTCACTGGGTAATATCACAAAGGGCTTTCCTCCAGAGAACTCTGCCTTCTTTTTCCTGCCCTCCCTTTACATGCCCTTTCTCTGGCAGGTTATTCCTCTGCAGACAGGTCACACACTGTCCCACTGCTTTACCTGCAGCTCAGGATCTGTTCCTGGGAAAATCCCACTTCCAGAGCTACAGCATGTTTGCAATTGGAGTTCTTGCTGAAGAGTGTACATGAATGAATTTTTATTGTCTTGGATTTTTATTGTCTTAAGGCAATGCAAATACACTTTAAATGTTACTACTACATGCATCCATTTACAGCAACATAAACCATTTTCTAGGTATCATAAGTATATATAAATTCTGCTTCTCCACCACTGGTATGAAAATTACTGATAGATTTCCACTTTCAAAATTTTGAAAATTTCCATCTTCTGCAGCTACACATGACAAAGGCTTTGGGAGCAAAGGTAAAGTCATGTCTCCAGTGAGGTCATGTCAAAACCATGCACATCAATCGTACAGGTTGATGCATCCAGATAATTTAATATATAACTTAATTTCATTAGCAAATATAAATAAATACAAATCAAGCAGATCACACACTAAGAGATTATGTCATATTAACAGAGCTCCTAAATTCCACCGAAATGAAAGCTCCCATAGTGCTCAGGGAAGAGAAGTAAAATAAAAGCCATCCTTGTCCCAAATTTAAATACTGCAATTATTACTGCAGATTTACTGCAATGCTGTGATGTAATGCTAAAGCATATCCCTATTATTTTAGGGATTTTTTTCCTTAAGCTGCAGAGTGAAGCTACTTGGTAGTTACATTTAAAGGACTTTCAGGAATTTTGTTGGTATTTAGAAAAGAAATACCAGCACTGAAAAACAATTCAGTGTGTATCTAAGGGTACTGAGGCAGCTCTGTGATATTAAACAGCACATGAGGAACATGCAGTTAAGGGACATGTGAGATATTGTGACAAACTCTGAGCAGTTAAGGGCACACGTTCCCTTCTCAGCTGGGCATGTGCTGACTTCTGAGGGTTTATGCAGTTAAAATCTAATATTGCATTAGCCTTTATTATCCCTGGATTTTCAAACTTTTCATTGGGAGTTCTCTTTATGCTCCTTTAGGCATTCCAGCACTACTAAGACTGCTGGTTAAAACTGAGGAGCTAAAGCAGATGCTCCTGTCAGGCTGACACACAGACTTCAGTGCTCACCTCAGGGGACAGAAAATAAACCCACTGAAAAGCTCAGGAGCTGCTTTTCAGTCCCTGTTGTTCTGGTATTTCAGATATGCAATTCTCCAAATCCTGCAAACTTGTACAAACCACCACAAACTTTCACATTTCTGCAATTAAGCAACATTGCATTGTCCAGTCCTACAGAAAATTCAAATAAAGCCATTCCTGACTAAGCACGAGACCTTTCAGCCACACAGTTCATTGGGGAAGTGACCTCAGCTGACTGCAGGGGCACGGGGGGAGCTCAAGGAGCATTTGGGTTTCAACATAAAAATACAGCAGTTGCAATGCCCACATCTGAGGTTTTATCCTCCCATCCTGACTTATCAGGCATGGCTGAAACCAAACTTATCAGGCAGGGCAGGAGCACAGAGCACCTCGGGGAGATGCCACCACACTGAGCACATGGGACCTGCAGGAGAATGTTCCTGAGCTGCAGCACCCCCAGCACACAGTGATGCCCCCAAGAGCCCTGTGCAGGAAACACTGCACCAAACACAGCAGCTGCTCCTGACCTTGGAAGAAATATCACTGGAGTAGAGACACAAAGCCGAGACAACCCCAAAGTTTATCCTCTCAATGGGCCACCCCAAAGAAGTTTTGCTGGTGACCAAGGAAGCAGCAGAGAAACCTTCAAGACCTTCCTGAAAATAGACATAAAATCACAGAATCTCCTGAGCTGGAAGGGACCCACAAGGACCATCCAGCCCAGCTCCTGGCCCTGCACAGACACCCCAACAATCCCACCCTGTCCCTCAGAGCGTTGTCCAAACCCTCCTGGAGCTCTGGTAGCTTTGGGGCTGTGCCCACTGCCCTGGGGAGCCTGGGCAGTGCCAACCACCCTCTGGGGGAAGAACCTTTCCCTGAGATCCAACCTGACCCTGCCCTGACACAGCTTCATAGTCCCTGAACCTGCCTGTTACCCCAGGATTCCCAGAGATCTGAGCAGCAGGGAGGTACCTCTGTGTGCTCGCACGTGGGTCTGGAAACAGTTGTAATACTTGTATTTCTTCCCACATATTCCACACTCGTAAGACCCTGAAAAACAAGGCAGAGAAGAAATACATCACCACATTAGATCAGGAAAAACAGCCTCCCCACACACTGATCCAGGCAAAAGAATGCAGTTTGCAGCAAAGTCATTTTTGGAAGGTTCATGGAGAAAAATGCAGGAAATCACTATCCCAGACTCTTTTCCTTTTTTCAGCCTTATTTAAGATTCCTTGGCATATTACCCTGAACTTACATTTTCAGAGTATCTTTTCAACTTTGCTAACGTGAAAGTGCCACTCTCAAAATAGCCTGACTTATAATTTTATAATAATGACTAATGTTTCCTATGGACAGAAATAACCTTGAATTACTTTTCAGTAAGTTCCTAGTAGCTGGGAAAAAAAGCTTCTCAACTGAAAAAAGAAGGCAATATGTTATCTTGAGGCAAAGAGTTTTCAAAATTTCTCAAGAAATGCACAATGTACAAATTTCCCAAGAAACCCACAGAGATTTGGTAAATATCCACCCAGAGGAAACCAAATAGATACAAATAGAACTTTTGCCCTTTTTAAGGAAAAGCACATGACCACAGTAGTCTCTCTTCTCAATTTGTGTCTCTAATTCCAGAAAACACACATCTGCAAACAGTCATTTGAAATGAAACCAGAGGAGCAGAGCTGGGAGAACCATTTGTAATGATGAAATTATGCCATGGGTTTAGGCTCTTCTGTTTATTGAACAGGCAGACAGAAATTTCCTCAGACTTGTTATTTCAGTTGATTCAATCTCTTTTTCCCCCACTCCACTTCAGTGGACAGGCTATAAATTGACCTCCCAAGCTCTCACTTGCACAGTGCATTGCATTTCTTTGCTGTCCCCCGGCAGCTACTGAACTGGGATCCCCTCAGTGCTCTTCAGGAGGGCAAGAGCAGCACTTACTGAAGAGGTGAGAGAAAAAAGGGCTGAATGTGGTTTGGTGTGAACGCAGTGTTTAATTTCCATAGGTGCTTGAAAAGATCTTTTCCTCACCACACCAGACAGTAAAACTCTGGGATGAGCCATAAACAAGAACAAACATTCACACACACATCCACATAAACATTCCCAACCAGCACCTCACAGCAGAACTTACCTGGTGCTACTCAAAGTGACTCTTCCCAGGAACAAAATCAACATGCTGTTTGAACACGTTATACCCACAGTCCCTTTTCCCCTTCCCATGTCCTATTCTACAGAAAACAACTCTCCTTTCAGTCTGTAACAGCCCTGAATTCCCTGTCCATCATTGCTGGCATCACTCAGGAATGTCTTGTGAGCTTGGGAGGCTGTTTTGTCCCTGATGCTGAAAGAGGCCATTTGCCACAGCTGGATACACCAGAGCACACATCTGAGAAAATACTCAGATCCACTGATAGCACAGGCAGTTCACTGTGTCTGATCTGCTCCAGAGCATTTTTATTTCATAGCTCACTGTATTTTATATCCAGATGCACACACCTGGGACAGTCATCACCTGTGGTCACTCCACACAGCCTTTCCCAAGAGAAAGCCTGGCTATCAGCGAGTCGGCAGCACCTGCCAGCCCTCAGTTTCCATGCTCAAGGACTGATTGTTTTCATCACCAACCTCCAAAATTCTTTCCTGAAAGCTATTCCAGCTGGAGCCCTGAAGCAGCACAGCCAGCAGATGAGTGCACTCAGCCTCACTTGGCCCTACAACCAGGAGCCCTGGGCAAAGCTGAGGGTCAGCTGAACCAACAGAGGAACATGAGTGATCCCACCCACATCCCAACACAGAGCTGGCTGCACATGGAGCACTGGGAAAAGCTGGAACAAGTCCAGAGGAGGCCACTAAGTTGATCACAAGCCTGGAGCTTCTCTGCTCTGGAGCCAGGCTGGGAGAGCTGGTGGGGGGTCACCTGGAGAAGAGAAGAATCCAGGGAGACCTGAGAGCCCCTTCCAGGGCCTAAAGGGGCTCCAGGAGAGCTGGAGAGGGACTGGGGACAAGGGATGGAGGACAGAACAAGGGGGAATGGCTTCCCACTGCCAGAGGGCAGGGAGAGATGGGATATTGGGAAGAAATTATTCCCTGCGAGGATGGGGGAGGTCTGGCACAGGTTGCCCAGAGAAGCTGTGGCTGCCCCATCCCTGGAAGTGTCCAAGGCCAGGTTGGATGGGGCTTGAAGCAACCTGGGCTAGTGGAAGGTGTCCCTGCCCATGCTCAGGTCCCTTCCAGCCCAAAGCATTCTGGTTCTATGAGTCTTTGAAAACAGGTCAAACAGAGTGAGGGGCTCTAGGCTGAATTTTTTTCTCCAGTTTTCTTATATTTCCCCCTTCCTCTGGATATAGCCTATGGCACATAAACGTGTTTGGTCATGCAGTTCTCCATGAGTATCACCTGTACAGGTAACTGTGCAGTGCCCTCCCTCTCCAGTGCAACCCCAAATGGTGCTGCCCCTTGGGCAGGGGCTGTGCTGGAAAGCAAGAGCAGGAGAGAGCCCACCTGTGCCTTGGCTTTTATGCAGATGCCCTGAAGCACCCAGGTCTTAAGTGCAACTCTGGGAAGGCTGGAGTCATCTTCAAGGGGGACATCTCTACCCACCTCCTACCTATGGGTGGTAGAGCAGTGCCCCAGGAGGACACTGAGTGTGTTACAGACCTGGAGTCCCACAGGCTCTGAGAGACAACTCAACAGCCACAACTGTGTGCTCAGCACACAGATCATCACAGTAGAGAAAGGAAGGGTGACTTACCACAAAAAAGGTGTTATTAGAGTGGAGGAAGGATGAAGTGAAGGAAAGAAAAGACATTGCTGTGTGTTAAGGCCTTGCAAAGAACACACCCACGTGGCCTTGGGCACCACCATGGCCAGGGTCTATCTCAGACTTTGTCCACATCAGGATGTGCCATGCAGGTTAAAGCTGGTTGTAGTACGAAGGGAGATGGGGAAGGTTTTTGGTTAGTTGGTGCCAGGCTTGTCCTGAGCCTCACAGCTGGAATTTGGGCAACACACCTGTTGCATCCAGAGCTTTCCCTTGCTCCCTGATCCCTGGTTAGACTTGCACACCCTTCCATCACATACCGGCTGTGTATCTCAATGCATGGTCAAAAATCCACGTCCCTGAATATCGACTGCGTGTATATCCAACAGGAGAGCCACGTTCCACTGCTTTTCCATCTAAATTGTGCAAAAAGAAATCAGAAAAAAGCCCTTAAAGTGGATGCATTTCCAAAGAATAATGATGGCTGAAGCCTATTAAAAATTTCCAAGCCCCATCTGTCCCTGTGGCTCGCTAACAAGATGCCAGGGGTCACACAGAATTTCTTAAGGCTTCTGCAGCACTATTTTACTTCACTAGGGAGCATTGAAAGTGCTCCTGAATTCCATATGCTGAACAGCTCAGCACTGAGACTCAGCACCACGGCCTGAACCCAGCCTGTGCTTGTGAGATTTGAGAGTCTCAAAGCAGAAGGATTCTCTCTTCACTGTCTCAGAAACGTTTCTGATTGAATGCGTTACTTGAAAAGTCCTCTCCAAAATGTTTCTTGTAAAGCACAGCCCAGACTGAGAGCTTAAGCAGTCTTGTATGAAACTTCTCCTGATAACTCAGTCCTCCAAAACACAGGCTGACCTGATGGTATTCCCAGCATTAGGAAATGGTCCACATCTGACAAAGAGCCTCCCCCCTTTCTCCTGATCTACAGCACAGGAGCCTTTTGCTTTTCCTCTCCTCTCCAGACAGCTCCATGGTGGGACTTCTCTGCCTCTCTGCCCTGACACTCCTGCCCTGAGAAATGTTCATGTGTTGGGGCTCTTCAAATGACCCTGGCCCGGGGCCAGGGCGTGAGGCTTGAGAGAGGAAAGAAGAAAAGAGCAGGAAATAGGGCATCTCTGTTCTGTGCAGGACACAAACCCCCCTGAGACAGGAAGACCCAGGGGGACCATGGGGGTACAGGTGGGTGCAGGGGAGGAACAGGGGATCCACAGCAGCAGCATCTGCTGCAGACTGGGCCCAGGTTAGAGTCAACCTCTTCTCTGCTTGGGATGCCAAAGGGGGATCCCATGGGATTGCAAGAACTGCAGAAAAGCAGCTGAAAGGGAAACGGTCCAAACCCACACAGAGCACTGGCTCTTCAGCTGGGGGACTGCAGCCACTGTCACCACCCATCCCACTCCACTGCAGCCACTTCCAGCCACCACAGGCTTTGGGCTGCCCCAGATGAGTGGAAAGGGAGTCTGGAATAGTCCAAAGTGCCGGGAGAGACAAGAGAATGTGTAAGCAAACAGGAGGCAGCAGACACAAGGCCTAATGTGATGAAAATACTGCAAGGGAATAGCAGCAACTGAGCTGGGAATCCCTGTTATAAATTGCTCCAAGTAACAACTAAAAATATAAATATAGCAGGCTCCTGAGGAGATGTGACTCAGAAAAGAGACATAAATCTTGTAATGTGTATTTCAGCCAACTCCCAAGGCTGAGCCCCCAGGAAAGCTGTCACTGGGAGCCACATGTGCCCTGAGCCTCCAGCACTGTGGGCCCAGCTCAGACAATGCATTCCCCCTTAAACCAACTGTCCCCAGCACCCCCTGAAAGGAGACAGGCTGGGAGGCAGCAATTCCACACAGAGGAGAGGGATTCATTCACACCCAATTCACTATTTCATCAGGAATTACTATAAAAAATAACCACTTTCGACACCTCCAATCTCAGCTTCCCCAGTGAAGGCGAACAAAATCCTCCCAAAGCCCTGTCTGTCTGCACAGCAGAAATGATTCAGACACAGGGCTCCAGATCACACCACAAGAGGCTTCAGAGAGAAAAACTCCTGCAAGTGCAGCAATAGCAGCACAAAGGCTTTGCTCCAGAGTCAGGAGGCACCAGTGGCATCAGCAGTTCACACCTTCGGCTGCTCCAGCACAGCAGCTGAAATGGCCAGTGGGGCAGAGGGGACAGGAGTGAGGGAGGGGATTGTCTGGCTCTGCTCTGCCCTGGGGTGGCCTCCTCTGCAATCTTGGGTCAGTTTGGGGGGACACAATTTAAGGAAGATCTGAGGCCATTGGAGAGTGTCCAAAGGAGGCAACGAGGATGGGGAAGGGCCTTGGTTGGAAGCCGTGTGAGGACACTGAGGGCACTTGGTGTGTTCAGCTGGGGAAGAGGAGACTGAGGGGAGAGCTCAGTGCAGTTCCAACTCCCTGGGCAGGGACAGAGGAGGGGCAGGACTGAGCTCTGCTCTGGGGGGACCAGGGACAGCACCCAGGGAAGGGCTGGAGCTGTGTCAGGGCAGGGTCAGGTTGGATCTCAGGAAAAGGTTCTTCCCCCAGAGGGTGGTTGGCACTGAACAGGCTCCCCAGGGCAGTGGGCACAGCCCCAAGGCTGCCAGAGCTCCAGGAGGGTTCAGATGATCCTCTGGGGCACAGGGTGTGACCCGTGGGGATGGGCTGAGGGTTGGAGGACTCAATGATCCTTATGGGTCCCTTCCAACTCAGCATATTGTGAATTCTATGATGTTTCTTGGGCAAATTACCTCAGTGTCTGCAGTGATGGAAATGGTGTCTGTGTGTGGTTTCTGCAGGGGAATGGAGGGGATCAGACCTGAGGCCCAGTTCAAATACCAGAAGGAACTGCTATCTGGGCACATAGAGCACAGGATTTGGTGGCCAAACAGGAAAGTTCTTTAGAGCCACCTCCCCAACAAACAAGAGTTACGTGAGCAGCAGATAAACAGGGGCTCTTCACAGAGGAACTGGCCACCAACTGCCATGGCCTCAGGACCAAGTGGCCTTTAAAGAAACCCAGCACCAGTCAACAAAATAACCAGTATGATGTGTGTTTGATTTGAAAAGGTCTTTCCAGCCACAAGTTCTCCAGCTGTACAGCTTTCAACTACCACTTGCTGACTAATGCATCAATTGTCCCTCTCCCCATGTTGCCTATACATTGAACCAGCCTGTCCCCAGCACTCTCCATGGGGACAACATAGAATCAGAGAATATCCTGTGTTGGGAGGGGAGAAGAGACCCACAAGGATCATCCAAGTCCAGCTCCTGGCCCTGCACAGACAGCCCAACAATCCCCCCCTGTCCCTCAGAGCGTTGTCCAAACCCTCCTGCAGCTCTGGCAGCCTTGGGGCTGTGCCCACTGCCCTGGGGAGCCTGGTCAGTGCCAACCACCCTCTGGGGGAAGAACCTTTCCCTGAGATCCAACCTGACCCTGCCCTGACACAGCTCCAGCCCTTCCCTGGGTGCTGTCCCTGCTCACCCAGAGCAGAGATCAGAGCTGCCCCTCCTGAGGAACCTGCAGACTCCAGTGAGTCTCCCCTCAGTCTCTTCTCCAGCTGAACAAACCCAGTGGCCTGAGCTGCTCCTTGTTGGCTTCCCCTCTAGTCCACCCAAGTCAGCCAACAGCAAAAGCCCCCTCCCCACTGCACAGCAATAAAACCTCACCTGGAAACCATGGTTCTCAGGGGACACCACCCACAGAGCAGCTGCTGCTGCCCAGCCAGAAGCCGTGGGGAGAAGGGGATCCTACACAGCAAACACCCAACCTGCAGATGCTTTCACCAAGGGCTGGTGACCATGGCTGAAGGAGAAGCTCCCACTGCTTCCCATCAGTGGTCATATTCCACCACTCCCTCCCAGGGCACCAGGGATGCATTTCAGGGTTGCCCATGTATTGATTGACCTCTCAAGAGCTGTAGAGGCACAAAAACTCTGTAAATACACTGAATGTTTCCTCCAAACTGTAAGATCTTTAAGTCAGAAACAGTTATGGACTTCTAGGCTTTCCCTAGACATTCTGACCCTGCACAGACAGCAGTGACCTCCCACTCTGCTGTTCTTGGTGGCCCTCCTGGCAGGGAAAGGAGGGCAGGAAGAACAGTGATGCTTCTGAGACAACCACCAGCTGAGGACACCTCCCAGGTTTCTTTCCAGCAGTGTGGACAATGATCAAGCAAAACCCAGGAGAAAATCAAACATCAGTACCTCTTTTCTCTCCCCCTGCAAGACAAGGCAACCCCAACAACACCACAGGGAACTCTAAATAGCTTCCTTCTGAGTGCCTCAAAGGAAACATGGTCCAACTGCTCTTCCTTCTTTATATCAGCAACTGTCTTTGGATCTCAGAGACACTACAGGAGCTGCTCCAGGTCAGAGCCAACAGAGGCAAGTGGAAGAGAGGTGCATTGCCAGGTTCTTGTAGGAAGCCCCTTTCCCTGGAGCAGGAGGAGAAGACAGTCTGATGTTCACAGAAAAAAAGAAAAACCTTCTTCTCAGCACAGCTGGAGGTGGGGTGGGGACAGGAAGCACTGTTTTGGAAGGGGCACGCCACAGCCAACCCAAAGTCAAAATTATTCCCATAACGTGACTAGGGATCAGAAAAACAAACAAACAGCAACCTGTAAAACCTTCTTTAGAGCTAAGTCTAATTATTTACACAAAGCATCCACATTCCACAAGGCAACTTTCCTGGAAACATTTCAGCAGTTTCTCAGGCTTTCCTCCCAGTTGCTTCACCTCTGCCAAACACACCAGCAGCCCTTGGGCTGCCATGGGCCAGGTGAGTGACTGATGGGCAAGCCAAAAGAAAAAAAACCCATCACTGAACAAGCCAAAAGAAGATATTCAGCTTTTTCTTTCTGACCTTGGCTGAGCCTTTCAGGGTAACCAGACATGAACACACAGCAGAAGTTACAGGAGGTCACTCATCCTGAGCCAGGACCCTGAGAGCAGAGCCAAGTGTGCAGGGACAGCTCTGCAGGGCTCTGCTGTCCCCACACACAGTCAGGGAACCCAGGAGGTGCCTGGTCCCGTGTCTTACCGAGCGTCTGCTGGTTGCGGACCCCACCTATGACCACGCAGATCTCCGCAGGCACATCTCCCGGCCCATCTTTGATGTTGTTCTTGGAATCTTTGGTGTCGTCCTGCCAGATCACCTCTTCAATGTAGTCATCTGGTACCTCTGTTTTCACTTTCACCTCAGTCATCATTCCAGCCTCTTCACTGGGTGAGGACTGAGATGTCATCGAGTCGGAGCCCTCTGCTTTCGGGCTCTGTGGGCTCCTCTTCAAACACTCCCTGAATGGGGGAAGAGAGGAGACAACGTGAATCCTCATTGTCAAGTGCTCACTTTCTCCTATCAGGACCTAATGCAAGGTACCTTGGTTTATGCAGGTTATTTAAAATAAGCATGGGTAGGTATGTGTGTCCATCACACGTGGGAAGTAATTAAAATGTAACCAGACAAAAGCAACAAAAGCATTTGTTAATAATGAAAATAACCTTCATCATCACAAGCAACAGCAGCAGGACCTAAACAAGAGCACAGAACTTCACGTGGTTGCCAGCAGGCCAAGAGCACAGCTCCAGCAGTTCTGACAGCAGGTGCTGCACCAAGACCAGTCCACACATGCAAAAGCAAAGCCCTTCTCTTCTGTGGCACTGGGGACATGGGTCAGTGGTGGACCTGGCAGTGCTGGATTAATAGTTCAACTGGATGATCTTGAAGGTCTTTTCCACCCCCTAAATGAGTCTCTGACTCTGGCATTTTTAATTTGGAGCACTTGTGCGCTTCTGCACCACATCCTCTCTTTTATCCCTTCAAGCAGCCTGACATCCTGTGGTATTCCCATGGCTTTATTTAGCATATATGGTGCTGATCAAAGGGGATCATCTATAGTATGAGGATATTTAGGGAGACTATCCCGTTATGGACAGATTCAACTATCAGGGATGACAGAAAGTGAGATGGATGGGGAGAGGCAGAGGAGATCCACTGTGTTCAAAAACAGATTAAGGGAATAACATGTGTTTTCATCTTGGAAAGAGAAAGCTGAAAATTCATGGGAGAAATTAATCTATAAAAACATTCAAAACCCCTTAGGAAAGGAAATTGGGCACCTCAAAGCTGCAAAACAACTTCAACAAGTGCTCTGTGGTGGCAAAAGGCAAAGGGGGATTGAGCACAAGAGACAAAGACCTGGTAATAAGCCAGTGGAGCTTCTTTCCCAAATGCACCATCCCACCACTCCTTAGGGGCTCCTGGTTTTTAATAATGGCTATTAATAAACTCCAACATGCAATACAGAGATAAAATAATTGCTGCTTCAGTTTGTGCAGATATCAGAAGAACTAAATATATAATGGCTTAGACTACCCAGAAACAGAAAAGACTGTGACATATTTAGAGTCATGTAAACACTGGGAACAGCCAAAGGTGTTTGAAAACGGTTTAGGCAGAAGGAACAGACAAAATAAAGTAAAAAATAGGCTGAACTTATGGATGATTGTGAGATCATGCAACAGCAACAGAGAAGGAAATCCCATTGCTTGGAACATTGTAAAGTCAGAATAAAGTAGGAATTAAAATGTCAGAAAACCCAACACCTGCAATGGGTTCTGACACTGGCTGTGGAGCTGACAGAGAAAGCAAGACACTGCAACTGGAGGAGAAAGATCCCAGTGGGTAATCCTGGGAGGACAGGGAGCAGAGGAACCAAGAGTAATTACTGCCCAGCCTCCAACACAGACATGGAGTTGCTATTTCAAAACAAGTCAGTCCCATCCTATCACCAGATATTTTATTATTCATCCCTTCAATCTCATTATGGAAAGAAATGTACAATTAATAGCCCCTAAACAGAGAGAATTAGCTTTGACCTGCCTTCCCACTCATTTCCTGCCTCCTCACACATACTCCCCCCTGCTCCCAAAATCATACAGGGCTTTTGCAAGGGAGAAAGATAAATTAGGACAGAGAAAATGTGGTTGAAAACTGGACTATCTTTATGGAAATATTACTGGATGTCCCAAAGGCCCATCAATCTCACCCTACATGGAGTGGCTCAGCACCTGTCCCAAGGGGAAGGTACAAAACACTCAGGGATCAGAAAAGGGTGGGATTAATTGCAAATCAATCAAATCAGGGAGGTGTGAAATGCAAAACACTGATAAAGGCAGCAATAGGGTGGATAGGAAAAACTGAGTGCAGAGGAAAAACAAAGTCAACCAGTACAATTCCCACTGGGAGGCTGGAAGGTGGGAGCAGGCAGCGAGAGCCAGCTCTGCTCTGGAGTGAAGGAAAAACACCTTGGTTGTTGATGGTACAGCAACCTGTACCTGCCAGTCCTGGACAAAACCACATGGAAATCCATGCAGGAGTCAAGGGACACAGAGTTAAAAACTAGTACAAGTAGCAGTGAAGCAGAGGCTGCAGCTTTCTCAGATTGTGAATGGGGTAAGAGTATAAAGACTTTCTGATGGTGCCCAGCTTTGCATCCACACCAGGGGATCCCTCTGTAGCTGGCTCTGCCCAAGACAAGAGGTTGTAGAACAGCTAAACAAGTCCAGGAATGTGGATGCCCCCACAAAGAGCACCCACAGTGCTCAGCTGTGCTGCCAGGGGCAGGTCACACTGCAGCCCTGGAGGAATAACCCCGTTTGCAGGGACAGGCACCCCAGACTGAACCAGGAGGTCACTTTGTGCCTGTGGGAAGCTGAGGCCAGTCCCACGTGCTGCAGACAGACTGAGCACCCTCGTGTTTCAAAGGTGATCAGAAAAGCTGCAGATGGTTCAAAGAAGCAGCACTGAAATGGTTCAAGTCTGGGAAAAGGTACTTTATGACTTTGTGAGACCAAACCACTTCAATCCATTTCTCATGCCAAAAGGGAGACTGAGAGATGATTTGAGTGCAGCATTTTATCAGTCTGTGTGGGGAGAAAATACTGTCTTTCCTTAATTTGGCATGGAAGAGCAGACTACAAGCTCATCCTGGAAGATGGAATCCATTGAAATGAGGCATAAAATATTAGCAGGGATGGTGATCCACTGGAACAACTGCTTCCCAAAGGATATGCTCAGGGAGAACAAACGTCCCCAAGTTCTCAAACCCAGATATGTGTATCTGGCTGGCCCCAGGTCACTGGGCTCAGTACAGATGTGCACTGGCCACACTTGGTGGCCTGAAGCTGCAGGAATACAGGAATTATTAGACCAGGCCAATGGACCCTCAAAACCTTTGCCCCTCACACGCCCTGACCTTCTGGATTCCTCTCTGCCAAGGAAGTGACTTCCCAGCTGGGCTGTCTGCCCTTGGGGGGGACCTAAACCTCAAAGAGGAACTGAAAGCAATTCATTGCCCTGTATGTCCCAACCCTGAGCAGCTACCTGATGTGCAGAAGGACACCAGCCCCAAATGCATGATTTCATGGTTCACAAGCCCTGCTGATCCTGTGAAAAACAATTAAAACCGTAAAAAAAATAGTACCACTGGATTTCTACACCAATTTTACAACAAACAGAGTCCTTCTCTGACACTTCCTAGGAGGGCTGAGGGCAGCAGAAGTACCCGGGTTACAGCTGGGTCTGGCTGTACCTCTGCCATGTCCGGGAGGTGACCCCACATCCCCCAGCACCACTGAGATCTGCACAGAGCCACATCAGCTCAGACCCCAGCAAAGAGCTCTGAGGTGCTGAAAAGGGAATAAATTACAAGCATTAGGATTTTTTCCCCCAGTTACCTGTACCTATAAAAATACACAGGTGTCAATGGGGGTGTCTGTGCACCCACACAGGCACATGAGTGCACATCTAAGAAGGGCTGATGGTTGTGTCTCTGGCACATCCCCTGGTCCCACCTAGCTCCTGCCCCTTCTCCCACACAGCCCCAGGACGTGCATCCTCTGCTGACACCCCGAGGTGCTGGTGTTTTATTGCACCAGCCAGGTCCTGTTTCACAGCCCTGAGGGCTCTGTGAGCCAAACTGCAGGAACACAGCCCCAAATGCAAACTTTGCTGCTCACCTGCACCAGGCTGGCACCAGTCCCACTCCACCAGCACAGGTGCTCCCTTTTCATGGCTGTTGCTGTTTCCTTTCACAAGGCAGAGCTGTGTTCTCACATTGCTCTTATTATTTCATATCTCACACAGATTTTCTAGCCACTGGCTGATGTCAAACTTCAGCCAAACTTCAGCTGCAGACTTTCTCCAGCAAAATGTCCAGAGAAACATTATGGCTTTGCAGAATACCTTAAAATAAATGTAATCAAACAGCAGCACAGTCCCAAGCCCTCCTTCCTCCTCCTCTGGATGTGCTACCCAGGGGACAGAGGACCCAGGAGGCTCTGATGGCTTCAAGTGATGCACAAGAGGGGCATCACCAGCTGCTGACAACAGCAGGAGGTGATGGATCCTCCTAGCTCCCCTGCATGTGGAGAACATGTCCCTCACCTTGATCCTTACAGCCTCCAGGGGACTGATGGACAGACCACGCAGGAGAACTTGTCTGAACACTACAAACAAGCCCCTGACAGGCAACAGGATCAACTCTTCCAGGGCTCTGCCAGCACTGACACAGACAGGGGTCCACAGCACTCTGATCATCCAGGGACAGATCAACCTCTCATTCCTCTTGGACACTGACACCAAAAAGCTCCCCAAGCACAAAGCTGGGCCCCTTTCCGGGCCAGGTGACATAGGGGGGCAGAGAGCTGCTGTGCAGATGGCAGGACCCAATGGAGCAGCTCTTACACTCCTGGGAGAAGGTCTGAGCTCTCCAAAAGATACTTGATGCCCCTCCTGGAGCTGCACAGAGGAGAAGGAGGCACTGATGGGGGAGAACAACTCTCCCAGCAGGAACAAGCATCACTTTCCTGTGGTCTCAGGTGAAATCCAGGCAGTGGATCACAGATCAGGCACTCCTGTGGCTGGAGCAGAACCAGGGTCAGTCCAGGCTGCTGGAGCTCGGTTGCTGACTGGGGTATAACTGTCCCTAGGGAGCAGGGGGAGCTGGACTGAGGGAACAATCCTCATGGAACAGCAGAGTTTGAAACCTCCTGGTTTGGCTGGGGAAAGAGGACCAACATCCTGAGGCTAAATGGGAAAGAAAAGGAAATGAGTGACACCAGAAAACTTCAGGCAGGATGGAGAGGGGTACACACACAGCCAGAGCAGGGCCAGGGTTACTGGGAAGACAGAGTCACCACAGGCTCCACCACACATGGCACACACGTGCTGACCCAGCCCGTCACCCCGTGGATGTTGTGTCCCTTGCAAGGCTGTGAGGCTGCACTTGCTCAGTGTTGTGCTGAATTCTGCCTCCCCTGCTTCTGAGCAGCACAAAGAGCCTCCAGTTAGAGATGAAGCAGCAGGACATGTGGAATATACTTCTCCTCCAGAAATTGCCCCCGGGACACAGTGACAGGAATCAGGCACCGCCGTGTCCACACCTGGTCCGTTCCTGCCCCACTGCAGCACCACCAGAGCTGAGGCACCACTGCTGCAAAGGGTCAGAGAGAGGATGAGCAAGGAAAGCAGGGAATTTTCAGATCTGCAGACCCTAAGGGCTGGAAGCAGGTCTTACTGGGTTGGGTAAGGGCACATAGGGAGAAAAGGACTTGTAGTTTTCAGGACATCAGCTTAAGTCCTGGAAGCTAGAGGACTCCCCAGCATGAACCAGGAGGTGCCCACAAGGCTCAGAGCTCACACTGTGCCAGCACAGAGACCAGAACCCCTGCAGAGCCCTGCTGGGCAACACTCTGGGACCAGTGATGGTCAGAGCCTCCACTTGGTGGAGACAGCAGCGCACAGGAACCAAGGGAGAACCTGCCAGAGGCATCTCCCACTGCTGGGCCCCTCAGCCATCCCTCTCCTGGTGGCTCTGAGCACAGTCCCCAGCCTCATGTCACCACATTTCTGCATGAAACAATGCAGCTTTCATGTTCAAGTGTGGCCTCCCAGGGCTCAGCTGCAGTTTGCTCTGCAGGGCCAACCTGCATTTAGCATCCATGGCACGATGTTCCTGGGAAGAGGACATTCTTCAACCAAGGCACTGCTTGCACAGGGCAAAAATTGCTCAGAGAAATGAGAGCAGAGAGGAGCAGAGTGCACAAGCACACCTGGCTTAAACCCTACCTCCTTCCACAGGGTGCACCTTCTCCATGTCTTTGACATTCCTGGGAATACCAACCTCCTTCTCTCTCTCTTGTCTTGTCTTTACTGAACTGTGGCCCTTGGCAGTCCAAGAGGCCGAGGAGAGGAAGCAGGAGCCTTGGTTGCTCTGACAGGTAAGGTCCTGTTTCACTTTTCAGAACAGACTCTATGGATTTTGAACATGAAAGAGGCAAACAAACATTGCACTCACATGTATCACTGCTCTGACTAAGTAGGCCACACAGCCAATTACTGTATTACCAGCTCTGCCATCTCACAATGCTCATTTCAACATTGCTGCCTCCTTTGATCAGCAGACTTTCATCTTCCGATGACGTTACGGCCACTTTCATGTCAAACACAAATGTGTGAAGGCAGAGGAGATTTAAGGAGGCCTTAATGAAGACTCATTGTGGAGAACTGGAAAGGTGGGGGTAAAAATGGGTTCCTGGACCCATTTAGGTCCAGCTTCCTTGGCCCTACACCTGAGGAAGTTTGTGAAGGCCTCAGGCTTTAGCAGAGATGGATGATGCAGCACAACAGGATTGGCCTGAAGTACGATCCTGGCAGTGAGGCTGAGCAGCCTGGGTGATGCCTCACCAGCAGCAACCCAAGGGCAATGCCAGGAGCTCTTCCAGAGGGAAGGACACAAAGCTCCTTCCAGCTGGTCTCCTGTGGAAGGAGGAGAGGAGAAGGAGTGAAGGCTGAAGGGCTGCAGTGTGGTGCTGTTCCCATCTCTGGAGAGCATTTCTGTGATGAGCAAAACCAGCGATGAGTGAAAGCAAACAGGGCCCGTCAGCTGCTGCAGCCACAAGAAACTCGCGTTTGCAGTTTGCTTTTTCTGATCTGGAGTCGCATCCTCATAAATAATGAAAGTGACTAAAAGCTACTTAAAAAACACACACTCCTCCCTTATGAAAGAATGAGAAAAAACCCCAATTATAAAAGGACATTTCTTCCAGCTAGGAATAATTTGTCATGTAATTCTCTGAAGACAGCAACAGAAACATGCCTGCTCTGTGCTCCCTTTGAGTGATCTGTGATTGCATGTGTACTCAGATGGCTTCTAATGAGGCTATTTTTACAGCACACATCCTGCTGAGCTTTTGGGGAGGGGCAAAGTGAGATCAGTGAAATATCAGTCCTCAACGTCAGCTGCTCAAAAGGAGAGGAAAAGGAAACAAATGTGGAGGAGGACACACTGCTCTGAACCAACACCTTCAAACAATGAAGGCTCTTCCCCCCAGCAGTAAATGTGGAACATCCTTGGGTTCTTCCTGGACACCACTCAAGCAGGAAAACCAAATCACTATTGCCTTGATGATATCAATGATGGTCAGGTTGGACAGGGCTTGTCTAGTGGAAGGTGTCCCTGCCATGGCAGGAGGTGGAACGAGATGGTCTTCAAGGTCCTTCCAACCCAAAGCATCCAAACCCAACTTGGCAGAGGGTGGTGTGTGTCCAGTTAAAGTCCTGAAACACCCTTTTGTCTGTCCTTGGAAAGCTCTTGTGCTGCAGCACCAAGGAGGTGCAGTAAGGACTCAAACACAGCCACGAGGGCCATGCACAGGCACCTGGAGGAACATGCTCTGCAGAGCCCACCCAGGTACCACCATCAGGGGGAGGTTCAACTTGTCCAACATCACATACCAGACCAAAAGGGCTCAGCCAGAAAGCAAAGGAAGCAAAAAATGGGGGAGGCTGAAACTGGGCTCAATTTACAGATGTCTGCCATGGTTTTACAAGAACCAGAAGGTTCTCTCCTGACTGGGGCTATGGGAAGTAGAATAGACAAAGCAGATGTAAATGAACTCTCCTTTTACATGGAGATGATGAAAGCAGGACAGAAAAAGAGAGATGTAAATTGAAAATCTGCTTGTCTGATAAATGAGTTGTGGTGGCCTTCCCACCCCGTCCCCACAGCTCTCATCAGCTCCCTGAGGCAGCCCAGGGGTGGGCCCTGTGCCTACACCAGGAGGAGGGAAGTGGAGTGGGTCAGGAAGCAGAGGAACTGTCTGGTGTCCTCCATCAGGGAGATCTCTTCTGCAGACATCACTGGGCAAAAAGATTTCCAAGTTCAGGGTTAAAAGACAGGAGCTATTTTTGCAGTGTTACAGTTGAGCACTTTGCTTCCCATCTCCAGGCCTCCAGTCCAGCTTCAGATGTTCCCTCACAGCTTGAAAGGCAGAGACCAACTCACCCTCCCATGTCACAGCTCACAGAGATGTTTCTCTGTCAACACTCCACCTGCAGCCTGAGCTGGTGCCTCTTTCAGAAGGGCTGTATTGATTTTTGAGGTGTAAAGTGCTGGAATAACCATCATATTGCTGGGTCCTTCCTCTGAGTCATCATTCTCTGAAACTGTATTTCCAGTGTGGAATTGCTGCCTCTGGTCATTAGTTTGATGGAAAAGAGATTCTCTAACCAGGAATCTCCCCTCCACAGGAGAAAACAACCCCTTCTGCTGCCTCTTGAATGAATCAAAGCAAACACTTAATGTAACTGTGTGCACAGTACAATATTCCTTCTAATCCTTGACTCTTTCCATGAACATTTGAGAGCCCTTCCACATTCCAAAGGACAGACACCCAAGCAGGACCACGTGTGCCACCAGCACTCTTGGTAACACACACAGTGGCAGCACACGCTGGTGCCGTGTCTGAACCCCAAATTTCCACTTGGTCACAGAGTGGAACAAGTTCTTGGTCCCTCATGTTCCACCAGGAGGTTTCAGTTCTCTTCACGATGTGAAGATGCCAATGTGAATTCCCAAAGTATGGATTTAATCTCTGAAAGCAAAATTATAGGAAAATGCTGTTCATTCCTATTCTGATGTCACTTTAGGGAATGGGAAGTCGCTCCTCCATCAGCAGCAGTGGAGTGAAGACTTGCTGAAGAACAGAAAAGAAGAAAGAGCTGCTCAGAGCTCCAGGACATCTTCCACATGCAACGTGTTCTGGAGAACCTCATGATTTAAGGACTTCAAGGTCTCTGCTACATTGCAGGAGTTCCTTCCAGTCTCCACAGCTGTACTCTTGGGGCATTGGTTGGTTTCCCTCACAAGGCTGGTGGGTCCCCTCTTTGCCACACAGGACCTTCTTGAGCAGGCTGAGCCCTCACATCCTGGCCAAGGGGGAATGTGCAGTGAGCACTGTGAGTGCAGTGAGGTCCTTGCTCCAAGTCAGGCAGCTGGACCTGGAGCCATCACACTTACTGGGAACACAGAGAACATCTCTGAGGCACAAGAAGCAGCCCAAACCCTGTCCTTATCTGGGACACATTTATGTTTTCTGCTTTCTCCTCCCAGAATAAACTCAAATCAGCACCTGAGACCACATCCTTCTGCAGGCAGAAGTGTAACAGTAACTGCCATTTCTGTTCTCCTGAAAAAACGTGCTCAATAAATACCAATATTAATAAGGAACTCATAAATTTAGAAGGACCTGAAGGCATTTCAGAAGAGAGGTGCCTCAAGGAGTATCACCACGTTCCTCTGAGGGCAGCCAGCTCTTAAAAACAGAGGTAACAGCTTTCAAAGCCCCTGAAATACCTGATGCATCACTCGGTGGTACGTGTGCTGTCAGTGCTAAAATCCAGGGAAAACAAACAAACAAAGCAGAATACTTAATTTTCCAGCTATCTGGGTCTAGGAAAACACACAACCTTTCCTGACAGCAAACTCTGCTTCGGGAAGTCTAAGAGGAATTTAATTGTGTGTTCATTCCTCAAGGGACACTCGGCAGCTCCGAATCCTTCAGAGAAGGTAAACTCCAGGACCAAACCAGGCTGCCTCTCCTCTAGAAATTAAACATTAAAATACAAACCAGAACAATAGTCAAGAGCCACAAAGAATTCCTAAGGTATTAGCAAAACAAATTCCCTTCAGTCCTTATTAGGAATATCTTGAGGATGGTTTGAAGAGGAAAGTCTAACCAAATATAAAAAAAATTTGGCTTATCCAACAAAAAACAGCCACGCTCTCTTTGCCAAAAGCAAAAGAATTCAGTCAGATAAAAAATGCAACACACAAATGATGCAGGTTAAAAACTGAATTTAAGATGATAATGGAATAGCTGCCAGCATCTTTAAATTTTCAAGTGTGGAAATGTCAACAGAGACAAAGAAATTCAGGGAAAAACAAAGAGAATAGATTAAGGGTTTATTTATATTGGTGAGAGAGCTCTATGTTGCTTGACTAGGAAATGGCTGAGGGGCTGAGAAGTGCCTGAAATGGCCACAAGTCCCCAACAAGGCCATGAGGAGCCTGGGCTGGGCTGGGCCACCAAACTGGTGATGGCACCATGGCATGGCCTGGGATGATGGGATGGAGAGAGCATGGGAAAAGATGGACAGAAAAGGAGACAGAACCTTGGGATGGGTGTGTTCAGCTGGGGAAGAGGAGACTGAGGGGAGAGCTCAGTGCAGTTCCAACTCCCTGGGCAGGGACAGAGGAGGGGCAGGACTGAGCTCTGCTCTGGGGGGACCAGGGACAGCACCCAGGGAAGGGCTGGAGCTGTGTCAGGGCAGGGGCAGGTTGGATCTCAGGAAAAAATTCTTCCCCCAGAGGGTGGTTGGCACTGCCCAGGCTCCCCAGGGCAGTGGGCACAGCCCCAAGGCTGCCAGAGCTCCAGGAGGGTTTGGATGATCCTCTGGGGCACAGGGTGTGACCCGTGGGGATGGACCTGTGCAGGGCTGAGGGTTGGACTCCATGATCTGGGATTCTATGGGAACTCCCCAGCTGGGGAGCAATACAAATGAGGTGGCAATGAGGGATCTCCTGCTGCAGGAGATTCACAGGCATTTAAACCTTTTTTTTTTTGTTTTAAACTGAGAGTAGGTTTAGATGGGATATTGGGAAGAAATCCTTCCCTGTGAGGGTGGGGAGGCCCTGGCACAGGGTGCCCAGAGAAGCTGTGGCTGCCCCTGGATCCCTGGAAGTGTCCAAGGCCAAGTTGGACGGGGCTTGGAGCAACCTGGGCTGGTGGAAGGTGTCCCTGCCCATGGCAGGGGGTGGGACTGGATGAGCTTTAAGGTCCCTTCCAACCCAAACCAGCAATTATAAGATTCCATATTTTATCATCAATAAACCACAAGGCTCTACACCGTTATCAGAACAAGCCCAGGTGGCCCAAGGTGAGGGGTGACCCAAGGAGAACCATTTCCTGATAGCTCAGCTTTCCTCCACACATTACAGCTGCCACATCTCAGTACTTTTTGGTCTAAAAAGGGACATTTCTCCACGTCACACCATCCAAAGCCCTCCAAGACTCTGGCATTTGGCAAATGGGTGTGGATTATACAGAAAATACACCCATCCCATGGAGCCAGGATGTGCCTGAGCACTGTCAACTCCTTGCATGTGGACATTTGACCTTCTTTTGGGTTTCAAGGAAACCTGCCTGGGTTTCCCAGAGCTTCTGAGCCAGCCTTGGTAAACAACTGAACTATCCACTGCTCTTATTGGCCAGAGGGCAGTTTTGGGGGAGTTTGTGCTGGTTGGTTGGTTTGTTTCTTTTTGAAGATGGCTGGTGAGACCCCCTCAGCGAGCACCACAGCTTATTAAATTCCTTGACTAATTATCAATGATTTTCTCTCTTTCTGACGCAGGATGAGTTGGAAGCTCTTCACGCTCTGGGACTGAAAATCCCACAGGTTGTCTTTTAAAGGAAGGAGAGACAATTCAGATCATTTTGCTTCCTGGAAACACTCAGCCTGTCCCTCCTGAGGTTCAGAGGATCACAATCTCCAGCTTGGACACCTACAGAGGTTGTCCTCCTGCAGTGCTGGGGACCTGGGGAGGATTGGAAGAGCAGCCTGAAGAAGAGCTGGTGCCACTCCAGGGCAGACCCTCCCTTGGGTGACAGGAGCTGCTGGGAAGGACGTGTCTGCAAAGGACAGAGCAAGGAATGTGGGGAGGACAGGGGAAGATGCAACCAGGGAGGCTGGAGAAAGGTGAACTGAGAAGAAGAAAAGTAAGTGGAACCAATTATGAAGACCTTCTCCTCCCAAGCTCCCCAGGGCAGTGGGCACAGCCCCAAGGCTGCCAGAGCTCCAGGAGAGTTTGGACAATGCTCTGAGGGACAGCGTGGGATTGTTGGGGTGTCTGTGCAGGGCCAGGAGTTGGACTGGATGGTCCTTGTGGGTCCCTTTCCACTCAGGAGATTCTGTGATTCTATGCCGTTCACATCTTCTATGACAGAGACTGAAACCCCCAAACTACCCAGCCTTGGTCCAGAGTATCGGGGAAAACTGCACCATGTCAGTGCTGGGGGACCTCCAGGCCCCATCCCAAAGCAGCCCTTGGAAATGCTCCTGCCTGCACAGCACTGTCTTGCTCGAGGGCAGCACCCAGAGCCCTCCTGCTGGCACCTCCATCTCCGAGATCCTTCCCGGGACCTGCATCACAGAGCTGTTAACTGCAGTAAATGAGAGCCCCCCGTGCCCTCACCAGCATCCCTGAAGGGCTGGGATTTCTCCCCCATTCTGGGAGCAGAGCACACTTTTGCACAGCTACATCTGTGCTGTGAGCGGGTTCCCCGGCTGGTGACAGCCCTGGTGCAGACGGGGCTGAGCTTCCAGCTGGCTCCGTTCCCTCCGCAAACAGATGCAGCTCCTATATCAGGGTCTGATTTATTCAGCAGGAGTCTCGCACATTAAGTGTAGTTAAGTCTGAAAACAAATCTAATGACTTTAAAATAAATAGCCAACAGAGGACTTGAAACTAAAATTCCTCCTTCCTCTGACACCCGCCATATAAACAATAATAATTATATAAAACCGTGTCTAACACATGACTACACAAGGCTCTGGTGACCAAGAAAAGCACACGCTGCTTGTCAGACATAATTGCACATTTGGTTTTTCAATTATTTCTTGTCAAGATCCAGAGCCCACCATCTGAACACTGACATTAATTATTGGGAAGTAGTTAGTTTTACAGTGGCGTTATGGAGGCTCCCAACGCTCACCCCGAGGCCTGAGGCTCCCAGTGCTGTTCCCACACATCCCACCAACCTCTCCAGGACTGTGACACACTCTCACACCACTGGGGGACACCCAGTCTGATCCACCAATGTGCAGAAGGGGCTTCTGAAGAAGCATCGAGAAACTCTCCAGTGAACATCAGCAAGGGAACTGATCCCCAGCCCTGTTCTCACCCACAGGATGGGGCCAGACCGTGTCCATGCTGGGCCCCAACACAACAAGGACATGGAGCTGTTGGAACGAGGAGGCCACTAAGTCGATCACAAGCCTGGAGCCCCTCTGCTCTGGAGCCAGGCTGGGAGAGCTGGGGGGGTTCACCTGGAGAAGAGAAGGACCCAGGGCCTAAAGGGGCTCCAGGAGAGCTGGAGAGGGACTTGGGACAAGGGATGGAGGGACAGGACACAGGGAATGGCTTCCCACTGCCAGAGGGCAGGGATAGATGGGATATTGGGAAGGAATTGTTCCCTGTGAGGGTGGGGAGGCCCTGGCACAGGTTGCCCAGAGAAGCTGTGGCTGCCCCTGGATCCCTGGGAGTGTCCAAGGTCAGGTTGGACGGGGCTTGGAGCATCCTGGGCTAGTGGGAGGTGTCCCTGCCCATGGCAGGGCATGGAAGGGACAATCTTTAAGGTCCCTTCCCACCCAAACCCTCCTGTAATTCCATGAATTTCAGAGCCCCTGTCACCAACTGATCCATCTTCCAGCCGAGTCCCCTCTGAGCCCCCCTGAGCACCCGACTCTTGGCATCGCACTCCAGCAGATCAGTGCCCATCATGCAAGGAAAAATCCTGCCTTTTATTGGCTTTTAATTTGCTGCCTTTTAATATTGTTGACTGTCTCTTTTTTCCTTGCAAAAGGAAGCAAGAAGCCTCTGATCTACCTTTTCGGGAGTGTTCAAAAACATGCACAGCTTTGTCATGTTGTCTCTTAGTTGTCATCTTCTCCAAGGCAAACAGCTCTTCCTGCTCCCTTAAAGGAAGGGCTTTTTTCTGTGCTCCTAAGAATCCTCTCCACCTTTCAAAATTTCCCATTACTGAGTGTTCAGTGAGGTGCAGGAACCACACAAAGTTAATCAGGGAGGAGAACAGCGAGTGCTCTGCCACCACGAACTCTCAGCTGCACACACTGACCCCTGTCCTTCCAAAGGCAAAACCAGGCCCAGCAGATCACAAACCCCTGCGCCTGAGAGTCATCAACATTTACTTGAAACAGAATGAAATCAATTCAGTACAACAAAAAAATAAAAATAGGATCAACTCAGTACTATGGTCACCACTTAAGATCAAGCATGGTACAGTGAAAAAAAAAGCAGTTGCAAAAAGATAGTCCTGGCAGCTTTATTTTCATTATAGTATTATATTATCTTATATTTTCACTGATATTGTTACAAGTCTTGGAAAGTTTATTTTGATTCTATTCTGTTCTATTCTATTCTAATATTTTTACTGATATTGTTAAGGCTCCTGGACAGTTAGCAATTAGAGAGGGTTTCAAGCAACAACAACTTGGAAAAATATCTCCATCCACCGACAACCTCACAAATTTAGTCAAAGCCACATTTCAACCTTCAACCACTGATACAGCTTTCTTGAAATATTACATTTTGATTCTGTTCTATTATTTTTAAGCAGAATTGGTCATTTTCCTTTCTTTGACCACCTTTTGTTCAGTCAGAGAGATGACAAAGTGGGTTTTGCTTCCACTTTTCTCCAAGAGAAAAGCAGTGACCAGCCCCACACTCCTCTGAAGGTACAAAGGACCAGGGATAATGGCAGGAATTGATCCCCCCTGCTGGGAGCTCCATCCCTGCCCTCAGGAAGGGCATTGCTCACACAGAGGGTGCTCAGCCCCAAGGGCACCCCCGGGCAGGGAGGAGGCCCACAGGGACACCCTGAAGGATCAGCTGCCATGGGGGGGTGAAGTCATCCCCTGCTCTGTGAAACCCTCTGGTGAGAGCTGCAAAACTGAGTCAGAGTTGGAATAAAGAATGCAGGGGAAGCGCCCCAGTGCCCAGTCCTCAGCCTGTGCCTTCCTTCCAGCACTTTGCTCAGGCTAATTCCCAGCATCCTAAGAGCCAGCACTGCTGCACCACCCTGAGGAGTCCCCCCAGACTGGGGAAGGGAACTGTTCCTCTGCAACAGACACCCAAAGGTCACTGGAGGGGTGGTGTCCCTGGAGGTACAAAGGGGGGACACAAAATGCCCTTGAGCTGAAGGAGGTTGGCAGAGCTGAGAGAGCACTGGAGCTCACTGGAGCTCACTGGCACTCACTGGTGCTCACTGGTACTCACTGGTGCTCACTGGTGCTCACTGGTACTCACTGGTGCTTACTGGTGCTCACTGGTGCTCTGTGGTGCTCACTGGTAGCTCACTGGTGCTTACTGGTGCTCACTGGTACTCACTGGTGCTCTGTGGTGCTCACTGGTGCTCACTGGTGCTTACTGGTGCTCACTGGTGTTTACTGGTGCTCACTGGTGCTCACTGGTGCTCCTGCTGTGCTGCCAAGGACAGTGGGTGCCCAGGGAAAAGCCTCATGTCCCCCTGGGGTGAGCTCCACAAACACTGGTGCCCTGCTGTGGGCAGGGAGCAGTGCCAAGCCCTGCAGTGGTGACTGGCAAACCTGGTCTGGGTGCCCCAGGTTGGCCCTGCTCCTCACAGGTCACAGTGATGCCCAGACAGGGCTCCTGCCACCCGCCCCGCTGTCACTGCCTGTGCCTCTGGGGGCTGCCTGTGCCACTGTGCCCCTCGTGAGGGAAGGGCCGGAGATGCTGCTGCAGATGCTGCCAGGACAGGGTGCAGCCCCCCACACCACCCACAGCAGCTGAAGTGGCTCTGCTTTGCTGTTGTCTGTTGTCCCCCTTCCACGCTGACGTGACCCACACGCCCCAGTGCCCAGCACTCCCCCCACAGCTGTGCACCAACCTGATGGCACCTTTTTCATTATCTCCAGCTCCTACATTTCCATGCTTCCTTGCAGCCACTCCCCCTCCCAGGTCACACACTCACTCCCCTCCCTGCTGCTTCCTCAGTGTTGTTCCAGTTTCCAGCCTGTCACCTCTCATCTCCTACCTGTTTTTACCACAAAACCTTTTAAACCTGGGAGCTCAGTTTGCCACTTGGCTTTTGGGTGGCAGACAACCCAGGATTGGCTTCGAGCACTCATGAAACACCAGGCAAATCCTGGTGCCACCAAAGCTCTCAGCTCCCACCACTGCCCCAGTGGAAACCCAATCAGAAGGAATTTGTGCCTGGCCAGGGAAAGAAAGGTGCCCCTTCTTCCACACTTTCACAGCTCTGGACTGACCCCATCAAGTAAGAGATGGAGAGGGACCAAGAAGCACCATCTTCAGGGTATCCCAGTGAGGTAAGACATCCCACAGCATCAGTGGGGGATGGAGAGGACACAGCACAGGCCAGACCCACCTCAGCATGTCCCTCTCCAGAACTGGGAGCAGCAGAGACACTCCTCAGCAGGATCAGAGGGGGCTGGGGTGGTGGGACAGCCCTCTCCTCTCCTCCTACATGGGAGCAAGAGGGTCCACACCCAACCACACATGGCCCAAGGTCTCCATCCAAGAGCCTCATCCTGCCATGGCCTGTGCACTGAGCTGTGCCACCTCACACCATACACAAACCACCTCTTCTTGCAGCCCCCAGGCCAGAACAACCCCTCCTACATCCATGTTCAGTGAAACCCAAAAATGGCAGAATGGATGCTGAGCTCTGACAGCTCCCACTCATCCCTGTCCTGCAGTCACCCTTCACCACCCCCAGTTCTGAGATGGAGAACCAATCCAAGCACAGCCACATCCACCCACCACACCCCAGCCCAGCAGAGAAAACCATCCCTACCTGCTGGAAGAGCTCCTCTGCCCGCTGCTGTTGCTCTCGTCGGCCTAAGACATCAAAGAGAAAGGCTGTTTAAGGTGAGAAGGACAAGGCTGCTCTGCAGAATCTTCCAGCTCCAGGCTGCAGCCACACACTGGAGGTTTTCCATGCTGAGTTACACACGTGGCCCATCCTTGGCACTGGTGGGACCCATTGGGCCCTTGGCCCTGGAATGTGGGAGACTGGGGCAGGATTTCAGCCCCAGCCCCACCACGGAGGCACCTCCTGAGTCGATTCCCTCTGGTCACACTTGTGCAACCGAAGTCTAACAGAATGATCCCTCCTTGCACAAACATGTCATTTCCAGGTGGGAATTAAGGCAGAAACAGCCAAATTCCAGGCTGGGTCCAAGTCCTGGGCTGGAGGGGCAGCCCAGGCACCTCCCTTCGTTAGGAACCCATGTCCTAATGATGTCCTAATGAGCCCCTCCAGGCCACAGGGGCCGAGCAGGGAGGGCCCAGGGTCTCCTCCTGCCTCCTTCCCCGGCTCACTGATGAGCCTTCCTGGGAAAGACAATATTATTCCAAACCCAGAAATTTTATTTCTGAATTTGTGCAAATACAAGTTAAAAGATATTAGCTGCATTTCACATTTTGTGCAAATGGCAGAAACAGGCAATTCATGTGCAGCAGGATGGGGGCCAGCCAACGATTTCGATAAAATAAACCCTTTTTTAATTTAAATGCTAATGCACTGAATTAAAATTTAATAACTGAGGAAATTGAAAAGCCGAGCAGGAATATTGGAAATAAATCCAAGCAGAAACAGCTGAAATTAAAAATTCTAGAGAGTGGGAGGATAGCAGCTAAGCTGTCTTATATGATTACATTTTTTTTATTTTTTTTATTTTTTTCAGAACGAAGGGGGGAAGGAAAAAAATCCTATCTTTGGCTGGCTGTAGGGCAGTAAATCGAGAGTGCTGTGATTTATTGCTCAATTTTCCTGAGGGAAAAAGGCTTTCTTTCATGCTGAAATATTTCATAAATTTCAAGCCAGCATAAATTCTTAATTTAAAAGTTATGGAGGTCACATTTAGTGCACTGGTGCAATTCTGAAATCTTAAAGGAATAGCAACCAAAAAAATCACAATTTGATTTTATTTTTTTTAATTCTTCATGTAAAATTTTCTTCAAAGGGATTCTCCAAGTTACACAAAGCAGAAACACATTCTGGCTTCTGAAAGGATATGAAATCCACTGGAAATGAAGAGATAAAAATCTAATTCAATTACAAAAAGGTATTTTTTTTATTATTATGATGATTATTATTATTATTGTGAGCCACTTGAGGAATTTCTGTTAAAAAATTTCCTCCCTCCATTGCCTGGGAAAAGCCAGAAGGGAGGAGCTGACAATGTAATTGCTTCTGTTAGATCTCCAATCTTTTGTGAGCACTGATATGTTCATTTGTTATACAGCTGTTCAGCTACAGAAAGGATGTCAGAGCACCCATAATTCAAAGCAATCAATCAAAAATTAATGATTTGTCATGCTTACACAATGGAGAAAAAAAAAAAAAAAAGCTTTATGGGTTCCTGCAACTGGTAGATTGCTCAAACCTTCGGGGCATTTTCTAGAAGATTAGATCTGTGTGTACAAAAAGAGGGGGAAAAAAAGGAGGGAAAGGAGACTTTATAGAGCCAGGGCAAAAACCCTGTGGGGGCCTCAGAATCCCCCAGAGATGGAGCACATTACAATTCCTGTCTGTTTAGAGTTTGTGCACAACCCAACCTTGCAGGTGACCCAGAGCCACATCCCCAATCACAGGGACCTTGTCCAGGCTCCTGCCATTAGAATTCCATGGGAAAACAACCCACCAAATCATAGAACCATGGAATATCTTGAGCTGGAATCCCATCCAGTCCAATCCCTGGCCCTGCACAGACACCCCAACAATCCCCCCCTGTCCCTCAGAGCATTGTCCAAACCCTCCTGCAGCTCTGGCAGCCTTGGGGCTGTGCCCACTGCCCTGGGGAGCCTGGGCAGTGCCAACCCCCCTCTGTGTCACCAGGCCCAGTGCTCCTGGAAGGCACCAAATCCTGAGCACAAAGCCCAAGGCACAGCCTGGGCCCTGCCTGAACACGGCACCTTGCCACTAAATATTCCCAAAAACCAAACTATTTCTGTTTGGGGAGCACGGAGCCAACCTCAACTTTGGAAAACTCTCTGAGATTGCAAAGTCACTCATCCTTCACATAGGCAAGACTTCCTTCCCACACACAGTGATTTTGGGTGCAGGGATCACAGGCCCGTGCCCAGCCCAGCCCTGTCACAGCCCGTGGTGGCCGTGCCTCAGGTGTCACTGACCTCCCACCCCAACCCCACCATGCACAGCATCCACTTGATGCTCCTCTTCAGATCTGCATTTGGGCTTGAGAGAATGAATTGCTGGACATAAGTGACCATCCCCACCCACTGCACGGCCCCTTCTGGGGCCAACACACAGTTTTATTATTTACTTCTATTTTTCCTTACCTTCCCCAGTCTGCCCTGCCTGACTTCTCTTCTCTGTCTTTTTTATTATTATTTACAATGCCATTTTTTTGCTTTTTGACCTCTTTCCATCAGTGATTCGTGGGCTCTGCTCTCTCAGGACACAGCCCAGAGCAGTGCAAAGGACACGACCTGCGAGAAGGGCACAGCAAGGGAGGTACAACAGTGACCCCACCAGTGCTGGGGAGTTTCCTCAGCAGCAAAGCCAAGGAAAACCTTTTTTATAAGAAAAAGAGAGAGAAAAAAGGCACCACAAGAGGTAAGAGCTCTCAGTCCAGATGGTTTCCCACATCCAGGATGCTCCTGAAGATGGTCCATCAGACCTGGACACTGAGCCAAGTCCAGACAAGATCAGATCTACCTGTCTTAAAAGTTTCTGGACACTGAAATAAGCCCATCCATAGAATCCCAGACTGCTTTGGGTTGGAAGACACCTTGAAGATCATCTTGCCCCAACCTCCACTAAATTCTGACCCTCTGCAGGATGTTACCCCAACACAGTCTTCAAGATTTACCAGTCCAGCACCAAACCTGCACCTGTACATTGTAATGGTCTCCTGGTAGAACAGGTCATGGATCAGTCTCAAACCCAGGATCAGGAGCAAACTCCCTTCTCCCCTCCTCTTACCCTTTGCTGCAGCAGACAGAGCTTTTGTCAAGATTTGGTGTGGCCTATTTAAGGTGTGAAAACAAAACACAGGGAAATGTGGCAGTGATCCAGTAACAGAAGGGGCAAGTTCTGCATGGAAATATGTTTTACTTGAGTCTTCTACTCTAGAATGTGACTATGTATTCAAGTTGTCCATGGATGTGGAAAGACATTCTCACCAAAAGTGCCACCAGGACACACCTTCACACACTGTTCCAGTTTCCAATCTGCCAATTATTTTAGGAACAGCTCAGTTTAGTCGAGCACCCAGTGCAGCAAACTCCAGCCCATCCTAAGGCTGCAGGATGATTTAATCCCAGATCTCCAGCACCTGTGGTACTTGAGACCACATGTCCATCCAAAGCATGGGAAGATCATTTCCTCTGATTGTACATGGTACGTGCAGGTGGAAAAGCCCAATTAGGAAGGGCCAGGATGTTCTCCTCAAACTTTGCAAAATAAACACAATCACAAGTTAATACATAGGAAATATTTCAGCCAAGTGAGTATGGGCTGATCCATGTGAGCCATCTGCTGTCCCTCAGCTCTCTGTGCAATCAGGCAGCAGTGCCCTGGATCCCACTGGGTGTCTCTGACCCTCAGCAGTCACAGAAATCTCAGAAACAACCTTGAAACCAAGTGAGATCAGTGGTGGTGACACTGGTGTGGGGCTGGTGAAGGACCTGGTGGAATTCCTCAGGGCACCCTGGGCAAGGGGCACCTCTGTGTTCAGCAGGACATCCCCAAGCCATGGTGGCACCACCCTGTCCTCTAGGCCACCACCCCACCTGAAAGGCCACCTCCTCATCCCCCAGGCTCCACTTGGACTTTCCTTCAGCACAGGGAAAAAGTGGGAGATGTGCACACATGTCTTTGAAAATCTGTCTGAAATAAGCTTTGTCCATTTATTTTGTAGGAAGTCCACTGGGAATGCAATGTTGGAGGTTGCTGCTGCCTTTGGCAGGCCATGCTAATTATCACAGAATCCCAGACTGGTTTGGGTTGGAGGGACCTTAAAGCTCATCCAGTCCCACTCCCTGCCATGGGCAGGGACACCTCCCACCAGCCCAGGGTGCTCCAAGCCCCGTCCAACCTGGCCTTGGACACTTCCAGGGATCCAGGGGCAGCCACAGCTTCTCTGGGCAACCTGTGCCAGGGCCTCCCCACCCTCCCAGGGAACAATTTCTCCCCAGTATCCCATCTCTCCCTGCCCTCTGGCAGTGGGAAGCCATTCCCTGTGTCCTGTCCCTTCATCCCTTGTCCCCAGTCCCTCTCCAGCTCTCTTGAAGCATCAGCAAGTCAAAGGGATGAATGGCTGAAATCCCCATTTAACCAGGATGTGCTGAAATGGGGCAGAGCAACTTCCTACACAGTAACATCTTTGGGAAGGGGGAACAGAAGTCTCCTGTGCTCCCATTTACCCAAGTGATTATTTAGGGAATTTCTTCATTCCTAGTTGGAAAAGCAGAGGTGCAGAGTTTGCATCTGCCAGCGAGGGAGGAGGCCAGGCAGGGGGCACTGAAACACAAGCTGGAGAATCAGTCACATAATCTCCTCCATAAAACCATTTACAATTTAAAATATGATTCCTAAAGTTGCTTTTGTACATAGTGGGTACATTTAAGGTAGTTTTGTTTAACTAATGCTAATAAATATCTTTTAAATTAAAATGCTCAAGAGCAGAATGTGGTTTCGGGCCATATGCTCCTGACTCAAGTCATAAGTGAGAAGCAAATCATGTCATAAATAAGAAATGTATCAGTCAACATCTCCTAATAGAATAAAGTGTCAAAAAATAGGGGTCCAAGCAGATGTACAAGTGACCCGAGAAGTCCGTGTTTATCAAGAGGGCTACACTATATTGGGAGCAGATCCCCAATGTTTTAACAGTTACAGCAAAACAAAAAAATGACTAAGAGCAATAAAAATGTTAAATGATATTTCAGTTGATTTAAGCACAGGCTTGGTGGCTGATCACTTATAGTATGACTAAAAACAAGTATTCAAATGGCTTGGATTTGCATCCACAGACCAATCTGCTCCCAGCACCGTGGGACAGGGGTGCTGGGACCCCCCCGCCACTGCCCCAGTCCTCCCCAGGGGGAAAATGGGTTTAAATCCATTTATTTCTTTATTCATACACAGCCACCCCCCCATGATTAGTCTCCAACTCCATCCGAGGGGAGAGGTCCCAAACTCTGCCTGGGGGTGGCAGGAGGAGCAGACCCCGCTCGCCCCAGCTCCTCTCCCACAGCCCCTTCCCTCTCCCCTCGGTGAGAAGGGCTGAGTTGTTTGTTTTACCTGAGGAAAAAAAGGAAAAAAACCTAAATCCACACCCTGCTTCCCCCCATTACCTTCCCAGAGACAGCTGAATAATTTTAGTTGAAACACAAAACACACACTCAGTTTTTTAAGGAGCCAGCAGAGCCCAGTGTGGAAAATTTCACCCCAAATAATTAAAATTTGGCAAAGAGAGAAGCAACTGAAAACAGGTCTGACACAGGAATGTGCCATAAAAATAACTGCAGGCCTGCTACCTGCACTGTCTGGTGTTATTAACTTCAGAGCCACAGAAAATGCAGGAAGTGCTTTTTTTATTTTGCGCTTTTTTTTTTCCCTTTAAACAAAGGGCAAGACACTGGCAGTTTCCTATTTAATTTTTATTAAATAGGAGGGGGAAAACAACAGCCCTGCATCGCACCCAAACATCTGCAGAGCACAAGGACCCATAAATATGCCCATGCCCCTTTTTAATTTGGATTTTTGCTTCCTCCTGCCGACAGAGCAAATGCTGAGGAGCCCCAAACCCCAGTTTGGCACCACAGTTCCCTGCATCACCCCACGTTCTCCTTCTCACCCCTCCCAACCCAGTGACATCCCCCAAAGTTTATAGAGAAGGAAACAACACTGATGGGTGAGATGAGCAGGAGCTGTGCCTGGGTGCTCAGAATCACAGAATCATGGAATCATGGAATCATTCAGGTTGGAAAAGATCATCAATCCAACCTTCCCCCAGCACTGCCAAGGCCACCACTAACCCATGTCCCAAATGCCACATCCACACCTGAACACTTCCAGGGATGTGACTCCACCACTGCCCTGGGCAACCTGTGCCAGTGTCTGACCATTCTTTCCATAAAGAACTGTTCCCTGATATCCAACCTGAACCTCCCCTGGCACATCCCCTGCACGAAGGACAAGGATCTCTGATGCTTTAGGCTTGTCCCCTCCCCATCCTTTGCCTTTGCCAGTCCATAAGGGCCATCTCCAAAAGGGATGAACTTTCCACAAGGGAACAAGTCCTTGGGCAGAGGAATGTGTTGCCTATTTCCTCAGCTGCAACTTCCCCTCAAGAAACAACAAGAACAATAATTAAAAAAAAATATCTTCAAGGAGGAAATGGAAGCTCCACCTGAGGCATCTTCCCAGTCTCATGGCCAAGCCAAGCCCCAGGAGTGAGGGTTCCCCATCACCCAAAATCCATCAGGGGGTCTGCAAACACCCCCTGTCCTAACCCTGGGGCAACACCACCAAGACCCAGGGAGGGGAGGCTGGAGGCAGCTTTAGGAAACCCTTGTGAGTGTCCCAGGGAATCTCATCCCTGTACTCAGCTGCTGCCTTGCTGTGGGAAAAGCCAGTGCTGAGCTCAGAGCTTATTCCTGCAGCCAGGGGGGAAACCTGATGGTAAAAAACAAATCTGAGAGGTTTGAAGCCTCAGAGATGAGCCCAGGGGCAGGTTTGCTGCTTGAGGTCAGCAGCAGAGAAAGGCAGCGAGTCCCATCCCTGTGGCTCCTGCCAAGCCAAGGACAAGGATGATGGAGACACTGATGATTTAGAACCCAAAAATGGTACAAACCAAACCTGCCAGGGACACACCAGGGATGCTCAACACCTCCACTGCTAGAGACAGGGGGCACCTGTGACACAATGGCACCAAACCCCCAGGGACCAACCGCCCATGTGGAGACCAGAGATCATGTCTGAGCTCCATCACAGGTGCAGGAAGGTTCCAGTGCAAGAGGAAGCTGCTCATTTACTCCCAGTCACACACATCACTCAGGCCAAGCTTTGGAAAGAGGTACTTTCATGTTGGTATTTCTCAGGCTCACTCCTGGGAAGGTGCTGAGGTGACTGTGGTCTGCAGAGACATGACCTGTCCCCAGCACTCATGCTGGACACACAGAACATCCCAGCACTGGATTCCTGGGGACACAGGGAGTCCCTCACTCCCCAGGAGGGGCTGTGACACCCCATGTCTGGGGTGTGAGCAAACCCGAATTCACAGGGTGACTGAGCACCTCCACCACACTGACACATGCAAACAAACGGCTGCGGGAGATTCTGTTCAGCCTCAAAGAAATCAGGGCAGTTTCCAGATGGGAACACATCATCACCCAAGCTTGGCCACTTCCCCTTCCTGCGGGTGGCCAACATCCCAAACAGGGCACGTGTCAAGGGAGGCCTTAAGCCAGACAGCACCACCCCCTGCACCAGCACAGGCACAGCCACCCAGGACCTTCCACTGAGAGCAACTGCAACGATGGAGGAGACGCTCTGACCCCCAGTCCAGCTGCCCCAGGTGAAGGCAGAGCTCTCCTCCAGTCCCACCCACAGAGCTGTGAGTGACCCCCCTCTCCAGTGCCATCCCTGTGGTACTGGGGGTAATTAACAGCTCCTCACTGCTCACCTTCTGCTGTTCCCAGTCACCAGGTGCCTCCCAATTAGCAACAAACACTAATGACAAACCCATCCTTGCTCAGCCCACCACAAAGGTCTGGCAGGACCAAGGGGTCTCACTGGAGAAGCCAAGATGGGAATGGTCCCCTCTGCTCTCACAGTGACACCCTCCCTCTGCTGATTTCAATTCTCTTTGTATTGGCAGAGAATTATTTTTACTTTAACTTCCTTTTAGGTTTTCTTTTTGCTTGGTCTTGCAAACTGGGTTCCCTCAGGCTTCTCCCCACATTCTTATCTGGGACAGAGAAAGTTGCAGCATGGAGCTAAAAACTAAAGATAGGCAAATAATAATAATTAAAAATCACAATTAAAGTCTAGACATTATTCTCATTCCATTTCATTGGATTTACTTCTTGTCTGTTTATTATCCTCCCATTTTATAATCATTTACCACCTTGGGTGTGCTGCCTGCCTCCACCTGATTGTTGTCTCAGGAACTCAGAATTACAAGTTCTTCTAAAGAGTTTTAAACAGAAAAGGTTGAATTTCTGCTGGAAAAGGCACACGTGGGACTGAAACCTGGGTGAAAACACCAAAATCAGTGAGGCAGGGAAAAATCCCACCACGGGCTGGCCAGGTGCTGGTCCCCAGCAGGAGCTGAGCCCCAGCAGGAGCTGAGCTGACCCCACCAGTGCTCTGCCCTCTGGAAATGGAAAAGCCCCCCATGAAGGTGTCCCTGTCCCCCCTCCTGCAGACTCCCCACACTCCAGGTAGCTGCAGACACGTTTAAGGGCTGTGAGCAGTTGCCTCTGAGTCAAGGGAATATTCATGTGAGTAATTTTATGAACTTGCTGAAAGTACCTGGCAGAATTTGTGCTTTGAATTTCAATGTTTCTCCCCTGGCAGCCCAGGCAGATTCAAGTAGCACACACCAGCAGAAGCAACCAGAGAAAGGGAACATTAAATAAATTTTAACCTAAAACTACAAATGTTCAAGCCAGTATGAAAAAGCTTCAACCTCATGTACCTTTGTCTTTCCCTGAAACAGTCATGAAATTAAAATTATGAATAAATCAATGCAGCAAATTGGTCTGGATTTAAAGAGTTACTCCTTGATTATAAGCAACTGAAAAGTAATCAAAATATTGTTTCCATCTCCTGTTGCTCAGTGCTCTCCTTACTCCATTCTTTATGAGAAAAATAATCAAATTGAGGGTGAAGAGGAGAAAAGGCATTACTGATTCCTTCTGAACTCTCAGGTTATAAGAGCTGGAAAATAAGAGTGACCGGGCAAAACAACAGAATTATGTGCATGGAGCAGTTGTTTACAGCTGGTATGAGTTTCCCAGCAAAAGAAACAGCTGGAAATATTTTTAAAGAATAAATGTATATGGAATGAAACCTTGGGGGGCAGGAAGGTATTGTTATTTTTTACTTGTGGGCGAAAAAAAAGGGGTGAAGGAACCATATGAGAGCATTTCAGAAATCCAGCCTATTTTTCCAGGCTTCCAATTTCACAGGAAACTCTCAGGAAATCAGTTTTTTTAAAAAATCCCATTTTACAGGCAGTTTTCCAAGTTGATAAAAGAAACACATCTAACAAGCTACAAATGCACACAGGAAAAAAAAATTACAACGGGACATTAATTCAGGGAATCTCCCCCTGTTACTGCAGAAGGGCGTTTAACACGTTCTGTTGGGGTGTTGTGAGTGGGAACATCTCCTGCCTTTGCCTTGGAACACCTGACAGCCCCACTGCAGGGCATTCCCAAGGCAGGAACCCCCAGGAACCATCCACCTTCCCAGCTCCAGCCCTTCCCAGCTGCAGGTTCACAGGATGGGTGGGAAAGACCTGAGAGTTGGGTTTCAGAGGAACCACCTCACAAGTGGAGCAGGTTGAGAGAACAGGCACGGGCTGAGTCCTGGGATATCCCCTGCAACGAGGGCACCAGGGCAAGGGGGGGTCTCCTGCTCTACTCCACTCTCCTGAGACGTCACATGGAGCACTGCACCCAGCTCCGTGTCCTTGGCACAGGAAGGACATGGNACCAAACTACTCTGTGATTCAATGATTCTCTCACCACAGCTCAGCTGATGGGAGACAACCTGAGAAACCATCTGATCTTGAACACAAACAGTTTAATCTACCCCAAACAAAGCCTGTGCAACCCCAGCACGAGCAGGGCTTTGAGGTGGGTGGAGATGTGTGGAGGCAAAGCCTCCAGACCATCCTGACAGCTGTAGAGCTCAGCATGGTTTGGCCAAAGCAAAGACCAGCCAGGAGACACCTCAAGTTCTCGGCAGTGGGTGTCCAAATCCCAGCACGTGTGCAGGTGCAAAGCTCCAAGGCAGGTACTGCATGGGAGCGTCTCCGGATCTGATCGGAGAGGACAAGGCCCAGACAGCAGGGTGGCCCATCCCACCCAGGCCCTGCTGCCCCAGGAGCTCTTACAGATGCCACAACTCCTGCTCTCTGAGCACTACAAAGTATCCTGGGAAGGAGTCAGCCAAGCTGTACCTGGAGCAAAATCCATCTCTGAACTGGGGTCTCTCTCATCTGCCCACAAAACCTGCAAGTCCCATCGGAGCTTCCCAGGACAGAGACACACGGATCATCCTCTTGGAACTGAGACCCAACACACAAGGAAAACTTAAAAACAAACCCAGCTGATGCCAAGAGCATCTCAGAGGGCAGGGCACTGGTGGGACAACCCTCAGCCCCGGGGAGGTGGATCCCAGAGCCACGAGGAGCCGGTGAGGAAGCACTTCCTGGAAGAAGCTTTCACAAGGCTCAAACTTTGNCAGGTGTGAAGCTCCAAGGCAGGTACTGCATGGGAGCGTGTCCGGATCTGATCGGAGAGGACAAGGCCCAGACAGCAGGGTGGCCCATCCCACCCAGGCCCTGCTGCCCCAGGAGCTCTTACAGATGCCACAACTCCTGCTCTCTGAGCACTACAAAGTATCCTGGGAAGGAGTCAGCCAAGCTGTACCTGGAGCAAAATCCATCTCTGAACTGGGGTCTCTCTCATCTGCCCACAAAACCTGCAAGTCCCATCGGAGCTTCCCAGGACAGAGACACACGGATCATCCTCTTGGAACTGAGACCCAACACACAAGGAAAACTTAAAAACAAACCCAGCTGATGCCAAGAGCATCTCAGAGGGCAGGGCACTGGTGGGACAACCCTCAGCCCCGGGGTGGTGGATCCCAGAGCCACGAAGAGCCGGTGAGGAAGCACTTCCTGGAAGAAGCTTTCACAAGGCTCAAACTTTGCTCTTTAAACCTGCATGGAGCCTGTCCCAGAGGAGCTGCTCCAGCTCATGGTAGAGTCATCTGGGTTTCAGTGGGAGTAATGTGATCCATGGGCGGAACTGTACATTTTGGAGTTGGTTTTACATCTTTTTTTGGTGAATTTTGAAGAATGCTTTGGGTACCTCCATAACTAACAGCACTGCAGAGATGCAAGGACAATGTTCAGCTTAAATCTGAGATAAATCAGGAAAAATTAAACATTTGAAAAATACACTGCAAGGCAGAAAATTAGATCTAGAATTTTAAAAAAGTCTAATTTGATAAATATCACAGTGAGACCCTGTTAGGAACAGCACCATGAGGATGTTCAGCCTTGGCCAAGAGTCCCCTCCAAGGCTGGCACACAAGACTCCTCACACTGCCAGCAGGAAAGGCTGTCCACTTGGAAAATATAAATTTTATCCTTATAAAATATGAATTTTATCTTTATTTTAAAAAATCCCTTGTAGCATTAGAAACAGGCTGTGAAGTTGAAACTAAGACATTCTCCATTGCAAGGGTAACTGTGGCACCTCACCTTCTCTCCCAGTTTTGTATGATTGGCTTGTTTAAATAGCATGAAATGGTGGTAATTTTACTTTGGAAAGGGAAAAAAAAAGTCAAACCACATTGCTCTAAAAGTAAGAAGGGGGAAGGCACACAAAGCTGGGTAATTTCTTCAAACTTAAAAAAGGTCAGTAATTACAGGGGGGGAAATTCAGAAAGAATTTAGTCTGCCTGGCTCCCTCAAAAACAAAAAAAATAAGAAAAAAAAGCAAGAAAAAATAGTAAAAAGAGAAAAAAGAGAAGGAAGGGGAGGAAATGAAGTTGGAGAAAAGCAGGCTGAAAGTAGAATTCTTAGAAATTCTGTTTGCAAAATAACTCCCATCAGCCAACCACAAATCCTATAAATATCACCAGATCGACTTCCCGAGCTGATCTAAATCAACAAATAAACAAACAAACCTCCAAGATTTTAAAAAAGAAAAAAAATAAATAAATCCAACTAAAACCCAGACCAAAAACCCCTGGAAAGCTGCTGCTCTGCCCAAGGGCGGGTGGCTTTGCTGGCTTCCCAAGAACGATGGGGATCTGGGAAATGAGGGGACAACCAGTGTTTCCTGGGTCCATTGAACCTGTGAAGGAGGGATCCTGCTGAGACAACCCAAACACTGCCCAGGGGCAGAGGATGGGGACCCTCCTCAAACCCATGGAGCTGGGAGAGCGGGATGTCCCCCTGGACCATCAGCCTGCACTGTCCTCACTCCCAAACTGCCATCTTTGAGCAACTGCTTGGGCTAAAAAACTGGTTTTTAATATGTTTGCAGGGGGCAGACATCACCAGAACCCGACTGGCACGACCTGCAGTTCCCCAGCGTTCCTGGAGCTGAAACAAATGAGGGCCCAGAGCTGCAGGAGATGATTTTGAGCCGAAAGCGCAGCTACAGCGACACCGACCACTGCATGGGTTAGTGTCATCCTGCTGCAGCACTCACACACACAATGTGACACTCATTTTCAAAAATGGAGGTGACACAATCTCTGACATTTAGAAGTTTCTGATTCATACAGGCAAAATACATCCTATTTATTTTTTTAAGCGAGAACTGTAAGATGTGTTCAAAATCTAAATGAAGCACTTATAAGCTTCAGATTCTGTTTGAGCCTATGCAACCCAAAGAGATACTCCTTATTTTCTGCACAACAACAAAAATTAGAATCAATCTATTAATCCTCCAGCTCAACCTGAGAGGGAATTTTTCAATTTTTCAGAGCTTTGAGAAAACCAAAAATATCCATTATTTGCACAGCCCGGCAGAGAGGACAGATTTGTCTTGGAAAACCTCCAATGTGATGCAAAAAAGGTACAAATGTTCTTACAGGATTCCTTTTCGGGTTGAATGTTGCAGGCAGCATCATGAGTCCTCTGCCAGTCTGCAGGGCAGGAGCTGCTGCAAATCCTGAGAAAGAAAAGCCAGGTGCAGTTGTCTCCCCAAAATTCTGATGCAGGCCTGGGTCATGCTGAAGGATGAAGACAGAAATCTCTAAGTGCCAATGCCCAATTCCCAAATGGAATCTGAGGTTCCTGGCAGGGTTGGTTGGGCCTCCAAGTTGAGAAAGGGTGGTAAAACACACAGGTGGCCCAGAGAAGCTGTGGCTGCCCCATCCCTGGAAACATTCGAGGTCAGGTTGGACAGGGCCCTGAGCACTCTGGTCTAGTGGAAAGTGTCCCTGTCCTGGCAGTGGGGCTGGAACAAGATGGGCTTTAAAGGTCCCTTCCCAAACTATTCTATCCTGATACTATTCCATTCTGCCAAGGACAGCAGTGCCCACAGTGCCTGTGCTGCACCCCCAGTCCCTCCCCCGTTACCCTCAGAAAGTCAGGCCTCAGCCAAGGGCTCGGGTTCCCCAGCGAGACCCGCGATGCCAAAGCAGCTCCTGGCTCCGAGATTGGAGGGGCTTCCCAGAACTTTGTGCCTCACGGGCAGATTTTTGTGGCTGTTGTGAGCTCTGCACAAACCATAGCAGTGATCCTGCTCTGATCCTGCTCCCTGCCACGAGGGCACAGCCACCCTCCAGCCCTGCCCCAGCACAGGAGCCTCCCTGCCCCAGCACAGCCCCACTGCAACAATTCCATCAATGTTCCTCTCCAGCTCGATTTTCCGCTCGCACAGACGGAGCAGCAGCAGTTGCAGACTCAGAATTGGTCTCTGGTGACTAATTGCTGAGGTAATAAAAAAAAGAAAACCCTATCAGGCCACAGCTATGCAGCCACTATGTTGCAATATGAAGTGGACATACTCGAGTCTCCTGGGATGCCCCAAAATTTGCAGCTGAAGAGGGTTCAGGAAAAGGACATTCAGAAGGTAAAACCCCATGGTGCCCGTGAGGCTCTTAAACGTGACCTCCAGGCTCCCCTGCAGCCTCTAATGGGCCAACTCTGCACTTCACACAAATTATCACGAGTATCAAAAATATCTTTACAACAGAGCTTTTATTTCCATATATTTGAAGCTGCTTTCCCCTTTTGTTTCTTCTCTAAACCGGTTAAAATGAGCATTAAGGGATATAATTATGTTGTTAGCTTAATTGCCTACTTAAAGCAGAATCTACAGGGGTTTAATGCAAGATTTGAAAAGGGGGGGAAAAAGGAAATTGGGATATTAATGGATACAATTTTAAAAATGAACCTCTTCTGGGGAAAAGTGAGTTTGGGGCATGGGATGGAGAGTGCAAGGGGAGGAGGTGGAATCAGCCCCCCATCGGCTTCTGTCACAGGGTTTTGTCAAAATGCGAATTCTTGGCCCATCCCTTCTCCAGCAGTCTAATTTTGGAGAATTTGACCTAATTAATCATTAACCACCACACACAAAAAAAAGTATCCCTCCTTCAGTTTGAAACCTTAATGCTATTATTGGCATGACACACTTAGGCTCAGCAGAGGGCTGGGATCTGGTACGTGCCCGGTGCTGTGAGGACCAGTCCAGCTGGGAGCACCTTTGCTCCCAAATCACCCAGCAGACAAACAACCATTTTCCACAGTCAGAGGAGCACAAACAGGATGAGGGGAGAAAAAAATTGGTGCCCAACCCTCATTGTGATAACTGCTGTCTAGAGTCACTGCCACATGCTAAGGTAGAAGAAGGACACTCATCGTCCCTCCAAGCCAACCCATCCTGTCCCACACAGGCTCCTGCATGGACCCACTTTTGTATTTGTTTAGAAACACTAAACTAACTCCTCAAAGCTTTCTCAAAGCCCTGCTTAGCTATTATACCAGACCCAAAAAAAGCACAGGGCAAAGCCTGTTGACAAGCAGAGCAGGGCAGAACAGGAGCTTTCAGAGGCTCAGGCACCAGCCACATGTTGTCAACGGTCCCACCACTTCCCTGGTGCCCCCTGCGGTGGCTCTGGATGGGGAGAGACTTTTAAGGCATCAGCAAAAGTGCTGTTCTACATCCTAAATGCCTCTAAATTCTACAGTTTCTCCTGTCTTCACACAGAGTCACCGTGGCTGCTGCTGTCTCCGATGTCTTGACAACTGAGATGCTGCTTTTTGAGCACTGTTGGTCCCCTCTGATTTAACTTTGCCAGCAACAGAGCTTGTCAGGCCTAGAATTAAGCTCAGCCCTGCTCTGTGCCACTTTCCCTTCCCTGGTACCACTGCTCAGTTGGTCAGAGGTGGGTGCTAATAATGCCACAGTGGTGGGTTTGATCCCATTCACTTAAGAGCTGAACTCGTTACTTGTGGGTCCCTCCCAGCCCAGAATGTTCTGTGATTCTGGAACCTGTACAGCTCCAGCCAGAGCTAAACCTGGTTTCTGCAGGTTTTTCATGACCTTTCCCCCGCCCAGTGTTCACCACAGAGCTGAGGCATGTGGAGGACACAAAATTTAAGGGGAAACCCCACCCCAGTGAACCAGCAAGGGAAAATGTTCATGAAAATTCAATAAATACAGGTGGGAAACACCATTCTGCCCTTGCAGAGATGGAGCAAACCTTCCTCCACAGTGTTTGTTCTGTTCTCCCAGAAAAAGAAATGCTGATGGCAAAAGAGATGCTTTCCATCCAAACTGAGAGCCCTCTTGGGGTCTTGTCCCTTAGCCTGGCTCCTAAAAGCTTATTTATATAAAAGTTTGAAATCTTTAAGAAAACTTTTTATTTATTTATTATGTTATACAAATATACTCAGTGTGCTATTTCAAATAGTATTATACAACATGTCTAGTTATTATATATTATATATATTATATATTACATATATTTTTATATATTATATATATAATATATATTATGTTTGAAACCTTTAAGAAAACTATTTCCTGTGATAAGCAGCTGTTTCCCTCCAGCCCTTTGCCAACCCCGCACAGAGATTTTGGAGGCTGATGGTGTTTGATGTGCCCGCACAAGGGAACATCTCACAACCCTGGGTGAATTATTGGTGTACTCGAAAAAAACCCACAGAATTAATGTATTTCAGGGTCTCCTTGGAAACACAGAGGAAACGTGCATTGTTCCAAAGTTCGCTGTTATTAGCAGGAATATGTACAGCACAAATTAAGGACTTCAGAGGAGAAGCCACCTTGGATCGTTTGATTACTACAGTAAGTACTTCCTATACCAACATAAGTGGATTTCAAACAACTTGAACTCAACATAATTAGACAGATTAATAAAGCACCAGAATTAAGGCATTAGGTTGAAAGGAAAAACGTGAAAGAACATGGAAATTAGCAGATAAAGTGAGAGAAAGTAAACAAGGGGATGCATCAACCAACAGACTTGTAAATCCTGGGGCGTCCAACTGACCATGGTCACCCAGCAAACAGCACCATCAAATAATTCCAGCCCACACTTGAAACCTAACCCTATGCAGGGCTTACATTAAAACCACACTGAAAAAATAACATCGTTGCACAATCAAAAAGTCAGAAACTGCCAAAATTTGGGTGGATTCCACCCTGTGCAATGTGCCACCAGCCTGCCCCGTGCCCTGACACAGCCCTGCAATGGTGAACACATGTCACTTCTTCCACAGGACCCTCAACCCGTCCAGCATTCCATGTGATTCAGAAAAAAAAACCCAAAACAAAGGAGAAAAAAAGAAAATTTCCAGCTGCCACACTGACCTGGTCAGGGCTGCCACTGCACAACCAGGTCAGTGACTCTGCAGTGTTTGTGAATAATACTTTGTTTTAATTTAGAACTAGAATTATTAGAATATTTTCTAGAAATTATTATTATTTTCTTTCTTTTGGTTGCTTTTTCTTCCCCATCTCATACTTGCACTTTCCATCCCACCTGGGTTTGGGGACTGTGGGGTTCCCAAGGCCACAGGAGGGGTGCTCTGCTCAGCCCCTCGGTCCCAGCTGAGCATTCACAGTATTCACGTTCTGAAGTTAAAAACCTGCCTGGTTCAGGGTGTTTTTCTACAGAGCCAAATCCCTGAAATACAAAATGTTCTCTCGGTTTCCCACTTGACACCCAACAGTGGTTTTCCTCCTTCCCTGAAGGAAAGTGCTCAGTGATGGCACCAGCCCCAAACTGGCCACCTGAGGCCAGTGGGTCATTTAACCACCTTAAATGGGGGATTAGGTTATGGTGGGAAGGTCTCAGACTGACAAAAATTCCTAAAGTTCAGAAAAAGGCAAAAGATCCCCTCTAAGGACTCAGAAAAGCCGGGTTCCTCCCTACCCCCATCAATTTTTTGGGCTCAAAAGCTGGGCAAACCCACCTTCCTCTGAACCCATTCATCAGCCAGGGCAGGAGTTCTTATTGAGACTTCTCCAAACAAATTTCCCCCTCAGGCAGACACCTGGCTTGGAAAATTTCGGTCCAAACACTTATAAAAGTTTTGGCAGAGTTCTAAAGACTCGAAGGCAGGGGCTGGTTGAGTTGGGCAATGCTCATCGTGGCACCGCTGCCAGCTCCGCCCCGGGGAGGCACTGGCCAAATTGAAAAATAAAATAAAAAAACAGTGAAAAAAAAAAAGCTGAATGAGTCATTGTTTGTCAGAGGAGAGGAGGAATTGGGAATTTTTTTGTTTGTTCGGAGGGGGTGGTGCGTTCGAGATACTGGAGGAAGAAAGGTTGTTTTGTTTTGCTTTGTTTTACAGCGATACCACAGGAAAAGTCTCGTGTGGAGATTAAGTAGAGCTATTAATGAGGAGCAAAATGGCTCTCAGGACCAGGGCCGGCCCATTCCCGGGGCAGGGACACGGGAGGGTTATAGCACCCAAAAATAGACGGGTCCCTCCCACCACCGGCCAGCACCAGGATCTCTGCAGCTGATCCTGAGTAGGAATGGGTGCCAGAGCAGCACCCAGAGCTGGAACAGCACCCAAAACCAAAGTAGGAATGGGTGCCAGAGCAGCACCCAGAGCTGGAACAGCACCTGGCAGGTGCGGGTACCAAGCACCAGAGTAGGAACCCAGTGCCAAAGCAGGCACCCAGCACCAGAGGAGCACCCCGAGTCAGAGCAGCATCTGGTGCCAGAGCGGATACCCAGAGAGGGCACCCAGCACCAGAGCATCACTGAGCACCAAAGCAGCACCCAGCTACCACAGGGGGTACCCAGCACTGGAGCAGCACCCAGTGCCAGAACAGCACCCAGCACCAGAGGAGCACCCGAAGTCAGAGCAGCATCCAGTGCTGAGAGGACACCCAGCACTGGAGCAACACCCAGCACTGGAGCAGCAACTTATTACCCAGTGCTGGAGCAGCACCCAGAACCAGAGCAGCACCCAGCACCAGAGCAGCACTGGGACAGAGCCTCCCACACCCCCAGCACCAGAGCAGCACCCAGCACTGGGACAGAGCCTCCCACACCCCCAGCACCAGAGCAGCACTGGGACAGAGCCTCCCACACCCCCAGCACCAGAGCAGCACTGGGACAGAGCCTCCCACACCCCCAGCACCAGAGCAGCACCCAGCACTGGGACAGACTGTCCCATGCACTCATCCCCAGCCTCCTCCCAGGGACACGTAGCCCAGACAAACTGGGGCTGCCCAGGTGAGTGGTTCATTCCAGCTGAACCATCTGCAGCAGCACCTGCAACACGTGGCAGTGAAGATGGAACAGCTGGTGGCAGCAGGAATGGCACAAACCAATTCCAAGCCAGCCTTTTCACTGCTGTTCATAGGATTTTTTATCCTTTGTTTTAATGACATGAAGAAGAAATAACATCAGTGAATCACGGCCACATCACGTGCCCATGACCCTGCGGAGTCACCAGCAACTCCCACTCATTTACTTCTCAAACAGAACCAGGAAATAAATCTAAAAGCATCTCCAAGCCGTGTCTTTCTCAGCACCGCTGTCAGAGAGCAGAAAGCAAAGGCTTTTGGGCAATGAGGAAGTTGGGAAGAATTTAAACAACCAGCCCTGGTGCAAACCCACACCCTGGCATTGCTGTCCCCCTGTGCCCTGTCACCGGCTCCACTCCCAGGAGCCACAGGTGCTCTGCAATTCCCATCCCACGTGCCAGCACAATGGAATTTTGGGAAAGCCTTCAATACCTCAAGCTCATAAAGTCTTACACTCCAAAAAAAAAAAAAGTTAAAGAAAACACTTAGGGCTTTATATGGGCTTTTTCTGATAGTTCCTATTTAGCAAATATACTAAAATAAGTGACGGGGAGCTTTACCTCCATGGAAGATCCATGTACTGAGCCACCCACATCTGGATTTCTTGGCTGACACTGGAGATGGAAATGCAGGGCTGTTTGGAGGAGAAAACCCTGCTCTGCCTGATGGGAGAGGAGAGGGCCCTGCTCCTGTCCCTGCCCTTGTCCCTATCCTAGTACAGGCCATCTTTGGGGACCCCTGAGCACACCAAGAGTGGATCTTCTCCCAGCAGCTCTTGCTGGCACCACAGGAATGCCAACGTCATGAGTTTTGTCCTTCCTTATAATGAGAGAATTAAACATAAAATATTAACAGTGAATTTCTTGACCTACACAAGGAGAGTTTCCCACAGCTGATGACGCTGTAAAAAAGGCTGTGGAGCCAGCACCGCTCACCATTACATAATTTTAAATTTCCTCTTGCACTGCCACCTGAATTTTAAGGTCACCTTACAACAGTTTTTGAAACATTTGGAATAAAAATGGCAATTTCCCCCCCCTTTTTTTTTTCAAGGAAACATTTCCGTGGCACATCACGGGCTTGATTTTGTTTTGACTTTTTTTGTTTTCCAGGGGAACTAATCTATCCAGCCTCCCTCCAAAGGCAGCAGTAGTTAAGCCCGTGCTAATAGAAGTGCAAATCAAGCCCGGGCCAAGCGACATAATTGCTTTCCAGACGGGTGAATGTGCCACTGATGGTGCAGCCCATCTGCTGAGCAAACCAGTGCAACAACTGCTCCAATTTTATTTTTTTCCAAGCAAAGGTGCAGCAACAAACCCACAAAATAGGTTTTGCTTCCAGCAGCCAGCGCCTCTGAGCCATTTTTATAATCCTTGTTTTTCTTAGATTATCCCAGTGTGGTTTTCCCCCTGTTTCCTTGTTGAGCACTATTTAACCAGCACAAAGTCTGCAATCATTAAACCACGCGACACGGAGCCAACTGGTCAGCCAGAAATGGCCGAGAGCAGCAGCCAGGCATTGCTGAAATAACTGCTTTGGTGGTAAATGATAAAAATAAAATGGCCTTTGGAGGTTGTAATTTGAAGGCGCTGCTGGGTGAGGGCTCTGGGGGTTTGGGTCCAGCCTGGCAATGCTGGTCCTGGAACAGGAGGGTGGCTGAGCTGGTCCAGGTCCCACCACACAGCTCTGCACCCTCTGAGATATTCACAGAATAGTCTGAATTGAAAGGGACCCACAAAAATCACTGAGTCCAACTCTGAAGTGAGCTGAACCCACAACCTTGGCATTACTGGTACCACGCTCTGACCAGCTGAGCCAAGCCACTCCCAACAAGATGGACGCAGATCTGTAAGAAACACACAATTATAAGCATTTTTTAGAAATAACCAATTTATTTAATAAATTAAAAAATCTGCTTGGTGGCCTGGGCCTCTGAGCTGGAGTTTCTCTCCCTTGCAAGAAGCAGAATTGCAATGAGCAAAGTCTGGCTTTAAGTTAAATACTCCAAGTTAAGCCATACATGCATCTTCCTCCATCTGCTGATGAGCCGGGGACCAGGGCAGCATCCCAGGAGCCACCACCTGAGGCTCAGCTCTACAACTTCTCCAATTCCTGTCACATTCAGACTCTGAATCTGCACAGAGGGCCAGGATGGATTTTGGAAGGAAGATGGATAAACCCAAATGTGCTGGTGCAGCCCAAGCACTGCTCAGGATGCAGGATGAGCACCAGGACATGCTCCCCTCGCTCAGGTTCAGCTCCCTGCTCACTCCAGGCTTTTACCAAGTCAAGCCATGAGCAGTCATGGGCAATCATTAACTAGGGAGGCCAGCAGGTCTGAGCCCACACACCTGCCCTGCTGGGGAAAGTCAGGTGAAAGGACACCCTGAAGGAACCAGCAGCACTCACCAACCCGATTTAGCGATAAAGGGCCCATTCCCATGGAAAAACCCCAGCCAGCACATGCAAAGCACAAACACAGTGCCTTCTCCTGAATTTAAAAGATGTGCTGGAAGCAAGAAGCACTGGCATGACCAGTGTCCCTGCCTGGGTTACTGTCCCTGTGCCATGGCTTGCCCACAGGAACCTGAGCATTCTCCCTCCATGGCTTCCCCTGCACCAGCACAGCTCACGGGACAAGCTGCATCTCCCCTTTCCTTAGGGATTCACAAATCAACTTGTTGGTATTTGCAAGATCCACATCTTTGAGGTCCTCCAAAACTGAGAAGTCAGAAACCCCTGGTCTTCTACTGAAAAAAAATCATAGAATGTCCAAACTGGCCTTGGACACTTCCAGGGATGGGGCAGCCACAGCTTCTGCAGGCCAGGGCCTCACCACCCCCCTGAGTAAAGCTTCATAATATCTAATCTAAATCTCCTCTGTCTTACTTCAAAACCTTCCCCCTTATCCCAACATTATCTCTCCATGCAAAAAAATCTTTTAAAGATCCTGAGTGAGGTTTTGGGAGCTGCCACAGCTCCTCTTTCCACACCATGTCTCTATTTAGCTGATCTCAGTGTTACCAACATCATGGCAGCCAAGCCCAGGGGTGAAGCTCAGCCTGTGCAAACCCTGCCCTAATTATGCTGGGTGTGAACAGGGGAACTCGGGAAGGTCCAGCCCCCTTGACCAGTGTGGGGACCCCCCAGCTCATGGCACATGTACGCTTGTCCTCTAATTTTCAAGGTTTCTAAGTGCACTGAACCAGTTTTTCCTGTTTTTCTTCAAATTAATGGTCACCACCAAAGGCAGAGCTCAGCAGAAAACACCAGCCATGGTGCAGCACAGTGGGGCATCTCCTGAGTGTTTGTCTGGCAAACACTGCAGGAATCACCCTCTGGGAGCACTGGATGCCCAGTTTGAGTGCCTGTGCCAGCACCTCCTTCTCCACACAGCTGACACACCAAAGTGGCATCTGCCACTGCCACCTCTCAAGTCCCTGTGCCAACGTGGGAGCTCCCGGGAGCACCAGTGTCCCGTGTGCCCAGGGATGTGCCCGTGGCCACCCCACACTGGTGCCTGCAGCCCCCAGGGTCCTGCTGGGCAAGGGGCGACTGCTATTCCCTGACAGTGCTGCTGCAGGAGGAGGAGGAGGAGGAGGAGGAGGAGAAGGCTCAGTCCAGCCCAGTGAACTCTGCTCTGTCACACCTGGTTTCCATGTGCCCAAATCTCCTCCTATCTGAGCAGCATCACATTAAATTAAGAATTACAGCAGCACAGACCCCCTTGCTGCTGCTTCAACTCCTCCATAGTAAAGGCCTCTGTTCAGATACAGGTCATTTCCATGCAAAAATCCAATCTTTCCAAAAAAATGAAGGAAGGAATTTCCTGCCCAGCCATTGGCTCTGTCTTCATCCTCCTCCAAACACATCCCAACAACCCTGACCTATGCACAGAGAGATCCCAGCACGTCAGACCAGGAGGAGAGACGAGCCCTGTGCCCTGTCTCACGGGTGCTGGGATGGCAGGAGCCTCCAGCACACACACAAAGATTTCCAAATAACTGCAAGGCAAACAAATGGATTGAGCCCCTTCCCTTGTAGGGGCTCCGCATCAACCAGCACATCAACAACCAGATCCCTGTTTCAACCTCCTATAGAGCAAAACATTCCTAGAATCACAGAACCACAGACTGGTTTGGATTGGGAGGGACCTCACACCTTCCCCTAGACCAGGGTGCTTCTCTGGGCAACCTGTGCCAGGGCCTCCCCCCCCTCACAGGGAAGAATTCCTTCCCAATATCCCATCTCTCCCTGCCCTCTGGCACTGGGAAGCCATTCCCCTTGTCCTGTCCCTCCACTCCTTGTCCCCAGTCCCTCTCCAGCTCTCCTGGAGCCCCTTTAGGCCCTGGAAGGGGCTCTCAAGTCTCCCTGGAGCTTCTCTTCTCCAGGTGAACCCCCCAGCTCTCCCAGCCTGTCTCCAATAGCAAAGGGGCCCCAGACCTGAAAACAGGTATCTCATTTTTAAAACTTTTTCTTCATCACTCCATACGCCCACACAGAAACCAGTTCTGAAATGCAGTAGAAAATACAACTACCATGAAATCACCGATTTTGCTGTCTTGCTTTCAGTGGAACAAAGCCCAAAATGAAGGCTTTGCAATTTCTCAAACACAGAATTTCAGTTCCCCAGAGATTATTAATTTTTTTTATTAAAAATAAAAATGTATCAGAGTTATTTTGTAAGAAAAATATTGAATGTCCAAACTAAGTCAAAAGTTAAACATGTCACTGCCAAACTTCTGCAAGGCCCAATTGCTATATTAAGAAAAGAGTTCATAAACCAAACAAAACTCCAAGCAACCTATGGGCCACGATAACCAACATCCAACAGCAAGACTTCTTTTGCTATGTGTAAATTTCTAATTATAACCACACAAAAAAATTCCTTCCAAATCCAATCAGAATCTTTCCCACCTTGTCCCTAGAGGCCAAATTTACCCAATCCTGCTTTTAAGAATTGTTTCCATATGTTAATTATTTCCTGTAATAGATTAACTCCCTTCTCTTTTGTGTCACAGTAAAATCCATGTGAAGGTCTCATCTGAGCACCAAATTACGGGACTTTTCCATGTTTCAGGCCCAAAATAGATGTTCAAAAAGCAAAACAAAAACTTGAGCAAACTTCTACCCAGCCAGGTCTGTCCACATCAGACATCACATGTCTGTTTAAACGTTCAGCTGGGACAAGGAGGAACATTAAGCATTTAAACATCAAAGTGTTCATTGATGCCCACCAAGGAGAGCATATGAGAACCTTCCTACAGAGAGGAATCTTTAATTAAAGTGCAATCACTCCTCTGTGCTGATGAAGATGAAGATTTGGACAGTTTCTGGGGATTCATCTCATTGTCCACCTCTTCCTCCTTGTCCTTCAGCCCATGCAACCTGCTCTCCACTCCCCAAACCCAGGCATTCCCTAAAGGCTGGTGCTGGTCCTGAAATGTGTCCTCCAGCTGGTACCCGAGAGTTTTCCTCACTCACCCAACCTGGGCTGTATCTCTTTTTTTTTCAATTTCCTTTTTTTTGGTGGCCATTTATCTCAGTCCTGAAGGGCCAAAGTGCCCACAACCCTCCTGCCTACTCAGAGAAGGCTCAGGACTGGAGAGGGGGATTCCTGGATTGCTGCTTCCAACAGTGAGGAAGGGCTCCATAAACTTAAACTGATCCATAAGAGTGTTTGCTTTGTCAATATGAAAGTACAGCATAAAGCCTTCAGGCACCAGTTAAATCTCGACATCGCTGTATTTATAGTTATGAATAATAAGAGCTTTTCCCCAGCACTGCAGCAGCAGGGCATAATTCAACAGAAATTCAATTTTTAAAGCATGATGAATTGTGATACACTGAGATTTTTATGCTCCTATGACTATTAAGAAGTCCATGATATTCATTTTAGTGAAGTAAAAATTGAATAGGGCAAAGGATTGTTCACGACTCGGGTAAGAGCACCAGTGTCAGCATCTGCCCCGATCTCCATCACAACTGGGAGGAGATGGGCAGGCTCAGATTATTCCCAGGCTGCTCCTTTATCACTGATGTCACCCCTGAATTTGGGAATCCTTGAGCATCAGCACCTTCCCAAGCACCTCCCACGGGAGGCCACCATCCCTCTCCTGCGTCATATCACGCCATGCTAATGTTGCAACTCTCCTTTTCCTAAATTCTGTAGCATTTCTCCCTATGATTCACCAAAAAAACACTCAAAGTCTGGTTTTAAAGCGTTCTCCAAGTTCCTCATCATCTAGCCCATGTCTCTGGCAATGTCCCAAGGAGCACGACAGGAACTCCCACACAGGCTGTGCTGCTCCACACGGGTCTCTCTGATCTGCTGCTCCATGAGAACCACACCAAAGTTCTGCCCAGTTAGGGCTCTGTGTTTCTCACTCCAGCGCCTCCAGTGCCTCTTCTCAAACCAAGCATTGCTTTTGCCTTCACAGCCCCAAACTTCCCTCTTTTCTTCTGTCTCCTCAGCCCACGAGTCAATTATCTGCTCCTTTAAAGCACCACCAGAATCCAACCTCCCAGGACTTTGTCCCCAGAGGGGCTGCAGGGACAAGCAGCAGCAGAGGTGATGTGCTGACTGAGGCTGTGCTGGAAGGCAGAGAGAGGTAAAGAGCCCTCTCTGAAATGAGCCACTGCAGCCCATCCTGTGCGTGAGGATCCTTCTGCTTAATTCCATCAGCTGGGGCCTGGCTTTACCCTAAACTACAGGGGTTTCTCTCTAATAAAAACCTTATCCCCGAGCTCTATTAACCACAGAGGCTTTCAGCATCCAAATAAAGCTGTTTCAAATTTCTGAAGCTCTTACCATCCCTGATTTCCAGCAGTAGGCTCCAGATCTACAGCACTGTGAGTGATTTTAAAGGGGCTGATTCACCACCAGGCTTCATTTTACCCATAAAGGCAACAAAAGATTTCAGCCCAATGCACGAAAAACAAACGCTTATTCACAGACCTTCACACACACTGGGCCTGTGCTTCAGCTTGGCACCCTGCTGCTGAGCCCTTTGGTGCCTCAGGGGCTGACTAAAACCTAGGCCTGATTCCTGGCACTGTACCACGGTTGCAGCCTGGGCTGGGGTTAGCTGCCCACCATGGACCTGTGAGGTCACACACACCCTGCAGGACCCAGATCCTGCTCCCATCTCACTTTGCAAACACCCAGCAAACCAAAGCCCTCCATGCCCTCTGTGGTTGGGGATTTGCCAAGGTCAGCAACACAGACAGTACACACCCAAAACACCACCAGAGAAACACCAAACAGGTTAAATAAGGACCCTGATGAGCTATAGTCCATCTCCAGCTTCTCATCTTCCTCCTAGACACATCCATGGGATCCCCACTGCCCATCCTCTCCTCTTGTGCCAGAGCTCAGGGAAGAATGTACAAGGTCTCTTTACCTCCAGCACTCCCCGTCCCCCAAACCCACACAGACACACTCAGAGTCTCCTATTCCCCTCTAAATCTCATGTTGAGGCTTTTCAGCTTATCAAGTCTTCCATTGACTTCCATGCCCTTTGGAAAAGGCTCCTGAGCTTTTTAACAATGCTCCAAGGCACAGGTAGCTCTTGTCTAACAAACCTTTCGTAGGCAACGTGCTGGTGTGACCACGGGGCCCTCCCGAGAGCCTGGGATGTGGCAGAGTCACAGGAGGGGCACCAGGAGGTCAGACATCACCCACCAACACTGCCCATGTTCTTCTTCCCAGGAAAACACTGCACAGGCTGCCAAGAGAAGCCACTGACTCCTAAACACCAGCACTAACAGGGGACACAGAATGACTCCACAGTCACTCAAGTGCTGGGTGCTGCCAGACAGCTGGAGGTGGCACCTCCACCTTCCTCCTGGCCACTGAAACCCCACAATGGAATACCCCAGGGGAGGGCACAGAGCTGAGCCCCATACACTGTCCCCTCTGGGTGGCACAGCAGTGTCTGGGGGAGTTACAAAGGGCTTTAAGACATGGATCTAGGCAGCAGTTATGAAGACACTTCAAACTTTCCACCCCACTTCCAACCCAACCCAAGAGCTCTTGACTGCTCTGATTGTCCCGGATGCCATGAGCCTTGGTGACAGCCATGCCATCCCCATGCCCAGGCATTTCAGGGGCATGGAACAGCTGGGGCTGATCCATCTGTGAAAACACAGCCATGACCATGAGCAGGTGGTGCAACATCCATCCCTCCACTGCCCTTGAACTACTTCCAGGTCCAGGTCCTCCTCCTCAGACTCCCTGAAGACTCCTAAACAAGGAGTGGGTTTTGGATGGACATCCCTACCATGTCCTGCCACACCAATAAGACGGACTTTTAACATAGATGGAGCTTCCAAACACCTCACAGTTCATCCTCTCTCTGTAAATACCACAACATCGTCCTCCTCAACAAAAAAATGTGGATAAAATACAATCTGAAGAAATGGCAGTTATTGTGTGATGGTACCAGACCAAAGAGAGACGCTCCTGTACCCACGGTAGACCCAACACACCTCACACAGACACATGGGGAAAGGGTTCAGACTAATTTTTCTGCAGGTGTGAACATCCTGTGCCAACCTGGATAAAAATGGTTTACCAAGAAATTCAGCCTGTATGCCTTCCCATGGGAAAGAAGAAAGAAAACCAGCCCCATCAAACAGACTCTGCGTTACTTCCCGATAAAATTTATGGCTTTGGTTGAGAAAGATAACTCTTTTAGAAGCAGAGATTTAGATTTTTGCAGAGCTTACTATTGCACAAGATGTTGAGTCAAAAAAATAAATTAAAAAAAAAAAAAACAGCCCTAAACCAGAAATCAATGTAAACACATACTAAGTGGATTAAAAAACAGCTATCTGATAAATTTTGAAAACTAACTGTAATGAGTGAATCCTCATTTCTTCCAAGAGAAAGCAGTCCCTGAAAGGATTCAATATCTATCACCAATTTACAAGCAGCCAGAAAATCATTCCCAGACATGTTTGCAGAGAACATAAAATTAAAAATTAGTTGCACATAATTAAAGAGGACAGGTCACTAATACAATGCCATCTGGATCGATGGGGGTGCTGGACTCATTTAAACAAGATGCATTTTTAAGCAGCCAAATGGAAGATTGTGCAACTAGGAAATAAAACCAAACCCAAGCCAACATGCTGCAGAAGGACATTATTCTGGAAGAAGGGCTGGAAACCACTTACTGGTCGTGGTGGAGACCAAAGGGTTCCTGTGAGGCCATGGAGGAGGAGGCTGAGGTGTTCAGCAGAGGATTGTGAGGCTGTGCAATGTGCTGACACCACCAGTGACATCATTATTTTGTGTTGTTTCCATTTTATGTGCAACAAATTCAACCACAATGGGAAAGTAAAAGGCATATCCACCACCCAGCCCCTCATATCCTACAGCAGGTACCTGACATGTGCCCAGCCCTCCTCGTAGATATGGACACGGGCATCTAAACCAAGGACAGACCAACACCATCCCCAGAGCCCTGACACCAAGGGGACAGACCTTTTTCTAGGGAGAAACTCTGGGCCAAACAAACCCCATGGGTTTGACTCTGGAGCTGCTGCCCTGGGCAGTGCAGGAGGTTGTGCCTGGACAATGATGAGCCTTTCTACGCCCACAGAAGTTGTCTGGACTCACAGTGGTGCTGCTCAGACACTGAAGCCAGGCCCATTTTCCTCCATCCTGCCTGGACTGGGTGACTGCAGCCCAAGAGCCTGTTTATTTTTGCTGAATTAGTCAGATGGGTTCCTGTCAAAAACAAAGCTCATTCTCCAGCAAATCTGATCACATCTAACAAAAATCTACACAGCCTGGACCCAGAAATCCTGACTTAGAGTTGCAAAACCCAAGGAAGGAAACAAAGAATGAGGTAGCAATTATTTTCTTCCCACTGTATGTCTTATAAACCCCTTTTCCTCCTTGGCTGCCCAATTTATTTTTGATGACTGCCCTAGACGGCAGCTCCAGAAATCAAACACTTAACCTCTGCAAGTTGCTTCCCTTAATGAATACGCAGCAGTTTGCTATTCATTACAGCCAAAAGGAAAAGCCAAATGTGTTTCTGCTGCATTAGCCAGCACGGCTGTTAAAACCCAGCATGGAGAGTAGCCATGGAGACCTCTGGGGAAGCAACACCGGACTTTTCCAAAGGCTATTGTCAGTGCTCGAAAACATAAAATACAAGCAACTTATTGTTATTATTATTATTATTATTATTTATTGCTGGTTTGGAAGGAAATTCAACACCCGTGAAAGATGGCAGCCTGGCAGCAATAAAGGAGTTTATCACAGGCTGAGCATAATATACTCAAGGTGTTGAGAGTTTATTGTGGGGTACCTCAACTCTGACCTGGAAATAACCACCTTTATAATGACACAGCAATTGATCTCCTTGTACACCAAAAACCCCAGCATCTCTGCTGACTTTACTGCCTGATGCTCCACTGTTGCTTATCTACAGCAGACAAAAATTCACTCAGGTCTAGCAGGAGAAAGCCACCTCAAAGCTGAGAGATGGTAATGCTTTTCTACCTCTAAAGAGGACGAGGACAATGCAAATGAAGATCTCCTCTATGGCAAGGGGGCTCCAGAGGCTCAAGTAACCCTCCCTCAATCACTCTAAACATTCAAAGCCATGAAAACACCAACCAAAATGTCGAAAACATCACCAAGTCCAACTAAAACACCAACCAAAATGTCTAAAACACCCTCCCAAACACCAGTGAATATTGACAGTTGTGATGTGAGCTAACGAAGCAATCTCTCTTCATTTCTTGTGCTAGAAAATCTAAGACAGATCACATAACTTGTCCAGAGCCACAGAAAATGATTTAGTGAGCACTAGATACTTATCTCTTGAATTTCAGTCTTACATTTTATTCACAAAATTATTCCTTTGTTTTTGAGAGGTTATCTAAGTGCCAAGGGTCATCTGCAGCCTCTCCTGGGTAGTCAAAACATCAAACAGCCAATAGACACAACCTGGCCAGTGAAAGGAACAATATTAAGGGTTCTCCAAACCACTGACTGCTACTGCAATTATTAGTAAATGAAAAGAGGGCCATTTGACTGCTTTCCAAAGCTAAGAAGGGTGTTCCAGGATGGAGGGATCCAGGTGGTGAACTCCATGATGGGGAACACTGTCCAAAGAGTGTTTATACAGACTGACACACAAGCCACTGCAATACAATCAGGTAGTGCTCTTTGGGGTCTGTTGAGATTTTTCTCACTGGAAACACTGAAGGTTTCCTGCAGTGTTCCCAGGGGACAGGTAACACCGATCAGCTGAGAGCAGAAATACGAACTCAACAAGCAGAAACATCCGAAAGCTGCCACAGCTTCCTGCTCCTACCAAACATCACATCTGCACCTGGCAAAAATACATCAGCGCCCGAGACCCAAATCCTGTTCTGGCCTCTCCTTGTTAACCATCAAGCAAGAGTCCAGACCTCACTGACTTCCCCAACCCACTCACCTCATGCTCTCTGGCTCTCCAGTGAGGTCTGATCCTCCAAGAGCCCAAGCCAGGCTCCATGTCACCCCCTGACACAGCAACCTCTTGGGACAGAAGGGACATTTCCCACCCCATTCTGGTAACGAATCAAGTGGATTTTCTCTGCAGGCAATGGCAGGATTCCTCAGTTCCTGCCCAGCCAGACAGTCCAGCTCAGAGCTGTTGTGGCCAGCACCGACAGTTCTCTGACAGCAATTGCAGAGGTGGCTGAGCATCCAAGCAAAGCAACATCAGTGTTGGCCAACACACAGGGCTTGACATGCAAACTGCCAGGTCAAGTACTTTAGGCTTAAGGCTCTAATCTGTGTCCTTGCAAAGCCAATGCAACTTCTGTGTTCCTCCAGCAATGTGCAGGAAACGTAACATCCGGATGCAACACATAAATCTCAACCCACTTGTGTTTGGTGGACACAAGACTGATTTTTCCCTGACCATGTTCTGGAGCTTTGAGCTAAATGGGAAACACTGCTGAAGGCCATAAACAGCTCCCACTACCTGTGACTACCCACAACTTTGAGGGGCTACAACTCTGGGTGTCACTTGTTAGTGTCACTTTAAAAGAGCATTAACTGATTTTTAATGAACTGTAGAACATATCAACCAAAATAAGCTGATGGAAAGGACAACTACACAGGCCTCACATCCACTCTTCAACATCTTGCCCATGTACTTATTTTCAGAGCCAAATACTTACTCCATGGTGTATTTTTATGTATTTAACTTAAAATCATAGAATTGATTCCTTAAGGTTGAAAAAGACCTCTAACATCACCAAGTCCAACTTCCAGCACTACACAACTCCTGTCTTTAATGCTTCTGAGCACCAGATGAGAAAATCCTACTTCCAGTGGCACATCAGCCAGTAGTGAGACACTGTCCATTCCACCAGTTTTAACTCAAACAGATGAAAACTGCTGGGAACTCTACAACGAAGTTGCCTACAAAAAGCACCCAGACTGTGTAACCAGAAGGTATTTTCAGAATTACACATTTTGGTTCAAAGGTCTTTTGCCTTTATGGCCTCTCTGATATTCAAACCTGTGACCCTGCAGCCATCAGGACTCCAGATTGTTGGCCAAGGTGGTCCTTGCTGTCCTGCCAGTAACCCTGTGACTGCTCAGACATCCCTTGGTGAGGCACGTAGATGAGCTGCAGAGCCAAGGGAAAGGGCCCTCATTCAGCCAGAGGTCTTGGCCTTCTTGAAAACTGCAGGTGACTGTGTTAGAGCAGCTCTGAGCAAGAGCTGGACAGCAAAAGCTCTTCATCATATCAGGAGATACATTTGGAAGAAGAGAATAATGAAATTTTATCCTTTTTTTTTCATTTACAGAACAAGACAATACGAATGTGATGTGGGAGCACATTCACCTTTCACAGTACTTTGAGGAAAAGCTTCCTCCCACGTGGATACACATTTTCCAGAACTCCTTTCCAGAGCAGGAAAGCCTCCAACAAAGCTCAGCACCATCTGAAGGAGACATCAACACATCTGCAGTGCCCAGTCAAGCACCCTCAGGAAACACAGTGATCCCACGGCAGGTTCAGTGCCAGGTCTTCAGGAACCCCTGGAAGATGCTCTTCCTCACTCCCAGGCACTCCTGAGAAGCTCAGGATACTCACACAAGTTATTTCAGTTGCACTTTACACCTGAGGAGAGGTAACAGGCAGGGTGGGAGCTTTGAACAACTCAAGTTCTGCAGAGACTGCAGTGTAACAAGGGCTTCAGCTGGACCCAACCGAGAGCATCTGATGCACAGAGAACACACCAAAACTGAGGCCCTTGAGGATGGGAACCAGAGCCCTGAGCTCCTCCTGCAGTCACACACTCGCTGCATGGGCTCAGATGCTCCCAGAGCCCAGTGAAAGCTGGGACCACCACTGCAGTGGGGCCATGGCTCAGAGTGATGTCTCCACACAAACCCGTGCCCAAGTTTGGACAAATTGGGTTGGTAACACTAGATTTTACTTTTGCAAAGTTATGCTACAGGTTTGAAAGCTGCCAGTAACAACAGCTTTCTGACACGAGCTTCCCGGTGCCTGGAGAAGCACAGGAGAAAGGAAACACAAATTTTGGATCTATGGATAAATATGCCATCCAATACTGCAGCAAAAGGTAAAAGCAACTTAAGACCAGTTTCAAAACTCCTACTTTTGTAGTAAGCAGGATCTCAGGGAAGGGAAGGTGTGCCAGGCTACATTCCAAATATGCACAGAGGCCACCACCTCTGCTCAGAGCTCCATCCACCTGCACAGCATCCACCTCCTCAGCTCTCTGAGCTCAGCTCACCCCCTACATCACATCTACACTTCCAAGAAGATACAATCTTCCAGCTTGATGACACCAAAGAGCTTTGCACATGGACTGAAAGAATGAATTTAGGAAGAAATTCTTCCCTGTGAGGGTGGGGAGGCCCTGGCACAGGTTGCCCAGAGAGGTTGTGGACTCCCTATCCCTGGAAGTGTCCAAGGCCAGGTTGGACGGGGCTTGGAGCAACCTGGGCTAGTGGAAGGTGTCCCTGCCCATGGCAGGGGATGGAACAAGATGATCTTTAAGGTCCCTTCCAGCCCAAACCAGTCTGGGATTCTATGATTGAACCCATAACCACTCTGACTCTGTGACTGAGATGACTGGACACATCCTGAACCAGAGTGGAAGCTGCTGGTCCAGCAGAGGTTGTGGACACATCAGCTCCACCATCACACTCTCCTGGGTACACATGGAGGCCTGAGCTCGTCACCTCATTCCAGCACTGCTCTCCAAGGGCTGTGGGCAGAGCAAGTGAAAGCAAGAGGAGCTGCACAGCCCACCACACTTGAATGAAAAACCTCTCTGGCTGTTCCAGCATTTCTTGGAAGAAAAGAGTCCTTCTCAGAAAGGAGAGCATCATCACTGTGTTACACAGCCCAGGTACAGAACCTGGCTCAGGGTGTCTTGCAGGATGCCAGCAGTCCTGGCCTTGCTCCAGGCCTGTCAGTGCTCACACACTGAGCGTGAAACGCTCTGGCTCCTGTGTTCTGTTTCTCACTCGGCTTCAGGCAGGACCAACCCCTTGCTCCACTCCTGTGCAAGACTGGGAACGTGAGGAAAGATGAGCAGGCTCAGACCATGGGTCCACAGAAGCCACTACTCTGTGCCCAGCCATGGCTGAGTTAGAAAAGTGTGTAAACTCAGGAAAAGCCTAAGTGGGACATCTCCAGAATAATCTCCCATCCCCAATGAACTGCAGCATTACAGGCAAGAGGTGCTGTCTTTCTGCTTGGCTGCTGTTGGCAGAAATTTCTGTCAAGAATTTTATCCAGTTGCTGCTTTTTTCCTATTTTATAAACATAAAACATAGCACCAGGTTCTCAAAACAAGCCAGGGTGGAAGACACTGGAATCATTCCCATCACACCCATTTCAAACATGCCTGCTGAGATGTCACACATGCAGGAAAGAAACAGAGTAGGAGCTACTGGAAGGGGAGCTGGTCAGAGCATGGAATCAGTCACAGAATCACCGAATCATTAAGGTTGGAAAAGACCTTCAAGATTATCAAGTCCAACCTGTGACCGAAAACCATCAGACCCACTGAACCATATCACGAAGTGGATCACAAAGCAAAGCCAGCAAAGCCAGCACTTCTCAGCACATGACTGACAAATCCTGCCCAACATCCAAACCCTGAGCCCCTGGTTGGGAGTATAATTAGAAGCATTAACAGAATTTTAAGCAGTAGCACGGTGAGGAGCACGGCCGGGTACCGGGTGCTGCTCCACCAGCAGCGATGCTGTGGGGACAAAGTGACACCTGCGGCTGCTAAATTCACCCTCAGCCCCAGAAACAGGCTGAAGTCACATCTCTCTTTTCTCACTCCTCCCAAGCTCACACAGTGAGCTGCCACTCACTGCACGGAGCAGGGGATTTCACAGCTTTGGGGTTTGTCCCATAAGAGAGGTACGTATTTCCAAGAACAACCCGAAAACTTTGTGGCATGTTTGACTGTTACCAAACCCTCAGGACGTGTGAGAAGGTGGGCTAAGCAATGTTTCTGAACCAAATGTTCAACTTTGAGAGACTATTCCAAGCTGGCTGGCTGCCAGCAGCACAAGCCAAGTTGCAGAGCAGCCCAGGCCTGAGTGTACTATTACACATCAGCAACTTACAGACGGCTAACAAAATTTAGGATTTCTTCATTTTTTTTCCAATTTTGACACAAGCTTAAGGACATGAAATCTTCTGCTCTTTTTGGTTTTCACTGTTATTTTTCAGGGCCAAATGTGCTGCACTGAGCAAAACATTTTGCTGAACAGCTCATGGATCACTATCTGAGGGAAGAGCTAAACAGGCCAATGGGACACCAGGTTTTAACCCATTATGTAACATTGTACAGACAGACTGGGAAGGAGAGGCTGGAGCAGAGCCGGGAAAGGGCCCTGGGGGTGCAGGTGGGTGGCCAGTTGTCCAGGAGCCAGCAGTGCCCTGGCAGCCAGCAGGGCCAAGCCTGTCCTGGGGGCACCAGGCCCAGCATTGCCAGCAGGGCCAGGGGTGGCCTCCCCTGCAATCTTGGGTCAGTCTGGGGTGAACAGACAAAATAAGGAAGATCTGAAGCCACTGGAGAGTGTCCAAAGGAGGCAACGAGGATGGGGAAGGGCCTTGGTTGGAAGCCGTGTGAGGACACTGAGGGCACTTGGTGTGTTCAGCTGGGGAAGAGGAGACTGAGGGGAGAGCTCAGTGCAGTTCCAACTCCCTGGGCAGGGACAGAGGAGGGGCAGGACTGAGCTCTGCTCTGAGGGGACCAGGGACAGCACCCAGGGAAGGGCTGGAGCTGTGTCAGGGCAGGGGCAGGTTGGATCTCAGGAAAAGCTTCTTCCCCCAGAGGGTGGTTGGCACTGCCCAGGCTCCCCAGGGCAGTGGGCACAGCCCCAAGGCTGCCAGAGCTCCAGGAGGGTTTGGATGATCCTCTGGGGCACAGGGTGTGACCCGTGGGGCTGGGCCTGTGCAGGGCTGAGGGTTGGACTGGATGATCCTTGTGGTCCCTTCCAACTCAGCACATTCTATGATTCTCTGATTTGGGCACTTTACAAACGGTGCCAAAGAATCTGACACTTGATATTTACTATTTTAAAGCTGCTGGCGGGACAATTTGCAAAATCTGTTCCAAAGTCTATTTCTCTGAGAAATATTATCATGATTTAGTAAAATTAAAAAGAAAATTGGGTACAAGTTTAAACACATCGCTGCCTCCAAAATTTTACTGTGCTGTCATGTGGAGGAGAACCAGAAAACAAAAAGTAAAAGTGATCTCAGCTTGATTTCATCTGCGAAAGGGATGCAAGTGAGATGTTTATAGGATGGATGTGTTGCCTCATTTGCTTTTAGGAACCTCTGTCTGTGCCAGCAGCGTAAGGAAGGAGCTCTTCAGTGCACTTCAGGCTTGGCTTCTCCCCAGATAAATCTGGATCCCTTCTTTTCCAGGCTCAGTGATGCCCAGCCCTGACTGCCAGGTGTCCCACACTGTCGGCTGCTCCTCACAGCTCACAGAGGGCTCAGAGTGCCCAGGAAGGGCCTAAAATCCACCAGCACAGAGGCCCCAGGTGCTGCCTGGGCTTGGCCCTGGAGGGTTTGGTGGCCACAAGTGTTGAAATGCAGCAGAGCCACAGGGATGGTGCCTGCAGAGCCAGCGGCTCCTCCCGCCCCCGGGGCTCAGCATTTCACAACTCCGGGAGTTTCACAAAACTTCTCTCCATGATTTTAACCCAGTCGATTTCTATTACAAAATATATTTCTGCATCTAAAGGGAAGCCCCTTCAGGGCCAAAGACAGAGGAGAAAGCTGTGGAGGTAAAGCACGTGTGATTCCTTGTCTATTCACCATGGAATCCCAGACTGGTTTGGGGTAAAATGAATGTTAAAGCTCATCTCATTCCACCCCTTGCCATGAGCAGGGACACCTTCCACTAGCCCAGGGTGCTCCAAGCCCTGTCCAATCTGGTCTTGGACACTTCCAGGGATCCAGGNAAATCCATGTAGTATGAAGCATCCAAACAAGATCAAATCCAAGGTCTGTCGGCACACGGTCCTGCTAGTCCACAGTGTTCCNGTAGCCAACAATTCCCTCCCAATATCCCATCTCTCCCTGCCCTCTGGCAGGGGGAAGCCATTCCCTGTGTCCGGTCCCTCCATCCCTTGCCCCAGTCCCTCTCCAGCTCTCCTGGAGCCCCTTTAGGCCCTGGAAGGGGCTCTCAGGTCTCCCTGGATCCTTCTCTTCTCCAGGTGACCCCCCATCTCTCCCAGCCTGGCTCCAGAGCAGAGGGGCTCCAGCCCTGGGAGCATCTCCGTGGCCTCCTCTGGACTCACTCCAGCACCTCCACATCTCATGCTGAGGACCCCAGAGCTGGATGCAGAATTATTCTATGATCCTGTGAAAAAAATCCATGTAGTACAAAGCATCCAAACAAGACCAAATCCAAGGTCTGTCGGCACATGGTCCTGCTAGTCCACAGTGTTCCCTTCGGATAAATGTTTTTTCCAAACCCAGAACTCTATCCAGCAGTTTCTGAGCAAAACCAGATCCACAAGCATTGGTAGTAGCCTGTGGGGAACACAGATTTATTGCTCCTTGTAGACCTCAAAGTCCTGCACGTTCCCAGCATCACCAAATCCTGCAGCAGTGACTGGAGCGGCCCAGGAAAATACAGTCGTGTCCAACCCAGGGGATGACAAATAATCAATTCTCCATGAGCAGAAAGAGAATCATTTATTTCACAGTTGCTTTGTACATGAAGAGAAGTCCTGGCACCACACCTTAACTACACCTTGAATGCTCCTCCAAGACACTGAAGGTGCTCTGGGGGATCATCCAGTGTTACTATAAATATATTAACAAAATAAATAAATAGGGAGCTGCTCCCAACAAGCTCCAATAATATCTCGTGCAGTCCATCAGAGACTGCCAAATTCAGGGGAAATCTCGAATTTTCATCAGAGACAACAAAAAGGTCAGTCTTTCTTACAGGATTTCAGCCATTTGAGTGCCCTTTTGAGCTACAATCTTGAAATTAGGAATAATTCATTCATTACAGACTGCTGATTACAAGGGGGAGGGGGGAAAAACAGAAATTTGACATTTCTTTCCAGTTCACTCAAAGGTCACTGTACTGATTTACAAAATTTATATTAATTTTAACTCTGAGGCTGTCACATTGGGCACGAAGCATCCAACTTGGAGAAATTAAGGTCACTTAAGGTCTCTAGTTGCATTTATCATTTAGAATGCAAAAAGTTCTCAAAGGCAAAGGCAACACTGAAGGAGCCAATGGCCAAAGTCACCCAAACTGGGGACAGCTGCCAATTTTAATACACCAAAATGCATTTCATTTTAAGAGAACCCAGGCTTTAAATTTCTTCTTGCCAAACATTGCCAGACATCAATTGTCATTGCTTCATGAGACAAACTAAAATTTGGGATTGAACCATCTCATGGCAGCTCCAACAGTCCTCAAGTCACACTGAACTCGTCTGGGCTCACGCTGGCACTGGGCACTAAGGCCACCAGCTCCTCTTGCCACCACCAGCCAGGTCAACTCCTGGAAATTCTCCATTCAGAGCTTCAAAAACCGAGAGATAATGATGATAAAGAAGAAGAGGCAGTATGGAAGTCACCCCCTTGAGCAGCTGGAGCAGAGGAAGGCATGTTTCAGAACTCACTCAAAGGTCATGAGGAGGAGGGTGGGAGGTGTCTCCCACGAACATGGAAAATATTGCAAAGCTGCAAAGCAGGACCCACCCTGGAAAGCACTGCTGGGGTTCTGGAGCCCTGGAAAGCACTGCTGGGGTTCTGGAGCCCTGCAAGGCACTGCTGGGGCTCTGCAGCCGCTGTGATGGCCCCGACACAAAGCTCAGCTGCCTCGTGTGGCCACACGGGAGAGAGAAGATAAGCAAAGTTCAAGTGATCCCTCCCAAAAATACCCAACCCAGTGACCCACTTGCTGAGATGGATGAGTCCTGTTTGGTCCTTTTGGGGAGATTTGCAGCACTACAAAGCCAACCTCATGCAAGGACCCCTATGAAAAGCATGAACTCCTCCTGTAACTCCCAGGGAAGTTTCGATCAGCAGCTCTCCATCCAAAGGCATGGGAAAGCATCCTCATGTTTGTGAAGGGCAGCAATGATTATGGAGCAATCCTGACACCCATTTGCCTGCCATGATCACCATCCCAGCCCTTTTCCCACATGGGGAGCCATCCTGCTGTCCTGGCCAGGGAATGGCTTCCAATTTAGGGATAAAGCTGCAGCAAGGCCCAACCCTCAGCTGGTCTAAACCAGACCCATCCCACCAGCCAAGTGCTGCTGTCCTCAATTCTTTTTTTTAATGGAAACTTGACCCTTTTTTTTAAATTTTTTTATAAAGACACACTCATAAAATATTGAATGGAGGTCTGTTCAGGCTGGGGGGCAGGGGCTGCCCGGCTGTCACAGCCCGTCCTTGCAAACAGGACCTGTGTGCGTCGGGCTCTGCTGCTCCACACTGACTTTTTATGCAGCAGGCCTGGCAGGATTTCCTTCTCCAAGCATGAAAAATTAAGGAAACCATCTTGACATCGTGGTAATTTTATGCTCCAACTCTAACCTCTGCCCATCAAACCTTTGTCCACCTGTGTTTATGCTGTGAGTAGATTTATATTTTCTACCTTGTTAAACATAGAAAGTTGGATTTGACCACTTTCCCTTCAGAAAAACAGTTCAGTGTTTAGTTCTGTCTTAAAAATTGGCCATGGTACAAGATTTTAAAATAAATTGCTAGTTTCTAAACTATTTGAAAATACTAGTTCCTCTTTGTATTTCATTTCTTCTGGGAAAAAAAAAATCCAAATCCAATCCACAATCAGACATTTGCCCTTTTTTTCTCCTTTTTAATTTAGTAACTTGTGAATTCATGCATTGACCCAGTCGAACAAAGGGCAAAGACTGTTAAATTCCAGAGCCCAGGAGATATTCGGTTACTCATTCAAGGCCTTCAGCAGAGTTTAAAAATAAATAAAAATGAGCCTTAGTGAGGAGGAGTGGCAGATTTGGAAATGATACTTTTAAATTAACAACTGAAAAGGAGAAAAAGGTAAACTGGGAGGAGATCAGCTGCTTGCTGTGCCACGATGGGGAGATGGAGAGTGGGTTGGAACTCATTAGCCCAATTACATAATAGATTGTTTCGGCCACATTCAAAGGCAATAAAAGCAGCAAGAGAAACAAACATTCGGTCCCAGCAAAGATGGAGGAGGTGGGGGAAAGGAGAACAAGGAAAGGGGTTCTATGAGTTTATTTGTGAGGCTTCTTTTGAAGGTTCCACTTGGGCAGGGAAGCATCGAGCACAGCAGGAATTTGGGAAACAACCAAACCATGTCTGTGGGTGCCCAACGCCACGGGGGCAGAGGTGGCCTCAGTGGGCACAGCAGGGCCAAGGGCTGCCACAGGGCCAGGGAGGAAGCACTGGCACAACAACCAAGGGAAACAAACACAACTCGAGATTTCCCTGCCTTCCCTTCCTCCTGTCCCTGAAAAATCACATTTCATTGAATTCAAAAGCATTCTGAAATTCTACTAGTTTAGGAAAGATTGAATAAGCATGTAATTAAATTAATTACAGAATCACTGCTCTGCATCCTACTGCAGGAATAGCAGTGAATCAAGTAAATGGATTCAAAATCACTTCCTAAATGCTTTCCAGTCAAATAAAACTTCAAGTGCAGTTTCAAACCACTTACAGCACAGTCCAGAAAAACCCAACCTTCCAAGAGTTTCCTTCACCCACACAGGGACACAGCCCTGAAGTGCATGACCCAATCTGGGGAGTTTTTCTTCCTAAAGAAACAGCAGCCACTTGGACTGGAGCCTCTTCTCCCTGTCTGCAGCCCCTACCCCATTCACCACCATCCAGCTGCTATCTGAGCCAGTTCCTCTGGACAGCCACCACAGAACCAGGCAGGTTGGAAAAGATCTCCAAGATCACCAAGTCCAACCTTTGACCAATCTCCAACTTGTCAACCAGACCAACTCCTTTTTCCAACTTCTCATTAATCACCCCTCAATGCAAGGAGATTGCAAAAATGCCTCTGTGAGCTCATGTTGAAGGATGTGTTGTAAAGCACCTGCACAAATTGAGGATAGGAGCCTGGTTCCCTGGTTCCCACCAGGAAAGGTGCCACCAGCATTCCACACAGCTCCATGACCCCTGCCAGCAGCCCTTGGCCTGCCCTGGCACCAGCAGGACCAGAGCTGAGACTCTGAGATCTTAAACAAGGGTGGTATGTGGTGCCACACAGAGAGTTGTGCTCCCAGCTGGGGCAAGATATCCAGTCCTGGTCAACAGGAGAGAATCACCCCCTTTCCTGGGGATGTCTCAGATCCAAAGAGCCTGAGATCTTCTGAGAGCCCATCTAACGTCTGAAGATCTAAGATCTTCTCCACCAGAGCAGAAAGGTGCACCCAGAGGTGGATTAGCTACAAATGGCACAAGCTGCATCCCAGCCCTGGCAAACAGGAGACCACAAGCAGCTTCAGAGCCATGGCAGCTCTGGGAGTGGGCACAGGCACCCACTCTTCCAAGAAAACAGGAATTGCCTCATGCTGCCTCCCCCACACAGCTGGGGGCAAGGCTGCCTCTGTCCATGCTTAATGGGAAGGCAGGTTCATGTGCCACCCCCTCCAGCACAGCTGGGCAGCTGCAGCTCTGGCTGCGGCGGGATCGTCCCCGCACACACACAGGGATGCACCAGCACTGACTCACTGCCTCCTCCTGCAGCTCCATGCCCAGCAGAAGGCCTGGGAAGAGGTCCCTGGGTTTTCCCTTCTGAGGGAAGCAGGTTGATGACCTGGTGGGAGCTCTCTTCTTTGGACACTCACTCTGATTTGACGTGGGAAAAGCCAGCAGCTCCCGCTCCTGCTGCACTAACACCGACTGTGCCAGCTCGGGGCTGCACCGGCACACGGGCAGCCTGTCCCCCTCCAGCAGTGCCTCCCAAGGTCCTCAGGGCACATTCAGACAGAGGGGGGACTGTCCCACTGAAGCCCCAGCTCAGCCACAGCAGCACACGGCTGCTCCAAGTGCAACTGCTGAGAGCAGCAATCAAACATAACCACTGACCTGGGTGACCTTGCTCAAATGAAGGAAGGAAGCTCCTCCACCAGCAGTGCTGCTTCCACAACAATGTCCATCCACACTCTCCATGTGTGCTAGTTGTAGCTAGCAGGGAAGGCAGCAGTCAAGGGCAGCTTGTAATCCCTACTCTTTGTGAGATGCTACCTCAAAAGCCACTCAAGAGCTGCCAAAGATGGGGAGAGCCAAACAGGGAACACCTGCTGGGCTGCACCCCCACAGAACAGGGCCTCGGGCAGCAGGACACCAACACCACCTCTGTCTGCCCAAAGAGAAACACTTACTACAAAATCCAGATAAGAACTCCAGGACCCACATTGTTTGCAAGGGTCTATTTGTCCACAGAAAATCTCACCAACTCCCCCCAGGTGTGAACCCTGCCTGATGTGATCCCACACGATCCTCATCTTCAAGCACAGCAAACCTCCAACTTACAGCACAGCAACCAGCTGTGAAGGCCAACTAGAGCTTGTTGAACGGGGTTGAGCAGGCACAAAGATATGGGGAGGGGGTTTCTCTACTCTCCTGGGGCTGCAGGAAGGGCTTACCTTCCCCCCTAAAAAACATTTTAGCTGATAAAGCACCTGCCAGCATGTGCAGCCATATGTGTGCTGCCTGACCAACAAGAGATGGTCATGATCAGCCCAGAAGACACCAACAGCTCAGGGATGGGATCATCAGTTCCAACCCATCACTCAGACCTTCCCTTAGTCCAGACCCAGCTGCAGTGACCAGCAGGACCTCCAGCACTGCCCAGGACACATAAGTTGGTCCCCTCCCAGCTGGCAGTGACAGGAGGCACCCAGTGGGTCCCAAGCACCTCCCATGGCCCTGACACTGTGGATGGAGATGGTGCTGACATGACTTCAGCCCCACAAAGGCATTTCTAATTACTACATTAAAAGGTGTGAAGTGCTTCCTTCCCATGCAGACTTGGCCATCTTCAGGGGCTGGAAGCCAAAATTCTCCTTGGCATAACTAAACCAGGCTCCAAACCACCCCATGAATTGATGGTCTGGGTCTCTCTGGGGCTTATGCTCCCCTGGCTCATCCCTCCTCTGCCCCCTCACACCCACATGCATTAATTGACCACATCTGCCCATGAAAATATCATCCCAGATCTTCACAACATGGCCGAGTTTCAGAGCAAGCTGAATAAACTGAGCAGTCAAAAACTGCCAAGACCAGATGGGACTGAACAAAACCTCTCAGAGAAAGCAAAGATGAAACAGGTGAGGATCCCCCTGTGCTGACCACACTCTGATGAGGTGACATGAGGTGCAGCCTCACCCAGGGACCTTCACACAGGTAGACATGAGGGGCACCAAGGATCACCAGTGGGAGAATGAGTAGAAACCACTAAAGTCCAGTAAACTGCTCAAATCAGAGTAGAATTACAAAAAAGAAAACAAAACAAAAACCAGTAAATCTATGTTTTATGTTAGGAAAGGGTCAAATTTGATCTCAGTTTGCCTTTATGTGCAGGGAAAACATCAGCTCAGTGCAAGTTCCCAGCCACAGAGGAAAGGAGAGGGTAAGGAATTGTTTAAAAAGGCAAAATGAACAGAACCCACAATTGTGCCAAATGTACACAGCCCTACCACAGCCTGCAGGTTTGGCCATCCTGTCCCAAAACTAGACTAGTTCTGGGGAAGGCAGTGAGCAAGAAAATCAGCAGCAGAGATGAAAACCTTCCAGCTGAGAGGAGGGAATTGAGAAAGGAGATGGGACCCCTGAAATGGGTGAAAGATGCCGAAATTCCTCCTCCAGCACTGCAGGTGTGAGCATGGGACAGCATGGGAGGGCTGGAGCTCACAGCACTCTCCCCTCAAGCCTGGACACCACCAAGATGACTTCACAGAATTCCAACCTTCAAAGGCTGGACTTGATGATCTTACAGGCTTTTCCAACCTTGCTGATTCAATGATTCTAAGATGGCACAGAGATGAGCCTGTGGACATGGTGATGCCCACAGCAGCCTCCTGCCAAGGTGGGGAAGGGCAGAACCCACAGGAGCAGCAGCACCATGGTGCCAGCACACAGCCCAGGGCACAGCCACAGTTCCTCACTGGCAGCACGAAGCTGAGGGCACTGGGTGTGTTCANCACATTCTGGGATTCTGTTTCACCTGGAGACAGGGACAGTACTTTGCTATTTTGTACCACTCAGTCCCGTTACAGCTCGCTGGGGCAAGTCCTTTGAGTTGGAGGGAAAGGAAGCAGGGGATGAATTATGTGTTGTTTGACCTCAGGAACGGAAATCCACCAAGTTTCACTACTTCATCACTGCCAACCACAGTGTCAAGGTTTCTGCTGGGACTGGTGCAGAGGCAGGGGAGAATATGGGGATGCATTTCAGGCAGAAGCTTTAAGGATCTCTTACTTGGGCAGTGGGGTACAGAAATATAAAATGTGTTTTCTTAAATACTCAAGCAGATTATTTAACTTGTAAAAAACACCATTTTTTTTACACAGTAGCACTTTCAAACACTTATATCTATTTTCCCACTTTTCAGTTGAGCTCAAAAGAATCCCAGTAACAGGGTATCTTCATGTAAATTTAAATGTTGATAAACCATCAGACTAAGGTATCACACACTTGGTGTAGCCACAAGTAGCTCTGGCAACCAATATTTTATGGGGAAAGAAAACATTAAAAGTAGAATGTGCCTTATTTCAAAATTCAAGGGGGCAAAAGGCTCTTTACCTCCATCTCCAGCTCAGAGACCAGCAGTCCCCATCCTGGTGGCACAGGCAAAGGGTCAGGCAGACAGGGACTCTGCAGGCCAGGCTAAGGAACTCAGCACAATAAATCCTCACTGTAACAGAAACACCACTGGTTCATTCACATCCAGCCCCGCAGTATCACTGGCAAACACAGCACAGTTTGCTCAGAAATGAGTTTGGTCCCTGGTGAAATTAGGTGCTGCCCTCCGTTGTCCCTCTCCTGATAAAGAAGTTTCACATAAAGAAGAACAGGGATCACAGGGAAGCTGCAGATTTGTCCAGTTCTGGGATTTTACCCTTTCTCTTGAGGTGTGGTACTGACCAAAAGCATGTTCCAGCACACCAGCCTCCTCCCACGCTGGGAACAGAAAGCAGCTTTCATCTCATTTCTTGTCACCAACTGCAGCTCAATCTTTGTAAATTTTGGAAGAAATGGAGCATCAGAGCTGGAGCTGCCCAGAGCACCCCTCGTTCCAGTGCCTTGGGAGAGGACAGGTCAGAGCACAGGCCACAAAGGTACCCCTCAAACCATGGGCTCAAGATCAGTGGGCAGGAGGACAGGGCTGCTGGGGTCCCCTGCAGGGATGGGCTGCCCAGCACGACCCCCCCCTGACCCCACAGCCAACAGCTCTGCTCTGCGTGAGCCAAACTGGCTGAAGGAACCTGTGCAAGAACCACTTCTGCAGGTGAGCACAACCCCTCAAAGCCAGTGCTCAGAGGGGGCAGCAGGGCTGCAGGATTACTGGAGTGGGCAGGGGGTTTCCATGTGTCTTCTCAGGAGTCTTCTAGGACTGTCCTGGAGTTCAGGGTAAGGCCTGGCACATCAGTGTCTGCAGGGAGCAGGAAGATAGGACACAAATATTTTTATATAACATGTGCTAAAACAAAATTCCCCATTTGACTTCATCCTAAGAGAAAGGTCCACCTGCCATTCACTGAAGAGTTGGACTAGATGATCCTTGTGGGTCCCAGTTACCACGGTTGGTTGGGCAACTGTACTGCCTGGAGGTGGTTTTGTCCAAGGATTCTCTGCCACGAGGGGAACTTGCACAGGGTCTAGTCCAAGCCTGGTGAAGTTAGAGCATGGCAGGGGGCACGTGGCACTACTCCAGGGCTCAGAAACTCAGGTCCTGCCCATGTTCATGGCTCTGGCAACCCTGGGAACAGTTTATTCTTCAACTATAACTATAACTGTAACCAGGTTGGAAACTGATACTCTGCGGTGCTCAGCTCAAGAGAGCTGACCTCAGCCAGCAATGCTGAGGAGCTGATGAACACAAGGCAAGGACCCACAGCTATCAAACCATGCCAGAGAACAGCGTCAGACCCCGATGTGGTGACACAGAGGGATGGCAACTCCAGATTTGCTGCCGAGCTTGAATCATACTGTGCCTTAAAGCATATGGGAAAATGGAGCTGAGCTTGAACAGGGCTGACTGTGCAGCAACACCCCCACCCAGGTCACAGCAACCCCATGAGCTGCCTCAGAGCAGGCTCAGCCACGTCCATGTGAGCTGCTGACCACACTGCAGGGAAAGCTACTGAAGGGAGCTTCCCCCTTCACATCTGCACCATTGCTGAACTTCAGTCCTCTATTTTTAATGCCACAGTCCTCATCCCCTTACACCACAACAGAGGTGAGCCCTGGAGTGGCTGAAGTGGTCTGACGGTACAGTGTGCTGCCTTCCTCCTCACACCCATCCTCCTCCTCTCCCTGGGCCTGCTCCCACTCACTGCTCCCCTCCATAAGCCAATCTACTCACCAACCTGGCACAAAGCCCTGCTGCTTTTTTTTTCTTTTAATGTGCTTTCCTGAGGTTAGGGAGATAAATCAGGTTCCAGAAGGCTCCGGCAAACACTAACTCATGAGATCAGCAGCAGAAGACCACGGACAGAAGGCAGAGGACCATCACCTCCATTTTTGGCAAGTGTGCTCTTGGCCAGGCTCCCTTCCTCATTTTGCAGGCTCTGCTTGCCACCACTCCCCTGTTCCAGGGGATGACTCGCAGTGTCGTTAACATCCACCAAACGAGGGCTCAGGGACTTCACACCTCGAGTTATTCAGCAGCGCCGCCGGCAAACTTGAGACTGTAACGTGCTGCTCTGCCTTCAGACTGCACTCGGAAAATCCTCCTCATAAAACGCACACAGCTATTTTTAAAGGAAATCCTGGATGCTTCTGAACGTGAAGGCAGCGCAGGCAGCCACAAAGGTACGTCAGGCCAGCGAGTCAATGGGCTGGATCTGGTGGTGTGACACCACAGCCCTGCAGCGCTCCAGCGGCAGCGGCCAAGGGGGAACGAGGCTGCAGTGCTGGCCAAAGCCACAGGCCTGCCTGTGGATGCCAAAAGACACAAGAGCGTAGCCAGGAGCTTGGCAGGAGGATCTCCAGGGGACTCATCAGCTGTTGGTGGAGGTCAGAGCTGACCCAGGCAGCACAGCACAGCGCTGCCGGTGACACGACACCGCGCACGTCACACCGAGCGATGCACGGGAGTGTGGGTGGTTGGTCCTGCCCTTGTTGATGTGAACAGGTCAACCAGTGAAAGCTCACTAGATTGAGAATTTTACTGAAAATTACATTGCCCAGCCTTTAAAGGCTCCCAACAACCCTTTCATGGAAGAACTAGTGAAGAAAAAGGATTAATTTCTAGAAGTTGAAAGAACAGAATTTCTTATTTTTAGGATTAACATTTCACTACAAATCCTGCAACTGGGACAGATCAAAAACAGCAAGACCACTAACTAAATTTGAAAGACAGGACTGCTGGAAAATCTCTCACAAGCAAGACAGAGGAGAAGTGACAAAAAAATTCATGGAGGGCACCATAGGCAACATCTTGGTCTCCAACCACCATGACCACTCCTGCGAGCAGAAGGTCTGTGTAACTCTCTCTCTGCCAGGACCTGAGCTCCAGGGACATGTGTGCCCAGAGCTCCTGAGTGCCATGAGTCCCAAGGCAGTGTCCTGAATCCCAAGATGCTGTCGTTGCAGCCACTCCCACCTGCCATGATCCCAAAGGCACCTAAGTGACTCCCTTCAGCCATCTCCTTCCTTCCACCTTCACTGACATTTTGGCTGGTGGGAAGGATGCACCCAATCAATGTGTGGAGGAGGGAGAAGAGGCACCAGCACTGTAGATTTCATTTTACATTCTTTTTGAACATCAAGGAAATTGCTGAGTTCCATCGACAAGGCTGACCCCAAAAATATTAATTATATCCCCAGGTTTTTAGAAGAGTTGCATATCTGTCTCACTTGGAGTTTTCACCTTGAATTTTCTTGCACCTCCACCTGGAACAATATCCCTTCTATTCCTGCCCACCCAGAGATCTCTCACACCATGGCAGTGCTGCTCTTCCTGACAGAGCCCCTGAGCATCCTTCAAGCTTTTGGAGAACACACACAGACTGTTATTTCCGACTTCTTCCTTTGCTTCATACCACTGGCCCAACTTCCAATGCTGAAATACCACTCAGACTACAAAGTAAGTGTCAGCCCACCTTGTTATTGTCACTGGTAGCAACTGCAGACACTTAAACAGCAGAAAGGTCCTGCAAGCTCCCAGAAATCCATCCTCTGTCTGAACACAATGCTGGGATATTACCCCAAAGAGCAAGGAGCGGAACTTCGGGGTGATCTGAGCCTTAACCAGGTGACCCCAAAACTGAGTCTCTGCACGGCCTGAGAAAGGTGCTCATGGCAAATCTGCACCTGGAAAGGGACACTCGTCCTCCACTGACCTACCAACATGCCCTGCCCAACCCAAACCTTAAGCCAATGCCCAGACTGCACCAACACAGCTCATGGCTACAGTGCCACAGGTTTGGGCTACTGTCTTCACATCTCACCTGATGCTGAGCAGAAGGTGCCCCTTCCCAGCACATATCTGGCATCATAATTCCACAGCAAATACTAAGGATGCCCTTCCCAGGAGGCTACAGAAACAGGGAAAGCTCTCACACAGTGTAGACAACAGACAATCTCCTCTTGAAGCTTTCTACCTCAATTATCTTCCACAAAGAGGAAAAAAAGGCAGGTCATAGTATCTGAAACTTTCTCTAGGCTTTGTTCACAGTTTTCATCTTCCATGTAACAGAGCAGAAGGGCTGATATGAGAGTCCAGCACTGCTGCACAACCAGGACAAGCTATACAACAAGGTCTGCCACTGCTTCCCCACAGCATGACTTCAGCACTCTAGAACCATGTCACCTCTTCTGGTTTGCTCTGGTTCCTGTGTCAGGTGAAGACCGTCACCTCCTGGTCACTCTTTTAGAGGACACCATCTGATGACTGACACCAGTCTGAGAGCTGTGGCAGTCAGCCTTGAGGTGGAGAGATAGCATGGCCAGGCACCCCCAGCATCCCTGCTGGCAAACAAAGAATTTGAGACCAATCTGAGGTCTGCCAAAAGGTCAAGTTTTCACTACCCACAGGACGTATTTCTGATGTTCCTCCAACACAACCTAGGTCTGACAAGCTACATAAGACACTGGGACTTGAGGTTGAGTCCCTCCATGCCCTTCCACAACTGAACACTACCAAGGACCCCCCTTCCTCCATCCAGGCAGGTACTGAATCTGAGTTTGCACTACACAAACACATTGGAGAAGCTGGAACAAGAGCAGGTCCTGTGCTGCAGACACACTCACAGAGAGTGTCCGCTCTCCTCCCCAGAGTGGGTTGTGATCTGACAGCAGCAGCAGTGCCAGCTCCAGAATGAGCATAGCCTGGTGTGGTAACCACATCTCATTGGCAAACCTTGCCCTCCACCAGGATCTCCTGCTTTCCTCTCCTCTTTGTCTGGGCTGATGGCTCCAGGACTCCGTAGCCCTCCTTTTCTTCCACAGGAAAACATGCAACTTCCTTTGCCACCAATTACATCTGCTGAAGTACAAAACCTTTTCCTCAAGATCTACATTACTTTTCCACCAATATCTCCCACATATTGGTTTCTGACTTTAATTTAACTTTTCTCCCCTTGAATCAAATTACCATTTTCCGCTGATCATAATTTGGTTGGATGCAATATAAAGTTGGAGGATATCAGATTTGAGGAGAAGAGGAAAGCAGAGCACAACAGCAGCAACCATGGCACGCTCTTGTCTTGCTTTGTTTCCCATTCAGCCCCACAGACACCATGCTCTCATTAGCACTTAATGTAGGTGAAAATAAAGGGGTTTAATATTAAAACAGCATGGGCACATGGAAAACATCCACCCCAGACCTGTTGGAACTTGCCCAGTATCTCTACCATGCTCTTTCTCTATACGAGGAGCTTTTTCACTCCTAAGACTGTAAGTCCTTATCTGGGCTAATAACGTTCAATATGAAACGTCTCAAATCCCATTTGAAAACTTAAGCAGTCAATATTTAGGATATTTCTCCACTCCCTTAGAAATGTAACAGCTTAAGGAATACCATCCTGCTGCCATCCCGAAACAGGGAAACTATTTATCTGCTGGTTCCACCAGAGCCCCAGGGGCTGCCGCTCTCACACCCCACCCTGTTTATGTCAATGAAGGATCTGCTACTTCACTGCCTGCGAAGAAAGCAAAGGTTATGCAAGAGAACAGCAACCAGGAGTCCACAGGCCTCTCTGGGACAAGGGCCCTGAGCCTGGGCTGTGCCAGGAGCAGCATCAACACTGGGCACAGCTGGACACCTCATTCAAGTAGATGGAGCTGGCAAGCCCCAGCTAAACACACACGCGAGGCTGTGGGTCTGAAATGCTCTGTGTAACTGCTGCAATGTTTTAAGGGACAAGTCCTAATCCATGAACAATAGCTCTGGTCACATTCCCGACCAGGCGAATTCCAGTCTTCAGTCAAGATGTGACACCAGGCATCCGGCACTCACTGACATGGAAACTCAGTTCATTGGAGAGGCACTGCCCGTGCAACCACAGCACCCCGGGAGTATTCCTGGGCTGCAGCCGCTGCAAACACTGCTCACTTCCTCCCAAACTTGTTGAAATTCAGACTATGGTGGCAGCCGGGTGAAAAGTAGGAATTCAGACTCCAGAAATGTCTGTGACCAGACAGCGATGAGGCACGTGGGTGGAACCAAGAGGAAGTGTCCACCACCGGGACAGTCTCCCTGTCTCAGGCTGTGACAACTTATCTAGTGTGGGAACACATGGAATCCATCCGCATAAACACAAAAACAGAACAAAACAAGATCTTCTGGCATTGCTGATCCTACTTTCCAACCCAGGGTAAGCTGGCAATGAGGAGCCCACAGACCCATCTGCTCCTGCATCAGCCACCACAAGGATCCCCAAATTTCCCAGCCTGTTAAAGTCAACTCATTTTTCTGAAAGAAACATTAACCACAGTGGGATATCAAGATACAAGACTGCTTTTAATTACACGTACAAAGGAGTCCGTAACACTCCAGCTCTCTGCAAGGGCAGCTTGCTGAGAAAAGCAACTCTGATCAAAGCTAGAAAATCGAGTGAGCTTCCCAAGAAACTGCATAAATTGTCCCCAGGTTTTTATGCACAAGACTCAAGATCTTCCAGCCAGAATGTGTTTCAGTTGTGGCATTACCTTTCCTTCTGATTTACACGCATGTTGAACTTAGAGAGGGAGTGATTTGTCCCTCTCCATTTGGCACTGGTGAGGCAGCAGCTTGAGTGCTGTGTCCAGTTCTGGGCCCTTCACTGCAAGAGAGACTTTGAGGGGCTGGAGCACGTCCAGAGAAAGGCAATGGAGCTGAGGAAGGGTCTGGAGCACAGGTCTGATGAGGAGCAGCTGAGGGAGATGGGGAGGCTCAGCCTGAAGAAAAGGAGGCTCGGGGGGGACCTTTTCACTCTCTGCAAGTCCCTGACAGGAGGAGGGATCTGAGGAGGGGGGGGGTCTGGTTCTGCCAGGGAACAAGGGGCAGGACAAGAGGAAACGGCCTCCAGCTGTGCCAGGGGAGGGTCAGGTTGGACATGAGGAGGAATTTCATCACGGAAAAGGTGGTCAGGCATTGGCAGGGGCTGCCCAGGTAGGTGGTGGAGTCCCCAGCCCTGTAGTGTCCAAGGAATGACTGGACATGGCAGTCACTGCTCTGGGCTGGTTGATAAGGTAGGGATCAGCACAGATTGGACTCAATCATCTTAGAGGTCTTTTCTGACCTCAGTGATTCTCTGATCCTGTGATTTTGGAGGTGGAGGATACAAAAACCACACATACACAAAAGAAGTCATTTTTACCAGGAATGTCCATTCCAGATGGCAAACTTTGTGTTTCGGTGCAAAATACTTCTATATACACACTCACACAGTATATACATAAATATATGCATATATAACATGCACACACACGTGTGTACATACATGCACCTCAGTCACACGTGAAGGTCATCAGGAGAAGCTCCAGGCCTGGCTGTGGCATGAGATCACCTCCACACTTGGCAGGTGAGTGCAAGAACAAGGTATTTTTGCTGCGGAACACGAAGACGTTGAGCTTCCTGGCAACCTCTTCGTTTCAAAGCAGAGCTGCACAAAATGAACGTGCCCGGGTGTTTTGCAGCTCCCCTTGTTTAGCACGGAGCTCCCAGCACATGACAGAAGCTGGATCCTGGCTGCAGGTGTGCTGAGCACTCACCAGAGCTGTAAAACCCCAGCAAGGGGCATTCAAAAGCTCATTTACAAACACACTATTCCCAGATCTCCTGCCTCCAATCCCCAGCATCATCTTCAGTGGACAAGTTTCCTCTGCTCTGAATATATCTAAAGAATCCTTTGAAGTCAAAATATTCTTAGCAATTAGATCTTCTCTATTTCTTTTTGCCTTCCTAATTATCCTTTTAACTGCCTTCTGCTTATTTTAATAGATCTTCCTATCCTACTCCTTACCAGACTGTTTATACTTTTTAAAAGCCTACTGCTTACTGCTCCTAATACTGTTTACATCTTCACTCAGCCACCTCAGCTCAGTTGCTGCTTTTTTGCCTGATTTCAGAGTTAACCAGGGGAAATCTCCTCTCTGATCTCTGCAGCAGTTTGTAAATACCTCCCATTTGGTCTACAATAGATTTTCTACAATAGGATCCCTTTTCTACAACAGATTTCCTCTTGGGAGAGGGAATGAAGCCTCCTGTAGACGAAGCACTGAGAAAACCCATATTCTTATATATTGCTCTAAGCACTCCTCTCTCTGCTGCTTTGCCTATTGCTTTTGCATTAGGAATATTAAGCAGATTATTTAATGACTGTGTCCCATGTGTTCCCTAACTACCTTATTCATTATCATTTCCTGCCTGAAAAAGTAAACAAATAGCCTTTTGTGCTCAATGTTACAGGAGATTACCTATGAATTTCATTAGTTATATCTCTTCTAGGAGGGAAAAAAACCCCACTTGCAAATACTTTGGTTTCATGCTGGGGGTGTGTGAACATGTGTGATGGTCCAGTGTTGGCAGAAGAGGGTTTAGAGTATCCCACAGGGTTTGGAAGTGAGAATAATTTAGGGACCATTCAGCAGGAGTTAGAGAGTATATTAAAGGGAAACTCACTCAATATTTCCTCTGTTCCTTATAATCCTTCCCCAACCATCTGCTGCCGGACACTGGGAAACAGGATACCAAGGGAGAGACAGAAAGCACAATCTTTTGTGGAAGCCACAGAATAGCCATTCTTTGCACCATAACAGCACCTCTCCCCTGGTTAACAGCTCAGCTCTGCCAGAAAACTCTCCAACACATATTCCAGAGATGCAGAAAATAAGCAGCAGCATCAAGATATTCCACACTCACAGCTTTCCCTGGCAGTTTGTTTTAATCTGCCCTAATCTGCCCTGCTGGTCAGAGTTTCCACCTCCTACTCTGAAAAATATTTCTGCATCTTCATTTTGTCATCTGAGTGTTTGGATCCAGCTTCCAGGTATTGTTTCTTGCTATGCAGTTTGCTAAAATGAAGGGCTCTGCTACCTGCTTTTTTAGTCTTTTTTTGTTAAAGCACATGGAGCAGGGGGTCTGTGAAGATAAAAATCTGTAAGAGAGTTGGTGGGGTTTTTTTCAGACTCTGACTGGCAGAGAGAGTTTCCCAAAATATGGTTCATGTCCACAAATGTTTAAGAGTAAATCTCAATGAGTATTTCCTTTGAGTCCTCAAGTTGCTTCACTCCACTCATCTGGTCTGTGTCTTCTCCAACTTTTCAACATCTCTTAAAAAAATGTGGGAGCTGAAAATGGGGGCAGTGCATTAAAGCACAGGCAAAAGAAGAGCTGTTCTCACACAGCTCCCTCGCTCTGCACACCCATGGGTTGCACAGACTCGGGGTCACTGCTCAGGCTGCAGCATTTGTCCCTTTCCCACCCCACAGCCTGGTTTGGCCTCTCTGCTCCCCTCTGGTCTCCCCATCCCAAAAGTACTCCCCAGATGCACAGATCCCATGATTCATACTGAACCAAGCTCACCCAATGGAGATTAAAGCATAGTCCAAATCCCTCTGAGCAGCTGCAGTTCTGCTTCCCACCAAATCAACCAGCACAACCCCCAGCACGGGGGCTGGACCCCACAGGGACATGGACAACGCATATGGTCATCCAAGACCCCATTCCCAACCTGTGTCACATCAGCTTGATGCTGCCAGAGGGTGTTTTGGGGCATGACACCAAACCAGACATTTTGCCAGCTTGGAAAACGACACCTCCTCTACCACTTCTGCTGAAGAACAAATGCAGCCTGACATTGCCATCGCCTCCTCCCCTGCGCTCTCATCCCCCGGCTGGCCAGGCTAAGAGTGCAACACCAGCATTCACCACATCTCTGCAACATTCTCTACTTTATTCAAATTGTACAGGAGAAAAAAAAGATGGAAATGCAATGGGCAGACCTGGCAGGAGCCCCCAGGGAACATCACCCACATGCACCAGCTGGACACCCCCAGCTCAGCAAACACTGGCCCTGGCAGCTCTCGTGCACATGGGCTGGAAGTGGATCACACTCCTCCTTACAAATAGGGAACAGCAATATTTATTAAACATGTCGAGTTTTTCTGCTTTATTATGCATTTTACCTCTCCTCAGTCGTGATAAGTCTACACAAACCATTATTAGAATTTCTTTTGTTCCTAATACAAATACTTTCTTACTGTTCCTTGCACTGACAGTCAGAGATTTTTTTTCCCTTGTGTTTTTAACTTCCTTTATCAATTTTCTGCACTTGATAACTTCTAACTCAAGGATAACTGTCATCTCTTCCTTTTATTATTCCTCTTTTTTTCCTTTTATGCCTCTTTAATTCTCACTAGCACGGCAATGCCCGGCTCAGGCAGGAGCTCAGCCTGCTTGTGTGGGAGGGGAGACAGGAGATGGGGACTCAGGGTCCTGCATCCTACTTGGAGACCAATTTTAAACCCACACTATGGTTCTCACTTCATGGTGGAGACCATCCTTTGCTAAAAAGCACCTGAAAATCACACAGAGGACAACAGAGCCTGGAAAAGTAAAACTCAGGACCCACGTGGTGGCTTTCTGTGAAATCCCACCAGGCCACACCTGTAACCAGGCACCAGCAAAGCCAAAATGAAAACAGATGCCAACACATAAAAGCCTATTTAAACTAAAGCCTGAGAAAATCAAACAAGGGTAGAGGAACATCCAGTGTAAGTGGAGCATTTTCTATTGATGAGGTCATAAACATACTGTTTATCCCTGAAAAACTTCCTAAAATTTCAGGTAGGAATCAAAAGACCCAAGACATTAGAGTCCAGATCCGAATTATATAGGAAAGATGGAGTTGTACTGACAGAGAAGGAAAGGTTAATAAATTCAACATGATTATTGTGTCAGTAGGATCAGAGAACCTTTATGGACTGGAAGCCCATCAGAGAAAGTCAGAGCAGAGCTACAGCACGGGGGAACACAGGAGGATGCTCAAAATGCCAAGGAATACCAGAGGCTGCAAGTCTCTGCCAAGGCAGGAAACACATTTTCAGTCACAGGAGAATTCAGTTAATCCCACAGAGACCTGCAAATGTGAAAGCAAGTTCAATGCAGAAATGATGCTCGAGGTCCCACGAGTTCTCTCCCCTCACCATGTCCTCAGCCAAAGCATATCAGGGAACCACAGAATCCCAGACTGGTTTGGGTGGGAAGGGACATTAAAGCTCATCTCCTTCACCCCCTGCCATGGGCAGGGACACCTTCCACTAGCCAGGTTACTCCAAGCCCCCTCCAACCTGGCCTTGGACACTTCCAGGGATTCAGGGGCACACATAGCTTCACTGGGCAACCTGTGCCAAGGCCTCACCATGCTCACAGCCAAGAATTCTTCCCCAATATCCCATCTAGCCCTGTCCTCTGGCAATGGGAAGCCATTCCCTTGTCCTGGCACTCCAGACTCTTGTAAATAGTCTCTCTCCTTCTTTCTTGCAGGCTCCCTTTAGGTACTGGAAGGGGGTCACCCTGAAGCCTTCTCTTTTCCACACTGAACAAACCCACAACACCCTCGGAAAGAACGTAGGAGGAAGCATTCTGTGCTTCCATAAATGGGGAAATTTGTTAAAGAGTGTTAAAGGAGCAAGTGAAGGCCTTGCAGGAGAGGTGGTAAAGTTGGAAAATATGGTTATCATCTACCAAAGGGGGTTTGTTAAATATATAAGCACAGCTTAACAGGAGAGTGAAAAAGGCCATTAGAAATAAAACAACACCCTCGGAAAGAAATCAAAATTACAAGAATGTAAAATCAAGGAAGATGATACACTTAAAGCTCTAAAAAACCCAATCCAGAAAAAGATTTTGAGAAACAGGTCATTGAAGGAATAAAACTTTACTTAATTAAAAAAAAAAAAAAAACAAACACAGAAGAACTAGAAGTCTGCCAGATTCTGGTATAAATCAAGCACTAAAGAAAGACAAAACCACAGGTTAAAATTCAACTTCTTTGCACCAGTGCTCACTTGTGACAGGGCTCAGCAATTCCCCTCCTGGAGTCTTCTTCACCAGGACTGAGCTAAGCATCCACCCCAAACTGTGGGGTCACCAGAAAAAAGCTGCAGCCCTGAGTAGCAAAATTAACAGCAAAAACATAAAAATCTACAGGGCCAAACAGTATTTATCCCAAAGTCTGAAAGGCATTAAGCTATTAAAATCACCTGGCAACCCCAAAAATCACTGCTATCCACCTCATGCCTATGGACCAGTGAGTAATGAACATGACCCCACTGTTTTAGAAGAGCTCTAAGGAACCACAGAACTCCATTTTTGTAGCAGGAAAATTAGTATAAATAGCAATTAAAAAATATAACTTAAAATCAGTGCTCACACAGATAAAAGAGGCACACCAGGAGTCAACAGGGTTTCTGCAGAGAGTCCTAAGTCACTAAGCTATGGGGACTGTTGGCAAAAGTCCATGTGGAGGTAGAACAGGGAGAGTGTGATCTCTTCTCTGCAGTGAGCAGGGACAGCACCCAGAGAAGGGCTGGAGCTGTGTCAGGGCAGGGTCAGGTTGGATCTCAGGAAAACCTTCTTCCCCCAGAGGGTGGTTGGCACTGACCAGGCTCCCCAGGGCAGTGGGCACAGCCCCAAGGCTGCCAGAGCTCCAGGAGGGTTTGGATGATCCTCTGGGGCACAGGGTGTGACCCGTGGGGATGGGCCTGTGCAGGGCTGAGGGTTGGACTGGATGATCCTTGTGGGTCCCTTCCAGCTCAGCACATTCTGGGATTCTGTGAGCAAGTGGTGTGGCGTACCCAGATTTCCAAAAGCCTCAGACAACTCTGCTCTATGAAGGCTGTAAGACAAGTGCACTCACAACACTTTCATATGCATGGGATGAAGTAAGAAGTCACCTCATTGATTAACCACTGATTAAAAGACGGAAAATAAAGGGCAGAAATAGTTCGTTCTCACAGTGGGGTCCCTCAGACATCTGCTCCCTGCACCAGGGAAGGTTGGGAGAAAGTAACACACCGGAGGGAAAACAGCACCATCACCACATCAGCGCTCCTAAATGAGCCATTAGCATTCACCAAAGCACACGGGGAGAGCCAGGGCACAGCTCCAGCAGCGATGGAACCAGCACAGCAACTGATTCTGAGGGAGGGAACAGGGAATGTGTCCATGCATAAAGCTGCATCCACAGCCCCGAGCACAGCCCTGGTGATCCCACCCGAAAAGGGACTGCAAGAAATAAAATGGCAAGAAAGGAAGCAAAGAAGGGCAAGACAGGCAATCCAGCAAAAGAAACTCCCATGGTGTGGACAGGGACAGCCCTGAGGAGCAGCACCTCAGGGACAGCAGCTCCCCTCAGGGAGAAGGGACACACAGGATGGCTGGTCTTTGCTTCCCAAAGCACAAAGCTAAACTCTAAAAATAAACCCCAGGAGCAAGGGAAAGCAAACATTTTTCACTTTCCTATTTGCCTAAATAAATTGCAGATGCTGCAATTATCCCAATGACTGCACTGGTGGTGGGTAAAATCCACATCCCGAGGGGCTGCAGCACATCCTGGTGACAAGGTACAAGGAGCCTCCAAAGGGTGAGCACAGCACTGACGTGAGGAAGAAACACCTGGATGCTGTGTCTGCCAGAGTGGAAAATACAGCTTTGACTATTAAATCGTCTGTCCCATACCTGGAGCCACACAGGACATGGGTATGAGACAGCTCCTGCCCTGCAGAGCTCGCTGACAAGGCTGCAGGCTCACAAGGAAACCCCAAAAACAGTTTGCACAATTGCCTTCTTCTCATTTATAGAGTTGGTCACCACTCAACACCTGGTGACAGAGAACTGGGAATCCAAGCTGCTGATGGCCTATGAAAAGGCAGCTCCTGTCAGGGAGAGGGCACAGACACACCCAGGGAGGGCAGGAGACACCCAGGACCTCAACCTGGGAGAGCAGAGCTCGTGCACAGCGACAGAGCTGGGGACAGGGCTGGGAGCAGAACCTCCTCTGCCTCAAAATATGGAGATGGGGAAACTCAGCAACGCAGCAAGTCACAGGAAAACACTGGAGGACAGACCTGTAGAGGAGTCCAAGAGGGGGAAAATGGTCATGATCCAACATCACAGCTTCCCCAAACAAAATTCTTAATAGTTCTTGCACAGAAAGTAGGAACAGTGTGTTTGTCAGGTCCTCTGGGGAGGCTCTTCCACTCAGCGTTGGGTCACCTTTGACACCCCTAAATGACCTCCAGGAGAAAAGAACAGCCCCAAATTCTTCAAATTTACAGCTTGAAGCTTGGAAAAATGTAACAAAAATAATTGGACAAAAAGCTGAAAAGTTATGATGTCCCAGGAAAAAAAAAGTTTTTGCAGTTTGCTTCTGAAAAATTTCCTACTGCTTTCCTGGGTTTGTGGGATCATTAAAATAGCTGAGCTGGGAACGTCATTTACTTGGTTGGTTTTCCTAATAAAGAGCAACTTCTGGGCTGGAACAGTGGGGATGTTTATGGGGGAAAAAAGGGCTTTTTGTGAATAAAATGGAGTCAACTACTGATATGCAAAACAGAACAAATGATTATTTATATAACAAACTATTATTATGTGATCAAATTTGAAATATAAAAAAAACCCACAACACTTCAACCGAAAAAAACCCAAAAAGTAGTATTCCTGGTGCCAGAATATTGCTAAATGAAAGGTTGTGTTAATGGATTTGTACTCCTTGCACGAGGGCTCTCCTGTCCCAGAGACAGCTCAGGTAGAGGGAGGGTGTGTTCTGGAAACAATGTTGGCCAAACACTTGAAAATTACACAAATCCAGAGGATACAGATAATTTTCTTTGCTATTTTTGGGTGGGAGGAAGGAAGAGGCTTGAAAAATGTAAATATTCTAATACAATTTTTCCTCCAGAATGGTATTTTGCTCATGATATTCTCCTAACAAAACGAACTCCTCCTGTCCTGCAGAGGCAAAGGGACAGGCTGGAGCCCAGGAATTAGGGACCATTTCACCGACTTCAGTCAAAGCTACTTGTGGGGTAATTTAACCACAAGCCTAAATCCCTGCAGGACTAGTTCCTAAATGAATTCCTAAACAGAACAAAAATTAAAGATTGAAGATTAAAAATAAAAATTAAAAAAAAACCAACCCCAAACCACATTATCCTATGAGGAAAAGTCAAGAAAGAAATGGAAAATTCCTTCCTGGCTCCATGGATGCTAATTGCATACCTTGTGCTAGGAGCTGAATATCATAAATTTCTACATATATATTTAATTAGGTTAATTTGCAAAACGTAGACATATGTCTGCTTAAAGTAGACAGGAACATTTCATTTTATACGTTTTAAACCTCACGTAATGAACTCCAATCACAAACAGTGTTTATGCTGCAGGAGGCCAAGGAGCTCCAAACAAGGAGCACAAACATTTACCAGTGAGACAAACAAACAGCCACAACGTGGGACTTATATCCTCCACCTTATCAGGAACCAAAAGCAAACGTAGCATTCTCAGCAAATCTACTTTTTGGCAACTAAACCAGATAAGATTTACAAAGAAAAAAACCTAAAACTGAAATACAGACAAGATTGCAGGAAAAAGCACTCTTATTTTTCTCGATTTTGGGGTGTTTTTCTCATTTGTGGACAGCACCACTATGCCCACTGAGGATCACAGAATATCCTGAGTTGGAAGGGACCCAAAAGGATCAACATCCTGGCCCTGCACAGACACCCCAACAATCCCACCCTGTCCCTCAGAGCGTTGTCCAAACCCTCCTGGAGCTCTGGCAGCCTTGGGGCTGTGCCCACTGCCCTGGGGAACCTGTTCAGGCCAACTACACTCTGGGGGAAGAACCTTTCCCTGAGATCCAACAGAAGGTCCAGTGGACTCATGCCTACAACCCTCCAACATCTGCCAGCACCTCCAGCAGCAGGTATTGCCTCACTGCTCTCAGACCACGTGCCAGACAACTCAGATCTTGCAAACTCGCTCTGGATCTATTTTGCCTCCACCAAACACAATCTATTTGCATGCATTTGCATTTTTTCTTCCTTGCCCAGTGTCCTCCCCAGCTCATGGCACAGTGAGTCCCCTCCAAGGCTGTCTCTCTGGCATGTCCCAACAAACCCAGTTAAGGAGAAACGCTAATTCTAACTGCTGCTATCACCGACCAGCCAAATTCCAAGGCCTGGAAAATAAAGACAGATAAGAAAGTAAAAATAACCCTCCCCTGGACTTAATATGCACTTTTTGCCCCAGTGGTATTAACCACAACCAGAGAGCCAAAGCCACGTGCCCTGAAGCCACGCCAAAGCACACCCTGGGACAGCCTTCCCGGGGATCAGTTATTAATCCCTTCACTGGTGAAGTCCATCTCCAGCCCTGCCAGCCCCCACTGGTCCCACCAGCTCATGCCCATCATGGAGCACCCACCAACAACCCCAGGGCCACCAACTGCCCGGTCCCAGCCTGTCCCCTCGTGTCACTGCCACTGCTGTTGTCCCAGCAATGCACTGGAGCATCTGGAGAGCCCAGCATGAGCTCCCACCAGCAGCATCACCTGACTGCAAAGAGAAATCCCACTGATTCCCAAGGGGATTTTCAGATCCTCTTTGCTACCAGCCTGATCCAAATCCAGCTGTGCCTCCTTATAGAGGTTTCCAACTTGCATAGAGAAATTCAAAAAGGTGTTTTATTTCCAACCAATAATTATATTTCCAACCCTCCCTTCCCACCCTCAAAATTACAAATATCACAAGTGCCAGCAAAAGCTCAGGATTTGCAGCCCAGAGACTAAAGCACATCAGATCTCAAATGACAGATTTATACCCAGAAAGCAGGAGCTGTTCTTGGGTTTCAAGCCAGAGACCTCCTGGGGCTGCCTGCACGCCATTCACTGGGATGCTCCCAGCTCAGCTTCCAAATACTCCCAGCTCAGCTTCCAAACTCCATCCCCCAGTCTGCAGAGTTAACATAAGAAATTGTACAAATCTGCTGAAATTGGGTTTCATTCATTCTCGCCTCGTGTAGCCAAGTAAACAGAATAGTAGTAAAAAAACCCTCACGAAAATACAGACAACTCCATTTCAGTCATATACCCCAAAGGCTTCTCAGCACCTCAAGCCTTGGCCAAGGGCCACAACCACGCTCTGCTCCCAGTGGAGCCAACCCACATAGCTCCAGGTTTTCCCCCTGGTTCCCCTCCCAGCTCTCCCACACCAGCAGAGTGGCTGGCTTTGGTTGCAGTTTTGAAAACTGAGGTTTAATACTTCTAAAAATAGGCCTAAAGCAATTAAATACTTGTACTAAAATTGCTGTCAACATACTGGAAGCAGAACCTAAATGACGGGCCTTCAACGCAAGCACACACAACTTCTCCTGAAAACTGCCTTCTGCTGCTATTTTGGGGCAGGAAAGGATCCCTACACCCACACATATCAAAAAATTAACTTTCATAAAATTACTGCTACCTCTGTGTATCTAGTAAAAGGAAATCACAACAAGTATTAAAACCTGAAGAGCCTGGAGACACAGTGGTGCCATCAGGATACCAGCAATGGAATGTGAGCACGTTTAGCTGTCCCAGCCTGGCTCTGCTCACTGCCCATGGAAAGGGCTGATAAACACAGCCATTCTCACTTCCCTCTGCTCAGCCTTGGCTGGTAGCATTCCTAATTTCTAAGCCAGTGCAGAGGATACAGTGTTACATGACCCAGGCACAGCTGAACCCCTTGTTAGTAGGGACCCAAGAGCCCTCACACCACCCCAGACCCACCAGAGACCTGCACCCTCCAACAGTGAGTCTCTCAGACACATCCATATGCACAAACACGTAGGCACATGTATTGATCCCTCAGATACACAGAGAACTCCTCAATGTCCTCAGCAGCTTCAGTCTCTGCTCCAACATTCACATTTCCCTGGGTCAGCCCCTTATCAGTGCTGGCAAAATCTCCAGCCTCTACTCTTCCACTTCCAGCCTTATTTTTCACATCACATCAGCCAAATATAGATGTGAAACATTCAGGAGCACTGTAAATTACAGCAAGAAAGGCCTTGCCTGTATAATTATTTCTTTGCAAGTACAGTACAGCACTGAAACCTTTTAAGTGCACACTGGAGTGCCTTGGTAATACAGGTGAGGGAAATAAAGGGGGAGGAGAGAGACTCCCAAGGAAAGCTATTCTAGCAGAGGAACTGGTGTGGTGACACTGCACCTCCCGCCAAAAAGCAGGATGAACAGCTGCCCCAGGTCCTTGGCACAGACACAGCCATGGGGGCACACACAGCCCCCGCTGCCAGCCCTGCCAGGCTGACCCAGAGCTCAGCAATTTCACCCCAAAACAGCCGTCTGGCCTTCAGCTTCTCCAGAGGCAGCACAACTCCATCAAGCTCAAGTCTCATCACTTGGCAGGAACCTGAAACTCTGCCCTGACCTCAGCCAAGAGTCCCCTGTGCCACCCACACCCACGGAGGCACAAGCACGGGGTTCAGCTGGTTCCACCCCCCCAGGGGAGGCACAACATGCCCCGTGTGCCCCCACACTGCCTCCACTCCCTGGGTGCCTAAGGTGCCATCCCAGCTGGAGCAAGAGCTTCCAGCATGCTGGCACAGGCCCTCACAGACCAGGTGATGAACCTGAACTAACCACCACTCAATTGCCAAAAAACCTAAAAAGCACAAATCACAAGATCTCTTCTCTATGGGTACAGTGGTGGTTTAAGTAGGAGTATGAATTCCAATCTACCTGTATCACTTCCACATTCCTCATATCCTCCATGCTGTGTCCTTCCCCAAATACAACACTCAGAATGAGCAGCTTTGCAGTTGCACTTTCAATGAGCACAGGGGAGTATTTTCTCCGCTTCACCTGGTTTTTTCTACTACATCTTACGCTGCCAACTTTGGGAGCACCAAAGACTCCAACAAGGAAAACCCAGCCAATGTGCAGCTTGCCCAGGACCTCCACAGGCATTTACACACTCAGCAGTGTTGGGTGCAAAGCCCACGTTACAGGTCACCTGTGCCCATCATTTTGGGATCCGAGCAGCACACGCACATTTCAGAGTCAGCAAAGCGATTTCTGTGTGGGAAAAGCCCAGACTGACCCCAGCCCCAAAGACAACCAACACTCACACTCAATGTCAATGAGAGCACTCAGGAGACAGCAAAAAAGACCCAGTTAAGGGGGATCCAGTGGGATGATGGATTCAAGGTCTAAATATTGAATGTCAACCAAACGACCATTCTGTCTTCATAAACACCCAAGGAGTGGGTGCATGGCAGCTCTGACATCCCCAGCACGCACACGGCTTGGGAAGAGACCTTCTCCACAAAAAGGGCATCTCCTCCAGCCTTTCCCTTCTTCCAAAGAAAATATAAGTGTGTAGCAATGCCTCCCACAACCCACGATTTACCTGAACCTGGAGCAGCCACAGGCACATCTCAGCCTCCCCAGGACCCCAAGGGACAGAAAGCACCAAACTCTGCTCCACCCAGAGCCAACCACACGTCTGCAGCCACGCTTTTTGGGAGAACCAGCTGCTGCTGAAGCCACCCATCAACTCAATCTGCTGCTTGTTATTTATGATTATTAAATTTGGCATCCTCTTGATTATGTTCCCAAGTGAAAAGCTCTCTCTTTGTATGTGTTGTATGTTACATGTTAAAATTATTGCTTATATGTATTAATTTCTTTACACTCCCTTTCTGATGCAATGTTACCTGACTCTTGCTGTCACCAGAGCCAACCAAGGTGACCAGGGCACACAGTCAACCCCTTCCCCACACACCACGTGCCACTGCCTTCCCAAGTCCCTTTTCCCACTCCTGGTGCCATGGTTTAAAAATTCAGCTCTCCCACAACAAGACAGAGCTGCTGTGACAAGTTGCACCAGAGCCCTGATGAAAGACACCTCGCAAATGGTTATTTTTCACATACCATCCATGGTAAACAGCAGCATTCATTGCTATTCCCTTGCTCCAGACAAATCAATGATTGTTAATGCAAAGTCAACACGTCCAGATGTAGTTTGCATACTAGTTAACCACTAAATTGGCATCACATAGTACAAAATAATCAAGAGACATTCAAGGAACCAAACAAAAGCAAAAAGGAGGCAGATGACTAGCAATTAATCCATAAAAGACCTTTAAAAATCAGAAACTTCTTCCCCAAAAAACACGGTATGACCAAACTGAAGCCATAAATGTGAAATTCCGAATACACGCAAATACATAATGCCAGATGCACAGAAATTCAGAAATGACAAGAAATAAATATCTGCTGGTGCCATTTCCTCATGTCCCTCCCCAAAAAGCCCCCACAGCCTTCAGCTGTGCTGGCAGCCCCTGCCCAGGCACCTTTTTCCCTCATGCTTCCTTTCAGTCCCCTCTTGGCCCATTATGGGCAAACAGGGCCTGATCCTTCAAACCTCTAACAAAATTCACATTTCAGGGTGGCTCCCCCTGACTGCAGGACTAACCCTGTCTGATTTACAGCCTCCAGCAGGATTAGCACACAGATGATGGACCCAAGCAGGCCCTGGAGCAGCCAGAACACCCTGAGAAGCACCAGGGTACAGTGGGATCAGCAAAGCCTTGTGCACACACAGACCCCACCAAAGTACCTGGGGTGGGCGACCACCTGCTCTCCTGAACATCAGCACTGCGCCATTCCCGAAAACAGAGGGATGCCCAAGATGTTTAAGCTGAGGATGCTCAAGCTGAGGCCACCAGAGCCTCAACTGGCAATGCCAGGGACCCTGAAAGGTGCCATTCCCACCACTGCTCATCCACCTGCACCCAGTGTAGCTCCACAGGGAGCTGTGCCATGGGGAACTATGATGTGGGGACCAGTCAGGACCATCACCCAGCACCAGCTACCAAGCCCTGCCACACCATGGTGGGAAGATTGAGTTCCTTCAACAGGCACGGCATCCAAAGAATCACAGATCCACAGAATATCCTGAGTTGGAAGGGATCCATCAGGACCATCCAGTCCCTCTCCTGGCCCTGCACAGACACCCCAACAATCCCACCCTTTCCAAACCCTCCTGGAGCTCTGGCAGCCTTGGGGCTGTGCCCACTGCCCTGGGGAGCCTGGGCAGTGCCAACCACCCTCTGGGGGAAGAGCCTTTCCCTGAGATCCAACCTGATCCTGCCCTGATGCAGTGGGCACAAATCCTGACCCTGTATCAGCATGACCCTCGCAGTGGGTTTTAACCTTCTCTCAAAAAAAACCCAAACAAAACAATTTTAAATTAATCTAATTTTTAAAACACTAATTTCACTACTGCACTTGCATAATTGCAAACTTGACTGTGCATCACCAGGGCCACGTGACTGCACCGTGCACTGAACTATTCCCTGCGTTGCATTATGGCAGCGATATATATTTAATTTATTCTGGAGTCATGCGAACAACCTCCTATGGTTTTATACGGCATTTGTGTAAATATTATCTACCACTCTAATAATATTATGTCTGTTTTCATTCAGGGTTGAAAACTCATCTATTTTCATCTTCAATGAGGACAAGGTCCTGGAAATTTTTCTTTTTTGAAAAAATACATTTCAGTTGTGTCACAAGAAATCTGTTGGTATCACTCAGCTGGGCTCCCTCCCTCCCTCCTCCCCCTTCCAGGCTGCCAACAGCAATTTTGAAAATGATAAAATATTGATCAACTTTCCAGAAAAAAAACAGGAAAAAAAAAAGAAAGAAAAAAAAATCCCCCTGAAAGCAAGACTGCAATGAAAAATTATGGAATCATTTTTAGGCAGGAGGAGGTTTGTGCTGGAAGGACACGCAGAAAGGTGAGATGCAGCAACCCATTACAACCTCCAGCAGCATTTCCTCGCTGGAGGAACAGAACAGGAGCTGGGATTGAAAAGACACTGATCTACAGAGAGTTAAAGATGGGAAGGTTACAGTTCCACACCTCGAGTCCAGCCAGGCCCCCAGAGCATCCCCATCGCTGCAGAGGAGACCTGCACCACCCAAACCCACCTCCAACAGCCACCCAAAATTCCCCCCTGTTCCCAAAACAGCTGAAAACAGCACAAAACACACCTAAACTATGGCCTTCCCAGCTTCAGTTCCTCTGTTTACAGATAGCAGGATAAACTTGAAAGATATCACTGAAAGATTTTGTCAAATGTTGGCATTTTGACCCCAAAATTGAGCATTTGTCATCATTTGTCCCTAAAATGCAGCACCCCAAATGCGTCCCCCCAGTCCCAAAGCACAGCCCTGGGGTTGCTCCCAGATCTCCGGGTGTGGGGTTGGGCAGAAGAAAAGCAGCATCAAAATATCTCACACAAGGAAAAAAATGTGTGAAATCTTAAAAAAATAAATCAAATTACAGCTAAATAGTTTTTGTGGGTATAATCAGAGAGTACGTGAAAGTTCCAGGGCGCAGCTCAAGGAAGGGAATTCTTGGAGTACAAGGATATGGAAAAGCCACCATGCTACAGCTTCCTGGATGAAACCAGGAATAAAATATTCCTCAGGATTGTTTAATCCAATTCGGAGCATTGTGTGGAATTCTGACCCACATGTGCCACCCTGCTGTAACTGCACCGGGCACTCGCTCCATTCTTTGCTAAAAAAGGGATTCAGGAAGAGGGTGGGTCCTTTTCGGGGAGGCTGGGGGGCAAAGAAATGCAAAAATAAAAACATGGACTTGACATTTCAAAGTATTTGCTCCTCCACCCAAGAGTTATCCTGCTTTGCAGATTTTTCCCATTTCCCCCCCCTCTGAAAACCACAAAACATGAAACAAATAAAGGGGAAGAAAGTGAAAAACAGCCCCCAAAACCTGAATTCAGTAGCCACTCCTGCCTGATTTCCAGCAACTATCAAGTTACACTGAAATAAAAATCAAAACCAAGAAAAGAAAAGAAAAGAAAAGAAAAGAAAAGAAAAGAAAAGAAAAGAAAAGAAAAGAAAAGAAAAGAAAAGAAAAGAAAAGAAAAGAAAAGAAAAGAAAAGAAAAGCCACAAAACCAAAAAACTTTTCAGGGGTTTGAGATTCAGATTTAAAAATTCGTTTGGGATTGAAATTTAAATTGATTTTTTGCAGCGCCTGGATTTCAGCATTTGCTGGTGGGTCCCCAGCAGCTCCAGAAACTCAAACTCACTTTGGAGTTCAAAATTTCAAAATGCCTTTTTCTGAAAAAAAAAAAAAAAAAATCAACCCAAAGTGCTGCAGCTGTGAAACAGCCATCTTGCTATTTTGTCCCCATTTTAGAGAGGATACTGTGTCAAGGTTGGTAAAACTCAATGTTGACCTAATCTTTCCCTTCCTCTCCCTCCCCCACTTTTGGGTGGAAAGGCCATGAATCTCTCCTAGATTGCTTTTTTCTTGAAACAATGCATGTTTCAGTGCTCTTTTGTTATTTATTTTTAAAAAGATCAATACCAAGACCCCAGTATTCAAGGGCAACCCTACAATAATAAACCAGTGTGTGCACAGTCCAGAACTCACAGGCACTGTGTAACAGCAAAATAATAGGGACAGAACAGCATTTAAAACAAAAAAAGAAAAAAAACCCACAAAATAAAAAAATTATGAAAAAAAATATTTTCAATTCAAACTCCAGCAAGGTTTCAACAATCAAGGAGAAAAAGGATTTTGAAATTGTGAAAAATATCATGGCTGAACCCTTTAAAGGCATTTTAGTCTAAAAAAACCCCAAAATCACTAAATCGGCAATTATTTTTTCACAATATTGTTAATTATGCACATTTGTAATATCATGGCGGACCTTATAATAAACCTGTGTAAATATTAGATTTATATGAGCCACAGAACCTGGAGTTGTTACAGTGTGTTTAAAAAAAGAAGGGGAAAAAAAACAACTAAAAAGCCTAGTATGGAAATTTTTTTTCTTTACAAAAGAAGTAGGAAATTAAATGCTGGAAACTGTTTTAATTATGCCAGGAGAAACCATCCGAAAAGCCAAGAAATTCTAAAATAAAACTGACATTCGACTCTTAATTTTGCTTGTCCTCGTGTTTTCCTGGACTGTGTTTAAAACCTCATTGTTTAAGAGCAGTTTTGCATGAAATCCAAAATCACTAAAAAANAAAAAAAAAAAAATTTGGGTGTGTCCACAGCAAATTTTCTGGGCTCTTTATTTTCTTGCAAAACTCCTCATTTCAAACAAATAACTTTAAGCACTGCAGCAAAAAGGAAAAAAAAATTATAACCCTGAGTTTTTGCAGAGCGTGCTGCACAAGTTCAAAATTACAATGAAGCCCAATTCCTAATTGCTCCGGAACAGCAATTCTCCCACTTTCCCAAACTAATCCTTCCCTGCAGCTCACCCGGGGGGGGCCACCAAAAACTTGAATCACTTTCTTTTCCCAGCACTCTGCTGCTGCCAGGC
>VYXB01004718.1:311825-349750 GCA_013397135.1 Pachyramphus minor
GCGCTGCCCTCCCGCCCCCGCGCCGGGCACCGCGCACAACGGCCCCGCACGGGCGCCCGGCGGGCGCGGGGCCGCTCCGCAGTGTGAGTGGGTGTGAGGGGGTGCGGACCCCGGCCCGCTGCCAACAGCCCTCTCACATCGGGCACGGCGTTCCGAGGTGGGCCCCGGGCCGGGCAGGGGGCGAGAGCCCGCGGGGGGAGCCGGGGCACAGCTGCCTCTCGCCAGGGGACGGGGGCACCTCGTGCAGCAGAAGGCAAAGAGCCCAGGAGCGAAGCGAGACCCCACAGGGTGTGAGGGGATGGAAGAGACCCGAGGGAAAGGCTGGAGCTGTGCCAGGGCAGGGTCAGGTTGGATCTCAGGGAAAGCTTCTTCCCCCAGAGGGTGGTTGGCACTGAACAGGCTCCCCAGGGCAGTGGGCACAGCCCCAAGGCTGCCAGAGCTCCAGGAGGGTTTGGACAACGCTCTGAGGGACAGGGGGGGATTGTTGGGGTGTCTGTGCAGGGCCAGGGATTGGACTGATGATCCTTGTGGGTCCCTTCCAACTCAGGACGTTCTCTGGTTCTAGGATTCTGTGAAGGGCCTGGGCAACATCACCCCTGCCATGCTCCCTCAACTCTTTCTTCCCCTTCACAGCTCACCCATGGCTCAAATCACCCCCTGCCTATTTATCCCCAAAGCTCCCAGCCATTGCTCCCTTAATGTGTGAGGGCTGCTTTATCACGACGCAAACAGGGAAAAGCCTTTCTCCATCCTTGCATGAAACTGTATGCAACACCCTGTCCCTCCTTAAAGAGCTATTCATCTCCACACGCTCATGATGCTCAGTGCTGCACAGCAAACTTTGCTATTCTCCTCCAAAAAGGAAAAAAAAAGAGCGTTGCTTTTCTTCTCCTGGAAAACACACAGCATTAACTATGAACATAATTACATCTCATGAATACCTGGTGTTTTTCTCCCTTGTGAAGCAGTGCCAAAAATAGTTATTAATAGTATTCAAAAATTAATCTGAACCCGTGAATTTCCCTGCCCTGACCCGTGAAAACCTCTTTCCCAAGAGCTCCGCAAAACTAGAGATTTGTGGAGAGCCAAACGCTGATTTTGCTCTTGTTGCCCAGCCTAAAGATAACTTCAAAGATATTGCAAAACACAGATTTATTTTTCTTAATATCTTTTATGCAGATTTCATTCCCAAACGCTGTATGGTCAGATAATGTAATTACAGAGCTAAATAAAAACAAAGGGGCAGGGGAATTGGTGGAGATGTTAGGCAAGGGAAGATGTTTTCCGAATGAGCTTAGAAGGGAAGTGGGAAGTCAAGAGGCAAAAACCACTCACGAGGCTGTTTCAGCCCTGGTGTTGGCATGAAGCAGAGCCAGGAGGAATCCCCCATGGACCAGACTAAAGCAAAATCAGTGTTCAGCAAACAATGATGTTGGAGGAAGCTTTGGGTAAGTTGGATTTTGCAGGATGAGAAGGAGCATGGAGGTACCCTCAACAGCCTTTGGGAAACCTGCTCACTGCCCTCCTTCCTGAAGCCCAAGCCTGGAGAGAAGAAATCCCCACCCCTCTGTGTCCCGTGACGTCTGAGGGCACATTTTGAGCTGTCCCTGTGTGCTTTGAAGCACCTTCGGCACCAGAGAACCCATCACTCTCATGGTGACTTGGGCAACCACTCGTCACCTCCACTGCTGAAAGACGTGACTCACTTTGAGCCAAACCCTGTTTTGTTTCTGTTTGGTCTGTTTGTAACATGGAAGAACCTCCTGCCCTCCCGTGTCCCAAAGCTGCATAGGTAAATCATCCCTTCACCTTCTTTTGGGTCTTTCTTCCCTCTGGAAGGGCAGTGTTTGAGCTCTCCAAGCTTCCTCAGCCCAAACCTGTTCCCATTTCTTCTGATTGTGGGCACTGGATAGATGCAGAAAACAAGTGGGAACCAGGAAACCTCCAGAGACACCAAGCAGATCTTGTCTTTTATACATAGCTTTGAAATAACCTTGCAGTCTGCTTTGGCTGTCCAGCTAATGCAGCTGTTGCGCTGGGTGGGGGAGAGTTCCCAGTTTGGGGTCAGATCTCAGAGTTCAAAGTCTTCCTCCTGAGGGATTTGGTTACTTTGTGGAACTGGCCCTCCAAAACTCGCTGGTGTTTCTGCTGCTGATTTCATGCTGTTTACACATGACCAGTACCATCAGGTGGTGACCCCTCCTGCCTGAGGGAACAGCCCCTTCTCCTCCAGCAGGGTGAGTCTAATGCAGAAATTCTACAAGTCAAGACATATTGAGTTGGGAAATTTCTGTGATTTAGGTCTAGAGAATTCCAAGGATGTTTTAGTCCTGGGAGAACGAGATATCCGTCAGGTCACTCTGGCTGAAGTTCTTCGGGATGAGGTGGCCTTTTGGGGACAGACATTTTGGCTATGCCAGCCTTACCACTCTGATAGCATCCAATGGGCTCTTCTGTCCTGACTAGTACCAAGTTTTGGCTTTGTCTCTCAAAACTTCCTCATGATCAGTGACCAGAGCCTGAAAAACCACATCCTTACTTTTGAAGTGCCTTCAGGCCGTCCTTGGGTGACAGCTACTGACAGGCCCATTCTGGCTGGGAACTCTCCCCATCGCATTTCAAAACTGACTTTTCAATAAAGGTTAATTTTTTTCTCTTCTCATTCCAGTTCCTGGTGTCTGGGCAGAGGGTACAGTGGTGCTCACACCTCTGTGGGATTCCCAACCTGGAGGCTTTAAATTCGTTCTGGGACCTCAGCATCTGTATGGCACTGGCCTTGCCACAGGTAACTCAGTGACTTCTCTCTGCTTTCCTGCTCATAATGCTTCCCCATTCCCAGGGAAGCTCTATAGTCAGCACAGACTGGGAGAAACCAGGAGCAGGTTCCTGGTAGGAAACCCAACTCCTACTGCTGGTAGCCGTGTCCTGGCTGCAATAAACTAATGTGATAATATGATTAAAGACTGAGATAATGCACATACATATGAGGGCTGGTCTGGCAAGCTTTGTAACCTTGTGGTGTGCTGTATATCCCAGGTACTCCCCTGAATGATTTGTAAGGCAGGCAGCACTAACTGTATGAGTGTCAGAGCCTGCACAGAATCCATCCTGAGGTGATGGAGCACCCTGGAAGTTTGTTTTCTGTGTCACAGATTCCTGCTTGGGCGGTGGGGATGTTGCTCTGGTACCAGAGGAGCAGGCTGTTGGGCAAAGGGGTTGGGGGAGATGTCACTTAGCTCCTGAAAGGGGGTTACAGGGCACAACTAACTCCATTCCACAAATGTGAGGAGGTTTAGGTTGGATCTCAGGAAAAGGTTCTTCCCCCAGAGGGTGGTTGGCACTGAACAGGCTCCCCAGGGCAGTGGGCACAGCCCCAAGGCTGCCAGAGCTCCAGGAGGGTTTGGACAACGCTCTGAGGGACAAGGTGGGATTGTCTGTGCAGGGCCAGGGCTTGGGCAAGTTGGGTTTGTGGATACCCCAACCCTGGCAGTGTCCAAAGTCAGCTTGGATGAGCCTTGAGCAACCTGGTCTACTGGGAGGTGTCCCTGCCCATGACATGAAGGGTTGGGACTAGATGATCTTTAATGTGCATTCCAACCCCCTAACATTCTATGATGCTATAATTCTATCCTTGTGGGTCCCTTCCAACTCAGGACATTCTGTGATTCTATGATAGAGCAGCTGAGGATGAAGAGACGACACAGTGGAGGCAGAGCCCAGTGAGGTGATGAGGATTCTGCGTAAGGCACTTGTGCTGTGTCCAGTGAGGAGCCTCTCTGTGGGGTATGTGCTCAATAGTCTGGAGAAGGAAATTACTAATAGCAGTCTGCCTGAGTAAATCTAGAGCCCAGGATCCCCTTAATCCCATCACAGTGCTCACTCACCTGGGCCAAAGGACATTCCTGTGGGATGTGGGGATCCCTCTGTTTCAGTGCCCACTCTGAAGTTTGGACTCTGTGTCCGAACCATGCCAGGGGTAAAGGCTGAACACTTCTCATCACTACCATAAATAAGGCAGAGTCAGCAAACCAGAGTCAGGAAATGACCAAAGGACTATTTATAATCACCACTATCTGCAAAGATATTTGTGAGACCAGCAGAAAAAAATAAATCCCCACTTCACTCTTCCTGACCCTGGCACCGTCTGTTTGCTTCACTCTGAGGCTTTAAAGCTCATCAGAAATGTTTGCCAATGGTTATTCAAAAGGAAGTGTTGAATTGTGTTTGTCCTTGTCAGCACTGGGTTGCTCCTTCATTTTCCAGCTGTGGTCCCTTTCGTCCCCTCCTTTGCCTGGGCCCGTGGGTGCTCTGAGCACTCTCTGGCAGTGCCTGCCAGTCCCTCTGAGGGATCTGCACTGGTCTGAGACCCAGCACAGGCTGGTGCTCTCTGCAGTGTGCTGAATGCACTGAAAAACCAGCTCTGTGGCACAGGACCCCCAGAAAGGTCTGGATTCAGGTACAATGTGTTTCCCTGCAGGGTGAGTAACAAGTTCTTCATTTGCATCAAAGCCTTGTCAGGAATCGCAGGGGCTTAGTCCTTCAATCAGCCCTGTTTGGGTGATGCCAATAAACACATGTCCTGGGGCAATCCTGGTGAAAGCCATGGCCTCCAACTGCAGAGCTGATGGTGTGAGTTTGGATGAACACAGCTCTTTGCTCCTCCTGCTCTGGGTGGTTTGTGGAGAGGCTGGAGCTGTGCACGACTCATGGTGCAGCTGAATTTCAGGAGCACACCAAGGGTGTGGGAGCATTTACAAGCATGTGAGCACATATTTTACCTATATATAAAAAAGGAAACCTTTGGTTTTAAAAGCATTAGGATTGTATAAACACAAGACTCTCCAGAGCAAACTGCAAAGCAATAAAACCCAAACCATGGGGCACCTCTTACCCGCTCTTTAATGACCACACAACACATTTCTGCTGATGTGGAGAGGTTTATTGGTCTGACAAAGAGCTTCCTTCTGCCTCTAACAAATAATGCAATGGCCACCTCCCAGTGAGGGAATCTGCACTGCCTTTACCTTACAGCACCTTCCAAGCACCTAAAGGGGCTCCAAGACAGCTGGAGAGGGACTGAGGACAAGGGATGGAGGGACAGGACACAGGGAATGGCTTCCCACTGCCAGAGAGCAGGGAGAGATGGGATATTGGGAAGAAATTCCTCCCTGTGAGGGTGGGGAGACCCCGCCACAGGTTGCCCAGAGAAGCTGTGGCTGCCCCTGGATCCCTGGAAGCCCCATCCAACCTGGAAGTGTCCAAGTCCAGGTTGGATGGGGCTTGGAGCAGCCTGGACTAGTGGAAGGTGTCCCTGCCCATGGCAGGGTGTGGAATAAGATGAGCTTTAAGATCCCTTCCCTCCCAAACTATTCCAGGATTCCACCTGGAGGTGAAAGGCAGCAGATCCCCTGTTGTGGGTCCACCAGGTGTGGTGGCAGCTTGAAGTGTTTGGTCACCTGCCTTTATGGGAGGAGGATGCATGGAGTCCCCCTGCCCTCCCAGGGGCTGCACCAGAGGCAATATTTGGGTTCTGGAGCTGTGGGCAGAGCTTGGGCAGCTCTGCTGCATCTGGGTAATAGGTGCTGGCTGAAGGAGAACGTCAGGTGGAAGAAGCCCCCAGGTGCCTGGCTGAGAATGGAGATGTTTAGGGCTGGCATGTGGACACCAGCTGCACAGGCAGCAGGGCTGTGTGCTCAGGGTACAACTCAGGATGCACATTATGCTGAGGATTGTGTCTGCCAGGAAAAAGGTGTCCAAGAAAATTCAGACACTGAAGCGAAGAACCTTAATAAATGGGATTTAAATAATAGATTTAGCTGAAAATCCCCAGAAGACGGATTTTTTATCCACACATCAGGTGCTGTAAGCTTAGAAAAAGATAACAAAGCATTCCTCAGACAGAAAAGGTTGAGTTTCTCCTTTAATTGAAAAATCATATGTGGTATTGATATTCCTAGAGAGATGTTATGTTAAGAAGGAGTTTATACAGAGAGATGTATCATCACTATTTGGGGGTAAATTAGATTAAAGTGATTTGCAGTTATCCCCATGCTAAGTAGTATAAATGGAAGAAATGGGAAGTTAAAGTTGTACTTAGAAGAAGTGCAGGCACTTCACTGAGGAAATCCCGACTCGGCTCTGCCATAACAGGCAACCGTGGGCTGAGCATTAGAGAGGAATTGTAGCTTCCTGGGCCCATAATCAGATTCATCTGTCTCTTCTTTACAGTGTCATGGCAGAAGCAGAATTAAGAATATCTGCATGCCTAAAATTGAGTCTTTCTGCTTTAATTATGTAATTATGGAAATCACTATTTAGGGATCTGTAGTTACGGCTCAGTCGAATTCTGCACTTCAGGCAGGCACCCAATCCCTCCATCAGGGAGCATTCCCTGCAAAATCCAGTGTCCAGTGTGCAGTATGGAATACATGGCCTGGGTATGTATTTGCAAATTCATTAATTAACTTATCAGTTAAAACTAATTAAAAATTGGTTCTTTAACAAATCTAATGCACTGTGTCAGACCTGTCTTTTTTTTTTTCCTGGAGATCCTATTAGAGGAGTAATGCAGACCCTGCAACCTTCCTGTGTAATTAATACCCACAGAAATCTTATATATAAATTTCACTTGCAGAATTTATTTGACAATGGTCTCTTACGAGATTATACTTCATAACTGAGAGTTTATTAAGCAAGGCTCGTTTGCAGAATTTTCCTCCAGTTTCCCATAGGGATTTGCCTCCCTTCCAGCTTTCATGGGCCCCAATAGCAGAGTCACAACTGCAAACCCAGCCCATTCCTGGGGTACTCATGCTGCCCTGCCAGAGTGAAGCTGCCCAGAGCAGGGAGCTCAGTTCAGGCTTATTCAAGAAGCATCCAAACCCATGGGAGAGTCAGACCACAAGCCATAGGTTGACTAACAAGCATAAACTCTCTTTTAAAGTCATGATAACCTCTTTAGTGCGTTGCACGTGGGCCATGGGGTGGCAGGTTGAAGAAGTGAAAGACTTCCTGACTATTTTTTACTGTCACAAATGGAATATGCTAAATAATACATGACTGGGCTGTATGATTAGTTTTATTTGCTCTCATTGCTCTCATCTGAGGCGCTCCAAACCATCCACTCACAGCTTCCCCACATGTGAGTAATGTGTCCACCCCAGACACACGCCAGTAAAACCCTTTGAGCCGCCTGCTGCAGACAGCAGCACCTCTGAGACACCCCATAAACTTCTTCAGGCTTATTCAAGCAAAGAGCCCGACCAAAATGGAATATATTGTCATTTGTAATCCTGCCTCAGCTGCTGTCCCACCTCAGGTAAGCCTGAGGGTGCTGGGACAGGCTCCCCAGGGCAGTGGGCACAGCCCCAAGGCTGCCAGAGCTGCAGGAGGGTTTGGCTGATCCTCTGGGGCACAGGGGGTGACCCGTGGGGCTGGGACTGTGCAGGGCTGAGGGTTGGACTCCATGATCCTTGTGGGTCCCTTCCAACTCAGCACATTCTGGGATTCTGTGGTTCTGTGATCTCAAAGTGGGACAGGGCAGCTCCTGGGCCATGTGGGACCCTCCAGTTCCTCCCCACCCAAGCCCCCCAGGCTCCTGCACGAGACACCCATGGCACAGGAGCCCCTCACCCCCAACCCCTCTCCCAGCCCTCGGCGCTCGTGCTCCTGCTGCGCCGCCGCGCCTGTGCTCATAAATTAACAAATTGCAAACACAACATTAAATAATAGCAAATGCATCCTAACAAACAAACAAATAAATATTTTCCAGTGCTTTATTAATAGAATTTTGACAGCTTCATTAGGTTGGTGAAATTTCAAGATACTTAATGAAATAATGCTTCATCCCTTGGCTTGTGATATAAATTCTAATGAAATGCGCAATTCCAATTCATCCCCAACAAACTGTGATGCTCTGCTCAGAAGGCACTATCATACTGCCAAGGTTTTTATTTCCCTGACATTATGATCTTAACAATTTTATTTTAACAGTTGGAATGGTTGTGCCTAATAAGTTAAACAGCAGAATAAAAGATCCCTCTAGAAGGGGAAAAAAAAAAAAGTATATGTTTAGGTGGAAGAGACTTCAGAACAGATTATGGGTTGTTTTATATTCTAAATATGACACATTAATATCTACTCATTTAATACTGTAATTTTTTTAAAGTTCCTTTCACTGAAAGATGATCTTTATTTCTCTGAAAATTGCCTGGTGGAATCCCCACTTGTGCAAATGATAAGTGACTGCCGCACACCAAGAGCTAAATGCTCCAGAGCTCAATGGAGCTGCCCTTAAATGAACAAAGTAAATGGAAAAAAAATTAAGTAGAATTAATATTATTAAAGATAATAATATAAATTATTAGTAGTATTCTATTAAGGTCAGATTAATCCCACTACAATTCAATTGGAATAATACATGCAATTTATGCAATCACAAATGTTTTAACATTTAAATTACCTTTTTGGCTTTCTGTAAAACCTGTATTTTACATTCCCGAGCAAGGCAAACCCTTCCCGGTGCCGAGCGCGGAGCCCCCCGGCCCCGCTCCCCGCTGCCTCCCGGGCAGGGCCGGGGTCGGTGCCCGCAGCCCCCGGAGCCCGGAGCGGCTCCCGGCCCCCCCCCGGNATGGCACAGGAGCCCCTCACCCCCAACCCCTCTCCCAGCCCTCGGCGCTCGTGCTCCTGCTGCGCCGCCGCGCCTGTGCTCATAAATTAACAAATTGCAAACACAACATTAAATAATAGCAAATGCATCCTAACAAACAAACAAATAAATATTTTCCAGTGCTTTATTAATAGAATTTTGACAGCTTCATTAGGTTGGTGAAATTTCAAGATACTTAATGAAATAATGCTTCATCCCTTGGCTTGTGATATAAATTCTAATGAAATGCGCAATTCCAATTCATCCCCAACAAACTGTGATGCTCTGCTCAGAAGGCACTATCATACTGCCAAGGTTTTTATTTCCCTGACATTATGATCTTAACAATTTTATTTTAACAGTTGGAATGGTTGTGCCTAATAAGTTAAACAGCAGAATAAAAGATCCCTCTAGAAGGGGAAAAAAAAAAAAGTATATGTTTAGGTGGAAGAGACTTCAGAACAGATTATGGGTTGTTTTATATTCTAAATATGACACATTAATATCTACTCATTTAATACTGTAATTTTTTTAAAGTTCCTTTCACTGAAAGATGATCTTTATTTCTCTGAAAATTGCCTGGTGGAATCCCCACTTGTGCAAATGATAAGTGACTGCCGCACACCAAGAGCTAAATGCTCCAGAGCTCAATGGAGCTGCCCTTAAATGAACAAAGTAAATGGAAAAAAAATTAAGTAGAATTAATATTATTAAAGATAATAATATAAATTATTAGTAGTATTCTATTAAGGTCAGATTAATCCCACTACAATTCAATTGGAATAATACATGCAATTTATGCAATCACAAATGTTTTAACATTTAAATTACCTTTTTGGCTTTCTGTAAAACCTGTATTTTACATTCCCGAGCAAGGCAAACCCTTCCCGGTGCCGAGCGCGGAGCCCCCCGGCCCCGCTCCCCGCTGCCTCCCGGGCAGGGCCGGGGTCGGTGCCCGCAGCCCCCGGAGCCCGGAGCGGCTCCCGGCCCCCTCTAGGGGCTGGTCCCAGAATCGAGGGCTGGAATTCGGCTGCAGCCTCTGACCCAGCTCGGGCCGCTCAGCCTGGAGGATCCAGGGAGACCTGAGAGCCCCTTCCAGGGCCTAAAGGGGCTCCAGGAGAGCTGGAGAGGGACTGGGGACAAGGGATGAAGGGACAGGACACAGGGAATGGCTTCCCAGTGCCAGAGGGCAGGGAGAGATGGGATATTGGGAAGGAATTGTTCCCTGTGAGGGTGGGGAGGCCCTGGCACAGGTTGCCCAGAGAAGCTGTGGCTGCCCCTGGATCCCTGGAAGTGTCCAAGGCCAGGTTGGATGGGGCTTGGAGCAACCTGGGCTGGTGGAAGGTGTCCCTGCCCATGGCAGGGGGTTGGAATGAGATGAGCTTTAAGGTCCCTTCCAACCCAAACCGTCTGTGATTCTACGATTCTGTGTTTTTTTGGATGCAGAGATTGCCACCCTTTGGCTCCAGGGCCATGGTACCTAAAAGATGGGGGCTTTCCCACCTCTGCAGCAGGCATCTGGATGGGCTGGATCGATGGGATGAGAGCAACTGTATGAAGTTCAGCAAGGCAAAGTGCTGGGTCCTGCACTAGGATCACACCAACCCCATAGAAGGCTCCAGTCTTAGGGAAGAGTGGATGGGAATCTGTTTGCTGGTTGCAGCAGCTGAACATGAGCCCAGGTGTGCCCAGGGGGCCAAGAAGGCCAATGGCCCCTGGATTGTACCAGCCATGGTGTGGCAGCAGGGCCAGGGCAGGGACCATCCCCTGTGCTGGGCACTGCTGAGGCCCCTCAAATCCTGTGTCCAGTTCTGGACCCTGCACTGCAAGAAAGACACTGAGGGGCTGGAGTGTGTCCAGGGAAGGGAAGGGAGCTGGGGAAGGGGCTGGAGCTCCAGGAGCAGCTGAGGGATCTGGGCAGGGCTCAGCCTGGAGAAAAGGAGACTCAGGAGGGACCTTTTCACTCTCTACAACTCCCTGACAGGAGGGGGGAGCCACTGGGGTTTGGTCTCTTCTCCCCAGTAATGGGCAACAGAGTGAGAAAGAAACAGCCTCAAGTTGTACCAGGGGTGGTTTAAGTCGAATTTTAGGGAAAATTTCTTCACAAAAGGGGTGCTCAGGCATTAGCAGAGGCTGCCCAGGGCAGAGGAGAAGTCCCCATCCCTCGAGGGATATAAAAGATGTTTAGATGTGGCACCTGGGGACATGGGTTAGTGGTGGCCTTGGCAGTGCTGGGGGAATGATTGGACTTGATGATATTAAAGGCCTTTTCCAACGTTAACAATTCTATGATTTCATGATTCAGGTCAAATATTTATAAATCTGTGCCTGGCTTAGCCCACAGAGGGTGATGTGAACATGAGGCATTTGCAGGGATGCAAATGTCCCATGACCAGGGAGCATCTCTGCCCCCCTATTTGTACTGGGAACCCCTGCCAGGGGTATTTAAAAGCCATGTAGACATGACACTGAGGGACATGATCAAGTGGTGGACTTGGCAGTGTTAGGTTTACAGCTGGACTCGGTCTTGAAAGGTCTTTTCCAACGTAAATAATTCTGTGATTCTGTGAAAAAGTCACAACTCCAAAACACCAGTGTCTGATGGTTTGCTCACAAGGGGACCAGAATGTCTCAGTGTTTGCTGAAAAGTCGGGGCCACAGCTGATGTCTTTGGGGAGCACTGAAACCTCAAGGTTCCCAAAGCTTCTGGCTTGGAAACTTCCCTCCAAGCTGGGAGGTCCATCCAGCAGAGGAGACCCATGGGCAGCATCACTATCAGCTCCACCTGCAGCAGGTGGAACTGAAACCTGCTCTGAAATGCTTTGGATTCATTTGGGTTCCCCAGGGAGCTGAACAGCTTGGCAAAAATCAGCAGCTATAAATTTTACTAAATGCAAAGGATTTCTGAAGCAGTTGTCTTTCCTCTTTTTCCACTTGCTGAAGAGACTGGAGGCTCTTTGAGACCTGGAGAATCTTATTTGCCGTTGCTGCCAAGGAAGACTTGCTCCCAAGGGAATGTCCTGATACTGTGGAAATGCAAACAATAAGTAAGACAGTAGTGAAATTGTAACTCAAAAGGACTTTTGTGGCTGGGTGTGGGTGCAGGATCCACCTTCACTCCACTCATTTTGCAGCAGGACAATCACTGTGATGGGATGCTGACACAGTTGAAGGTGTTACTGGGAGCAGGACCATCCTCCCTGCAGACAAACCCTCCATTTCATCCATGTGAGCTGTGCTGGAGACCAGCACTGCTCCCATTCTCCCCTTCATTGCTGCTTGAGAGGATAAATAAATAACAGACTGCAAGGGCTCCAGCTATTCTCATAATGGTGGTTATACAAATGATCTTGGGTTTAGATAAAAAATAGTCACAATTTTTGTCTTTGAACCTTTTTACTGAAGGTTCTCAAACAGCAGCTGTCCCCGATCAGATCCATGCAAAGTAAGGGAGGGCAATTTTTAAATGTCTTTTAAAAGACATGATTTTTAAACACTGAGAGCACAGTGACAGAGGAGAAGCTCAGGAACAAGGGAAATCTGTGCCCTGGTCCTCCCCCGTGCCCCGGGGGTGGGAAATGCTGTATTGCAGTGAGTCCAGGCAATGGAACATTTGCTACAGTGCCCTAAAGCCCTCAGAGGAAAAGTAGACTCTTGTAGACTCTAAATTTAAGCTTCCTCTGATGCCCTGAGGAGTTTATGAGCTGCTTGACCAAGATAATGACATTCTGACATTTTTGGATCTTCTCTGTGGCACCGTTATTAATTTTATGGTCTAATTTTATCATTTTTATCATCTTTTTCAAGTAGTCAGTAGAGATCACAATTAGGCTTCTTTTTCTTATTGATAATAACAGCTCTTAGTACCTGTAACTCATCAGCAAGATTTTTCTTCAATGCATTTGTCTTCCCTTATCAGTTTCTTACCGCTCAGAAATGTTAAATTACCTTGATTACTAGTATTTCCCTCCCCTCCTCCATTCTCTATACACCGTTTCTTATTCCTAATTGCTGCTTTCATTTTCACCTAGAAAGGTCTCAAAATCAAACACCATTCTTATTAAATTGTGGCACAGATAGAACTTTTGAGCCAGGTTCTGAACTCTTAGTGGGAACTTTTTATTTTTCTCTCATTTACATACATGTTTATTTTTGTTCCCAGTGAATTTCACTCATCTCTTTATTCGGCTTCCCAGATCCAGGGAGAAGCACCAGGTATATATTACTGGTTGGGACTGTCTTTTATTATCCCATAATTAATGTAATCAGGTCATGATCACTGGTCTCCAGGCAACCACCGATTTCTAGTTCAGTGATCAATTCATCTTTATCCATCATAATAAGATCTAAAATAGAATTACCTCACGTTAGGTGCCATCTCTTTTGTGTTAGAAAATTATCATGTATAATTTTTAGAGATGCCACTGATGTTTTATTACTGCCTGCAGGAGGTCTCCAGCATTCACCTCCCACAGGAATGTCCTGCAGAAAAGGGCGCTTTTTCTTTGGACACCCAACAGCCAAGTGCCCCCACCAGGGGTGTGATGGCACATTCCAGCCTCTTCCCACAGTCTCAGTGAACACATTCCACCATGCACGGGTTGTGGCTTATCAAAATAGCAAGAATTGCCACCTCATTTTGTTCCAATCCCCTGCCATGAGCAGGGACACCTTCCACCAGCCCAGGGTGCTCCCTGTCCAACCTGGCCTTGGACACTTCCAGGGATCCAGGGGCAGACACAGCTTCTCTGGGCAACCTGTGCCAGGGCCTCACCATCCCCACAAGGAACAATTTCCTCCTAATATCTAACCTAAGTTTCTCCTCTTTTAGTTAAAAAACACAACCCCATACAAAAATTCATTCACTTCTTTTCTATAAACCCCCTTTAGGCCCTGGAAGGGGCTCTCAGGTCTCCCTGGATCCTTCTCTTCTCCAGGTGAGCACCCCCAGCTCTCCCAGCCTGGCTCCAGAGCAGAGGGGCTCCAGCCCTTGGAGCATCTCTGTGGCCTCCTCTGGACTTGTTCCAATAGCTCCATGTCCTTCCTGTGCTGAGGNGCTCCACATCTTTCCTGTGCTGAGGACCCCAGAGCTGGAGCAGCTCTGCAGGGGGGTCTCACCTGACAGGGCAGAGGGGCAGAATCCCCCCCTGACCTGCTGCCCACGCTGTGGGATGAGCCCACGATGTGTTTGGCCTTCTGTGCTGCCAGTGCTTGTGGCCAGGTCATGCCCAGCTTTTTATCCAGGGATGCCCAAGTCCTTCTCCCCAGGGCTGCTCAGTGAGTTCCTTTCCCCATCTGTCCTCATGTCTGGGATTGTCCCAGCCCGGATGTGGCACCAGTACTTGGTCTTGTCAAACCTCATGAGATTCCCGTGGTCCATGTCCTGAGCTTGTCCAGGCCCCTGTGGATGACATCCCCTCCTTCAGGTGTGTCACCTGCACCCTCAGCTGGGTGTCATCTGCCTGTGTCATTTATGGCCAGAGGAGATATCCCAGCTATTTATTCACTTTATAGCCCTTCCTGTCTTCCTTCCACACGCTCATGACCTTCTGAATTTCTTCTTACAAAGGTCCCCCAGCCCTTCATAAGACCCTCCAGCTTATCCATCCCCCTCACTGTGCCAGGCAAGCACAGATTGTATCCCCACTGGAACAATGTAGGGAATCCCATCCAGCCCACATGTAATGTGTGAAGTTATAAAGATGGTTTGAAATAGTTTTGATCAATTACAGTAATTCAAAATTTTGAGGAGTGTAATGAAAACTGGTGATTTAAAAAGTCAAGCTTATTGAATACAACTGACTCTTAAATCAACACTGTCATTGTATTTCTGTCTGTTGTTATTTCCCCTTGGTTGGTTTTAGGCTGAAAATAGACTGTCTTTAGTATTTTAGGATTGCATCTTCTGTCTATGTAGATCCTGGGAAAGAACTCCTGTTTCTGTTTGGCAAATTTAGATGGCTTTGTAAGTGAAATGGTAAATAAATGTTTAACTGGAATACTCAGTTCCACAGGGAGTCCTTTAGTATCAGCAGAACCAGGGCTGGAATGGAGCTGGCGTCTCCTACAGGGCTCTCCAGCTTCCAGAGGGTGAGTGCCCTGCAGAGCATCTGGACATGTGGACATCCAGACATCCTGAATGTCCACAGAGTTGAAATGAACCTGTCACCAACTTCCACTCATGACAATGCTGCAGTTGTGCCTTGGCAGTCCTGTGGACAAGGGTGTGGGGTCACCTCTTGCTGGTGGACATTGTGGTGGCTCCCATGTCCCCTCCAGGGGCAGAGTATGAGGTGTCTTCTCGAGCCTTGTGCTGCCTCAGTCTCCCACCATCAACGGGAAATACTAAAAATCAGCCTCTTGTGTGGGACTCTGCAAGGGAATGTTTTCAGACTGCCTGAGCAGAGGGACAGAAACCAGCTGGATGGAAAATAATTAGAATAATTATTTGAAAATCAATAACTGTCTGAAACAGCAATCAATTAACCTGGAGACATTTCAAAATGAGATCTACACTGACTGGGCAGTTGAATCCCAAATAATAACTTAAAATTTGCCCTGGATAACCAAAGAAATTGTCTTTTGACTTAAGTCCACTGCAATCAGCAGCCACCCCTAAATCACCAACTGCCCTGGGGTGAAGGGACCTTCCTCTTCTTCAGGGCTGTCCCAGGTCTGTCATTGCAGAGGAGGGATTGGAGACATCCCTACAAAGTCAAGAGACACATGGAGAGAAGCACATCTTGCAGGGTCAGGACTTGCCTCCTCGTTCAGCAGAAGAAATCCAGGAAAGAAATTTTAGGGCATTTGTCTTTGAAGGCCCAAAACAGAGACAAGCTAGATCATGTGTACTGCAAACCGGTTGACTGGGGGCTCTTGGAGGCAGATCACCTCTCCCAGAGCCCTGGAGAACCAGCTGGTTTATTTTTGAACTGTAGCAGATTTCTAGGAAGGGCTGAATATCACTGGGGGCTGTTTTCTCAGATTAATGAATAAATAAATGTCACAAGTGCAGCTTTCTGTGGGCTGACTGCACAAAAACTGCAAAACCAGCCTCTAAAATGTTCAGCAAACCCTTATGTAGAGTCTCTGCCTTGTACCCAAGTGGACACCAAAAGCAGTGAAAAAGCAGAAGCAGCCCAGCAGTTGATCTCAGACAGGGGTGGGTGGGGAGGTCCCTTTGGCTGCTGCAAACTCTTTGCCCACTTTCCACGGTCTCCCTGGTTTTTTTCTGCCTCGGTGAAGGGCAGGTTATCTTCAGGTTCAGCAGCAGACACAACTCTCCACAGGTCCTTGGTGTGTGAGCAACTTCAGGTCCCAGCTCGTGTAACACCCTCCAGCCTGTGCCCTCTGGCCCCTCCGAGCTCCCTGTGTTCCCTGGCAGGGAAGTGATCCCTGCTCCTGCTGTGTGCTGCCTTTGTGAAGTGCTTTGGGATCCAGTGACAGCTGCTGAATATTTAAAGCAGGGAAGGGGGAAAAACGAGCAGGTACCTGCTGCCAGCTGATGGCTCCCACTGCCAGGAGCCCCAACCATCCTCTTACCCCATTTCACTTTTTCATTTGACTTCTGCAAAGAAAACATGGGGATGGACCAAAATGAATGTTGCAAAGAGCATAATTTTCCCTTTAATCCAGCAGCCTAAATAAAATTAATAGATTTAACCCTTTTTTTTTTTTTTTGAGTTGATAGTCTCTGGCCAGTCCCTCAGTGTGTCCTCACAGCTTGAATTATGGTGCAATAATTCACACTGAGTCGCAGGAACTCTCAGCCTTGTGCCTGACACTGCTCCAGGCAGGAATTATTGTCCATAATTCACACCTTGTCATATCTTATTGCCGGAACAGCCCCTAAATGACAAAGCTGGATTCATTAAGTAGAAATTCAGTCAAAACTTGGGGAAGGGAGTTGATGGCAGGAAGGACCATGTACTTAAGTCTGATGGCTGAGGGAACTGGGGGGGCTCAGCCTGGAGAAAAGGAGGCTCAGGGGGGACCTTCTGGCTCTGCAACTCCCTGACAGGAGGGGGGAGCTGGGGGGGGTCGGGCTCTGCTCCCAGGGAACAAGGGACAGGAGGAGAGGGAACGGCTTCAAGTTGCAGCAGAGGAAGTTTAAGTTGGATATTGGGGAAAATTTCTTCACTGGAAGGGTGGTCAGGCATTGGAAGGGGCTGTCAGGGCAGTAGTGGAGTCACCATCCCTGGAAGTGTCCAAAAAACGTGTGGATGTGGCACTTGGGGACATGGTTTAGTGGTGAACATGGCAATGCTGGGTTGACAGTTGGACTTGATGACCATAAAGATGGTTTCCAGTCCAAATGACTCTTGATTCTCTGATAAATCTGTGTCATTTCGGACCCAAACAATTAAGGTGGGGCAAGAGGTGAATACATCTGTCTTTCAGTGCCTGTGTGTGCACTGGATGGAATTTCTCCAAGTAGAGAGATGACTTTCCAAACTAGAGGCTTGTTTGTGGTCCAGATGTTTCAATCAGCTGTGTAGGTTCCCATGTGAACCAAAAAATTTGCTTCAAGGGGACATTAGCAGCTGTTTGCATGGAGAAGACAGTAAAGCCCCTCACAGACAGCAGCATACACAGGCTCCTGTGTACTGTCTTCTGCACACACTGTCCCTCCTCCACCACACCTGCCCTCAGTCACCAGCAGACCCTGGATGTGTCTCCCTGACTCCCAGGGCTCACTCAGAGGCCACCAGCACCATGTACCATGGCAGGAGGGAGGGGTCATGATCAGACCATGCTAAAAGCAAAGGTGCAGCTTTGCCATCACTGAGTTCTGAGCTTCCCCCACCTCCCTCCTGCAGCCCAGCTCTGTCCCACCACGAGGGCTGGATGGGGACAGGCCTGGTGTCACACACTCACATGGGTGTGGGCACATGGGCAGCTCCTGCCTTCTTTGTGCCTTGGGAAGGCACAAACCCCCTGGCAGTGCCCTGGCAGCCAGCAGGGCCAAGCCTGTCCTGGGGGCACCAGGTCCAGCATCGCCAGCAGGGCCAGGGAGGGGATTGTCTGGCTCTGCTCTGCCCTGGGGTGGCCTCCCCTGCAATCTTGGGGCAGTTTGGGGGGACACAATTTAAGGAAGACCTGAAGCCATTGGAGAGTGTCCAAAGGAGGCAACGAGGATGGGGAAGGGCCTTGGTTGGAAGCCGTGTGAGGACACTGAGGGCACTTGGTGTGTTCAGCTGGGGAAGAGGAGACACAGGGGAGAGCTCAGTGCAGTTCCAACTCCCTGGGCAGGGACAGAGGAGGGGCAGGACTGAGCTCTGCTCTGGGGGGACCAGGGACAGCACCCAGGGAAGGGCTGGAGCTGTGTCAGGGCAGGGTCAGGTTGGATCTCAGGGAAAGCTTCTTTCCGCAGAGGGTGCTTGGCACTGCCCAGGCTCCCCAGGGCAGTGGGCACAGCCCCAAGGCTGCCAGAGCTCCAGGAGGGTTTGGATGATCCTCTGGGGCACAGGGGGATGGGGGCCCCAACCCGTGGGGATGGGCCTGTGCAGGGCTGAGGGTTGGACTCCATGATCCTTTTGGGTCCCTTGCAGCTCAGGATATTCTGTGATTCTGTGATTCTGGTCCAGAAGCAGATTGGGTTTGTGCAGCCTGAGCTCATTGCAGGACACCCCTTAAGTTAAAAAGCACATCTGGGGAGAAATGGCTATTTTTGACAAACAGTGGTAGGGAGCTGGAACAGCAGGGCCTGGAGGGCAACCTGAGGAGGTGGCTCTCAGCAGGTGTCACCCTGGGCTATGCACAGCCCGTGGCAGCCAGTGTGGACATCACTCTGCACAGTGTGTACTAAACACAGCCACTCACAGGAGCAGCGTCTCGCTGGTGCTCAGGGTGGTTGGGAGGAATCCCTGCCAAGCATCCAGGTGCTTAAAACAGCACCAGGCATCTGCTGTGACTCAGATAATTCACACCCTTCATGCCCACTGAAGTTTAAAACATTGCAGTCGAAAATATTGCATTCTGCTGAGCCAAGTTGTGCAGGAAGCAGCTTGTGCTCAGATGGTTTGTGCACCCCCCCTCCCACTGCTCCTCCAGCTCTCTGTGTCCTCCTTGCACAATGTGAGCTCACTTTTAAATGGGCAAAGTGGTGACGAGTGTGGCCATTTCCCCAGCTACTTATTCCTACCCTTCACCCAGCCCTGCCAGATGCAGGGGCCGTGGGATCACTCCCAACTCCACTGCAGGGAAAGAGAGCAAACACATTTCTCTCTGGAGCAGAGTGGAAGGAACAAACTGGGAGCGACAAGTGCCTGGAGGTGACAAGACCTTCACTTGGAGTCACTCAGGTTCTTCTGCAGAAACAGGGCAGGTACTGCTCAAGAGGCCTCATGACAACAACCAGAGCTTGAAATTTAGCACCTGGACTTCTGAGTGGATTTGGGAATGCTGTGGTAGATGCCCACACTGCAGAGCTCTGGAGCTCTGACTGGCAGGAACACCCTGACTGAGCACTGGGCTGCCTCCTTCAACAGGACTCAAAGAGCAGGATATTCCTTCAGCTTCTCTGCCTTCCCTGGGAGTCCAGATGGTCACGTTGGTGGGACAGGATCCAGACTGTGCTGAGACCTAAAGCTCCCATGGTTTCCTCTTGAAAGCAGAGGAGCAGTGGCAGTGGCCCCCTGCTGGCACCAAGCTCAAGAAGTAAAACTCTGCACTAGCACAGGTCAAAATCCCCCAGCTGCCCCAGGTTCTCATTTCTTGGGACATTGATGCTGCTCTGAGTTAAAAGATCAGCTGGAGAGGGTGCAGGACAGCCTGTCCCAGGGGGCATCCTGGCACAGGGCAGTGGCAGGAAGATGTGAAGATGTGAACAGGTGCATAAAGACAATATTGCAAAAGAAACAGCCACTTGCCTGGCTCCCCCAAGGAGGCTACTTTGGGCTTGCTCACAGTCACCAGAGCAGCTGCAAGCAAAATGCCCCATGCAGTGGGACAGGGCTCACCTCAGGGTGCCCCAGTGCTGACATCCTGGCCCACAGTGAACTCTGAGCCAGCTCTGCTGCCTGTTAACACAGCAGAAGGCAACAAGCTCAGATGGAGCCACATCTCAGAGAAGGCAGAACCCCACCAGCTGGCACCCGTGCTGCATCCAGCTGGCTCCCATGCTGTATCCAGCTGGCACAGGCAGGAGCACAGAGCCCTGAAGAGGTGAAGACAGCCAGGGAAGCCCAGGCACCATGTCACCCTGGCAGGTCTGGCAGTGTTTGCTGTAGCACATGGGTTCAGCTCAGTGCTTCCAGGGTGGATGTGAGCACCTCCAAAGCATCAGCTGCGCAAGGGTAAGTGGTGTTTACTGACAACTGGGAATAAACACGTGTTCCCATTAGTTAGCCATTAATTAGTAGACTAATAACAAGCTAAACCAGCTTGTTCTTTAGTAGGTGAGTGTTCCCTGTCATCCTGGATTATTATAATAATAATAACAACCCCTATGTCTGCTCCTGCAGAGTCACCTGTCACCCAGGAGGGACCATAGCACATCTGCAACCATCCTGCTGCTTCCTTCTGAAACCCTGGTCCTGCCAAACCTGGTGGCAAAATACCATAAACTGCTGTGAAACTGAGTGTTGGTGTGTATGTCAAGTCCAGAAATCTTCCAGGACAGTTCCCTGTCCCAGCCTTGGCCCAGATCTCCACACCCCAACCAGGACTGAACCTCACAGAGACAGGCAGAGCTTGGAGCAGGTGAAGCAAACCCAGCCAAACATCCCCAGCTGCAGCACACAGCCAGCTAACACTTCTGACCACCAGGAGAGGAGCACTTTAGCTTGTTAAAATCCCCTGTGGGATATTCTTTGGGCTTGTCACTGCAAGAAAACAGTCTCTTTCCCCCAAGATTGTTGACGTAGCTTATTACTGAACACTCGTCTGTTTGCAGATGTTCTATATTTTCCTGACATGAAGTTTCTTAACATCCCTTTTAAATTGTCTTTATGCTCACAATGTTGATGCATAATCTCTTTTTTCCTTGAGAAGTTACTGTAAGTGCCTCGTGCAATGATGAGATGAAAGCCTTCTTTGTGTTCCTGCCAATCCAGTTTGTATGCCTCTGTTTGTCACCTGCAGATAAAAGCTCAGGGATGTTGTGTAGAGCCAGGCTCTGAAGTAGAGACTCAACTCGAGGCAAGGACAGGAGGGAAATATTAGCAAAGCAACCACCAAATTCTTGACAATCCCAGCACCAGCCATTGTGAAGCTTTGCCCAAACAAGAATCCCTCCCTAAAGCCTCTTAGGGTGCTTCCATGAGCACATCAGACTTCAAAGAGGGTGCACACCAGGCCAGTTCCTGGAGCTCAGCTGATGAGCAGGAGCTCATTAAGCTGCAATAATTTGGCAGGTCTGTGTTTACTTATGCTGGAGCATCACATTTTGTGAACAATTTTTTTCCAAACCAAAAGGTCTGAGCTGTGTTAAGCTGATGAAATCCAGTCATGGAGACCATTGTGTGGCTTAAAAACACTGTAAGCGATGGAAGTCTGCACATAGATACTTTCCTTAAATATGGCATCAAGTATCCTTGGGTTTTAGCCAATTAGAAAGTGGTTTAAGCTAAGACTAAAACATTTTTGTGGCAGACTCAGAGATGAGCTGGATGGACCCTGCTGTGTAGACACACCAGTGTTACATCCCGAGTCACCCATGTTGTGACTGGGGCAGCTGAAGCTTTGTCCCCATGGTGGCTCCTCTGAATCCCTCTCCACCTCCACACAGCCCAGCACATCCTTGGAGGCTTCTCTGAATCCCTCCCTGCTTTATTCTCTTGGACATTTGGGAAGGGACTGGGTTTATTCTATTTTTACCTGTTTTGCTGGGAGAATGCTTCCTTGCTTCCAGGTAGAACAACCAATCCTTTAAACCATATGGACTGTACAGAGATAAATAGGTGTGTACACCTATGGAACTGGAAGGAACGTGCTCCACCTGGGCCTGGAAAGGTTTGTTTGTCTGTTCAACACTTTCTTCTCTTTTCCTGATTGATCACATTGGTGGCCAACAAACAATGTCCCAGTGCCATGATGTTTGTTCTTCCTCCTCTTCATCTCTGCCCCTTGCTGTCCTGCTCCATTGTGTTTTAGGTGGGAGAAAGCAGATTGTCAGGACTGGAGAGCTGTTTGCATTGTGTGAAGAATCAGAGTCCTTTAGGCTGGAAAGGACCTCTAATGTCAGGGTTTGGGTTTTTTTTTTTCCAGGGTAGGAAAATAGTGTATTTTTCCTCTTCTCTCCAATGCAAATGTGGCCAAATCGATTTCTCCAACTTTCCATAAAACAGATTCATTCCAAGAGGAGAATTTTGAGGAAAGTACAAGTTTGTGAATACAGTGTTCTCATGGAGGCTGAAATAGTTACTTTAGCTGGAACGTTGGTGGCACTTGGCCAGGGAAAGGCAGAGTCTAAAACTGGGGTGGGGGCTATCTCTGAATGGACTCAGAGTAAAGAGGGTGGCAGTCAAGTCAGGGGATTTATGAGGCAGATCAGCACCCTACAGTGCAGCTCAAGGTGATGTCAGCAGCACAGGGATGAGCAGCAAGATGGGCTGGGCTGCAGGGTAACTGCAAGCCAGTGTCCCAGCAGAGTTCCAAGCTGGATGCCTTCTCCAGGCCTGTTTTTGTGTCCACTGCAGGCCCAAGTGGTGCATTTGCACTGCTCAGTCTGGGTTTCACTGTGGGAGCAATGTGGGATCTCTGCACCCACAGCAGTGAACACAAGGGAAGGGAGAAGTTAAGGAAACTGCAGGACCAGGCTGAAGTTGGCTCCAGTGCTGTGATGGAGTTTGCTCATGGTTTGGCTGATGCTGTTCTGGATCTTCTAGTGAGGGTCTGACATTATTTCCTTTGAGCTGCTTTCTGCAGCAAGATCAGTAAAGCACCATTGCAAATCATTTGAAACAAAGGTGCAGGAGCAGATAACTGAACTCCCAAATACTTAAAGTAGCTGCCACACCCTGAGTTATTTAGCTCATCTTTGTCGACTAACGAAGCTGCCTCTGTATGGAAATGTGCTCTTTACTCACATTTTTGCTGAGAACTGGTTGAGATTAATATAGGCCAACTCTCTCTCATTTCACTTTCCTTTTGAATTACCCTGAAGATTTGTTTATTTACAACTATCTGAGTATTTGAATATAGTCACAGCAAACTAGACAGAGTTGGACTCTGCACTGACAGATCAGAGGGAAAACTGGGAAAAAGAGAACTGAGAGGGGACCCCAGGGATGAGATGACAAAGCTGGGCAAGCAGGAGATACTACAGTTCCCAAAGGTCTGCCAAAGGGCAGTAGAACATCATTGAGGGTGACAGGAAGGTGTCTGATTGCTGCTTGTATAGCCCCAAAGTTCGTGTGGCAGGAGAGGCTGTGGGATCAATGATAGAATCATACATTGGGTTGGGTTGGGACGGACTGTAAAGACAATCTCATTCCACCCCCTGCCATGGGCAGGGACACCTTCCACCAGCCCAGGTTGCTCCAAGCCCCGTCCAACCTGGCCTTGGACACTTCCAGGGATGGGGCAGCCACAGTTTCTCTGGGCAAGCTGTGGAGTGGTGTTGCTGGACACCATCTCCCATCTCCTTCCCAGCCATGTCTCCAGGGGCAGACAGCAGCCCAGGACACTGCTCGAGCCCTCCCTGCTGCCTGCTGGGATGGGCATTGGCAGGGAGAGTGTGGCAATGCCGTGGATGTGTGAGGGCACGAGGTTGCCCTGGGGCAGGCAGGGCACCCACTGGGCCAGGGAGCAGAGCTGCCTCTGCCATTGCACAGGCAGATCCACAAGGTTTGTTGCAGGTAACCTGTTTTATGGGACTTCCCAAATGGGTGTTGGGGTTTTCCAGCAGGGTGGGGTTCACTTCTGCTGCTAAATTGTTCCCTCGAGGCAGAAGGTGCATGTGAAACGCTGGAGATTTAAAGATGTCAGACATTCAACTTCATAGAGTCACAGAATCACAGGATGGAAATCAGTTCCACCAGAAATATTCCACTATTTCACAGAATCACAGAATCCCAGAATGGGCTGAGTTGGAAGGGACCCACAGGGATCATCCAGTCCAACCCTCAGCCCTGCACAGGCCCAGCCCCAGGAGTCCCACCCTGTGCCCCGGAGGATCATCCAAACCCTCCTGCAGCTCTGGCAGCCTTGGGGCTGTGCCCACTGCCCTGATTCTGTTCAGTGCCAACCCCCCTCTGGGGGAAGAACATTTTCCTGAGATCTCTGACCATCTGATGAGCAATCAAAATATCCTTGGTAAAAGTACAATGGGCATCACCAGCTCTGACTCTGCTCAGCTCTGCAGTAGTGAAAGGGCAGCTGGTCCACTGGCACGGGGCTGGGATGAAGGGCCCCACGACCCCATGTCTGTTCCACCCCCCTGGGCTGCCTGGGTGCCACATTGGTCCTCAGTGTGCCCAAAAAATACCAGGGGATGAACTGGGTCTGATGGAGACCTCGAAGGCTGCAGCTGTGGAAGTGCTGCATAAACACCAGCCAGAGAACCTGGCAGCAGGAGCTGATAAGGTGATGTTAAAGACTGCCAAGGAGACCCTGCTAAGGCAGAAGTGCCTTTCCAGAGCAGGGTCAGTGTGGTACCTGCACATGCTCAGGGCATGTGGGACTGGAAATCCAGTGCAGACCCTTATGGAGTGAAGTCCAGCCCAGCCACCCCTGGAAAGCAAACCCACAGGCACCGGGGAGGAGCCAGGGCTGCTCCCTGCCTGTGTGGGACAGATGGGCAAACACCACACACTGCCATAACTGTGCAGTGGCACTCCAGACACACCCCCAACGGGCCAGGCCTTTCTGCTTGGCTTAGTAAGACAGACATTGTAACACCAAGCAAACCTCATGAGGTGCAGCTTGCCCAGCTCCAGGTCCTCAGGTGTGGTCAGCTGGCATCCCTCACCCACCCCTTCTGGTGCCCTGCTCCCCATCCACAGCTCACTGGCTTTGTGGGCTTGGTGGTATCAGTCAAAGGTTGGGCTTGATAATCTGGGAGGTCTTTTACAACTTTTAATAGATTCTATGATTCTATTGTCTCACCACCTGTGAACTGAAACTGCAGCAGAATGACCCATTTCCACACTTGCTATTGCCAAACTTGTCCCACCTGTGGAGGGCGTGTTTCACTGAGCTCTTTGAGACCTGTCCTGTCCCCTCCCTCTCTTTGCCACAAAACCAGGCTGCTGAGTGCTACATATGATGGAAAAGAGAGGAGACATTCAGCAGGCAAGGAGAGACATTGCCTGAGAATTCCCCACCTCTGGAAAGGCTGCAGGGGGGAAGGAGGGAGCAGAAGGCTCCATTTCAGGGTGTGGAACCAATATTGGCTCCTCTGGGCTGCTGCTGGAGGGACACACAGGAGCTGCCTTTTTGTCTTGGTGGGGGAGAACCCAAGTTTCCCTGCACAGCTCAAGGGTATTCTCATGGTCACAAAACCATAAGACTTTGACAGTGTGGCTTCCACACCCTGTGATCCTGCTCTGAAGGGATGAACTTGCAATTTTCTGTGTGTTTTACTGCGCTGGGCAGTTCCCACCCTGCGTGAAGGGGCACAAGCCAAAGCATTTTCTGTGCTGTGAGCTGGGAAATACAGAGAGAAGCATGAAATGGGAAAGGTTTTGATTGGAAAGTTCTGACAGTCAAAATAAAACTGGGTTTCAAGCTTCATGCCTTCTCATCTGGACTTGTGTGTGGCAATAGCAGGAGGCACTGCCAAGCAGCCAGTGCTCCACAGATCCACCCAGGTGGGCCTGTTGGATCTCCTGTTCATGTTTTATCAGGAGAGACTCCATGCATCAAATCAATCCTTTGCCCATCAGATAAGAGCATAAAGTACTCAGCTAATGCAAATGTAGAGTAAATCAATAACATGCCACTACTAATACACTTTAATTAAAGCACAACAGACTGCAGCTCCTCTGCACTTAGAGGGAAGGAGAATTGGCTGATCTGGCATCAGGAAAAGGGAGCTCATGGATTTGAGGATAAAATAAAACCTGTCCTAGAGGTGGAGTGGGGAGTGGGAGGGATCTGGGCAAGGAATGGTGGAGCTCAAAGGGAGAAGGCAGAGGCTGGAGAACAGCATGAGCTGCGCTGCCACTGCTCTTGTGGAGAATAGAATAACTCGTGGGCTGATGGGGCAGGAGAAGGATATTGGGGAAAGAAGTGTCTGTGAAAGGAAGGTGGAATGGATGGGGGCTCACAGCTGCTGGAGCTGAGCCCCAGAATGGCTTAATAAAAACCTTTCTTCACAACAGGAGTATCAGCAAAACAAGTCCAAATGATGAATGAGGCACTCACTGGACAGAATCCCAGAATCCCAGATTGTGCTGAGCTGGAAGGGACCCACAAGGATCACTGAGTCCAACCCTCAGCCCTGCACAGGTCCATCCCCACGGGTCACACCCTGTGCCCCAGAGGATCATCCAAACCCTCCTGGAGCTCTGGCAGCCTTGGGGCTGTGCCCACTGCCCTGGGGAGCCTGGGCAGTGCCAACCACCCTCTGGGGGAAGAATTTTTTCCTGAGATCCAACCTGACCCTGCCCTGACACAGCTCCAGCCCTTCCCTGGGTGCTGTCCCTGGTCCCCCCAGAGCAGAGCTCAGTCCTGCCCCTCCTCTGTCCCTGCCCAGGGAGTTGGAACTGCACTGAGCTCTCCCCTCAGTCTCCTCTTCCCCAGCTGAACACACCGAGTGCCCTCAGTGTCCTCACATGGCTTCCAACCAAGGCCCTTCCCCATCCTCGTTGCCTCCTTTGGACACTCTCCAGTGGCTTCAGATCTTCCTTAAATTGTGTCCCCCCAGACTACCCCAATATTCAAGGTGACAAAACCAGAGGAATTCAGCAGCTAAAGGGATGTGTTGGACCCTGTGGACCAAGTCTCAGTGCCCGTGCAGGGCTCTGCATCCCCCAGGGCTGGGGCAGGACCGTCCGTGGAGCAGCAGCTGCGCTGTGTCCTGTGGGCCAGGTCACACCACGTGCTGGCCAGGACCTTCTGCAGGTCAGGTGGTCCCTGGTGGGACAGTGACTCCTTTCAGCTCCCACCAACCCTGACCTTGAACCAGCCACCACAGGGAACAGCCACATTTTTGGAGGTTTTCCTGTGGTCACACAGCCCCAGAAGTGAGAGCCTTGGGGATGAGCTGCTCGTCCTCTTGCTTTAATCCAGCCCTCCTGGAGACATCATAGCATAGAACACTGTGCTCAGATATGTTAATTGAAATTTAATTGAAACTGGTTAACTGGGAGCTCTCAGAGGGCTTAAGGACTGGAGAAATGACAGTCCACCAAGGAGAGCACTGCTCTGCAAGGCACCACTCTGGGCTCACCAGGGCTTGGGCTTGGGCTTAAAATACTATTCAATTCTCTGAAAGCAAGCAGGGAAAGAATGTTTGTGGACTGTGCCTCATTTGGAAGAGAAATAACCATGAATGGACAGAGAATTGATTTGAAGAGAAGTTTAGAGAGAGGAGTTGTCCTTATTTTTAATCAGTGCTTTGGAGGAAAGGGTGGGAGAGCAATGTGCTCCCTGGGTGAGAAACCAGGATTCAGAGCTGTGGGAAGGTCTGAAAGCACATAGAGAGCTGATGAGAAGCTGGAGATGGGCTTGCAGGGTGATATGGTTGCAGAAAAGGCTGGAACACTTTGGGTTTGCACCCCAAAGAGATAGAAGAGAGCTGTGACCATCCATTTAGGGAGTCAGTTCCACCAGAAATATTCCACTATTTCACAGAATCCCAGAATCCCAGAATGTGCTGGGTTGGAAGGGACCCACAGGGATCATGGAGTCCAACCCTCAGCCCTGCACAGGCTCATCCCCACGGGTCACACCCTGTGCCCCAGAGGATCATCTGAACCCTCCTGGAGCTCTGGCAGCCTTGGGGCTGTGCCCACTGCCCTGGGGAGCCTGGGCAGTGCCAACCACCCTCTGGGGGAAGAAGCTTTCCCTGAGATCCAACCTGACCCTGCCCTCCCTGGGGAATTTTTGGGAACTCTTACTGATCCAGACTGGCAGCGTTGGAACCATCAGACCTGAGGCTGATGAGAAGCTCTCTGTGGTTCTCCATGGGGTGTCCGTTCAGCCTTGGAGGTGATGTCTCACCATCCAGCCCTGGCTCCCTCCCTCCCCACCAGCATCTCCCTTCCTTCATACAGGACTTGTTTCCCAGCACATATCAGAGCTCTGGGAATCCCCAGCAGATCAGAGCTGGCTAAAGGTGGGGGAAGGTTACCTGATACACTACTCCTGACATATCTGAGTGGAGTCCCTTGTCCCTGGTTGCTGCCATAAATGATACACCCTGTTACACCCACTGCATGAAATCCAGAGTAAATAACTAAAGTAGTTAGGGAGCAGGATTACCCTGAAATTTGTTTCCATCCTATCACAGTGATTTGGTTGTCTCTGGGCATTAGCTCCACAATGTAATAAGCAAAGCCTCTGAAATACCTTCATGAGAATTAGGCTTCTATAAATTAACTGATTACTGATAAAGCCTAATTATAAATTAGGTCTTATTATCAGAAGCTTCTGAACTACTCTGAATGAATTAAAGCTGTAGGAGCAGAAATATTTCAGTTAACCATGTGAACTCTGATAAAGGTCTGAAGAGAGACTGTGCTCTGCCCTGCTCCCTGGCTGCACCCAGGGCACTGGTGGGAACTTCTGCAAAACCAGGCAGGACAACCTGAGACAGCCCCTGCACCAGGGACTCTCTTTATTCATTCCTGTGTTTGCCCAGGGAGCAGCTGATCCCTTCCGCAGGGCTGAGACACTTCTCACCTGGCTGCAGTAACACCCACCCAGCCCATTGCTGAGAGTGAAGGGGCTCCAGGGGTGAAGCTCAGAGCTGTGGGAGGCAGTGGATTGGAGGGTCAGAAATCACTTTCCTCTCACTTTCCTTGGGAAAAAATCCTAATTCTCACAAGCCACTCTCTAACCCTTGTCCTGCAAACCCTCTCTGTGACCTCGGTGGCTCTGTGCACAAACACAGGGGCCACAGAATTGGAGAGGAAAAGATTTTGTCATTGATTTCACCCAAGCCTGACACTTTTTTCATTTTTTCAGGAAGTGCTCTGTCTTTTCTTGGTAAAACTAGTAAAATTGGCTACTCTAAAGACTCTGGAGTGCATGTCCTGTCATAATCTCCTTTACAAGGAGGAGATTCACGACCTAGGTTCAGGGTGCAAGGGGAGCATCACTGCAGGGAGACCACTGGAAGGGTGGGCTGGTGACAGCCCTGCCAGCAGCAGGTACCTCTGTGACCTGGCTCTGTTGGGTTCTTTTTGAAAGAAGTGTTGAAATATTTGGTTTGAGGAACACCTTCTTCTTACTTCCTTTTTTCCCTCTCAACTCTGACCCCCTTTGGATTTGAAGTCAGAGCTGTGTCTCTTTTGCTTCTCCTTTGCTGGTGGATTTGTTCTGCTGCTGTGCTGTATTAAAGCAGGAAATCCTTTGCTTCAGGGAAGACTTCTCTCTGCTGATGGGACCTGGGAAATTTAGGAGTGAAACATAAAATGGAAGGATCTCAAGCATGAGAGAGGTGGTGGATGCCCCAGCCCTGCAAACCCGTAAGGTCAGGTTGGACGTGGCTTTGAGCAAACTGGTGCAGCTGGACTAGATGGGCTTTAAAGGACCCTTCCAACCCAAACTCTTCTATGAACCTTCATGTCCCTCAGTACAAGGACTGCACCATGTTCATGCCATTCCTGCTCATAAAAGCTTTCCTTGCCATCTGGGAATCAGTTTGGCTTCTTACCTGTCCTGCCCAAACCTCAGTTCTCTGGGGGTTGGATCCTTCTGGGTGACAGGCTCCATTCACCTGCCAATCCACCTGTGCCACCATGGGCTCGGAGTTCAAAGAGCTCCTCTCCCTCCCTGATGCCCCCAGGTAGATTTACAAACAATAAACCCTTTCTTGCTGGCTCAGACCCAGGTTTTCAGCTCACTGCTGTAAGAAAGGCTCCCTGTTCCCTGGCAGCCATGAGCACATGTTCTCTAGAATATGAGCAAGGAGAACTCACAGCCCAGTTCAACAAACTACAGCCCAATAGTCAGGTCTGACACAGCTTAAGCCCTTTTTTCTGTCCCTTTCTCTTCTGTTCCTCGTCCTCTATTCATGATTTTTAAGCAATGTCCACTGCTCTGAGTCTTGTCCCTCCTGCAGCAGGAGGAAGAAGGCAGCTCATGTCCCATCCCACTCCCAAGCAGCACCTAGGGTGTGATTCCGTTCTGCAGACGGAGACTGGAGCTGCTGGAGCATATTCAGGGACATGTCTGAAGAAGTCCACCCTGCTCTCCTGCAGTGGGTCTGTGTATCCCTCAGCTCAGCTGCTCCCAACCTCAATTATCAGCAGAGTAATTCAGGACACTGTTTAAGAAGTTTAGTTCCTCTCCTGTGCAATTTGGAAGATGTGAACATTCTCATAATTGGACTGAAAAAGGTGCTGAAAGGAAGGGATTCATGGACTTCAGACTGCAAAGGACCAGCAACTGCAGTTTGGACCTTCTGCTTAACAGAGGCCAAAGACTCTCACCAGTAATTCACAACTCAAATCAATAACGTCTGTTTAATGCCTCTGAAAAGATGGCAAGATTTGATTTAAGTGATGAAAAATCCACCGTGTCCCCAGGCATGTTATTTTCATGACCCCTATCTCTCCACAAACATCACTACTAGAAATTGTACATGTACCTGGCTGTTGGCTCTGACTGTTGGTTAAATCTGCCTGTTCCTACTCTGCCCAAGAATCATCATCCACTGTTCAAGCTTCTTTCTCCATGATAGAGCTTGAAATGTTTAAGTTACATCTTTTGGACTGGTAAAAAAGTTTGAGAGGTTATTTTTTGTTATAATACTGTTTTAGAGCCTGTGAATGATTCTCATTCTTTGCCACCTGCCCAATGTGTTAACAATGTTTTGAGAGAGTTGCTCCCCAATAGGACATAATTTCCAGTTGTGGGGTCACCAATCCCAGCTGGGTGACCTATATCTCTGGGAATAATCCACTTTTCTCACCCTAGAGTGGTGGTTACCTAAAGGAAGAGAAATTCTGGCTCTAAGTGAAGGTAAAATCAGACAGCTGAGAGAAGCTAAATTTAAGCACTGTCCTGATTTGTTCTCCAGTTGTGCACCTGAGCAATGATCCCAAAGGGAATCCTACAAATATAATGGTCTCTTTCTAAGAAAAAAGGCAAAGACTGTGAACCAGGCTCTTCTCAATGTATTTTGTGGTCTCTTGGGCAGTTTTGTTACCTAGAGAAGACAATCACCTGCCTGTGGAAGGGTGATGTGTGTGGTGGCTCCTACCCTTCACCTGTGGAAAGCAAAAGACTTTGTGTGTCCTATTTCCCCTATCTTTATGGGTCCTGTGCACCCATAAAGAGCTTCATCCCCAGGGCCACCACTCTGCTCCTCACCCAGCACCTCCTCAGTGCTCAGCTTTAACTCCAGGGTGTGGATCCCTGGGAGTGTTTGGTCACTCTTGGTGCTGTAGGAGAATTCAATCCAGCAGTGCAGGGAAATGTGCAATTACCTTGGAAAGGGCATGTTCCTAAGGAGGTGATCATGGGATCCCAGCTGGAGAGCACGATCCAAAACCTGTGAGAAAGTACATTGAGAAAATAACACCCATCTGCTTTTCCAGTATGGCAAAATCATCCTGTGTCTTTTTAAGGAGAAGTTCCTTGTAAAGCTATTTTCATTCCTCCCCAGCAGAGCACACAGATGGAATAGGATTGTTTTCATGATGGCAAGGATTTGCTTCTTCCATTTGCCAGTGCAACCAAACATTTAATTATAAAAACTCCTGAAATTAAGTAGATACAAAAATTAAGATGAATATGCTCATTTTTGCCAATACTGTGCAATGTTTTTACTCTGAAAGACTCATTCCATTACAATATCCTGAGCAGAAAGTTAACACTCACATAATGACCTTAAAACCTGCTCAGAATGCAGAAACAGGTCATTGCTGTTCACTCTCTTAAGGAAAGATCTAAACCCCTAAAAATTGAGTTTGCTATGGAAACACTGTAATTACAGAAGCAGAACATGTGACACCATAATTCTGTGGCTCAGTAGAGTGTCTTCCATATTACAGAGTCCTTCCAGGATATACATCTGCCCCAAGGTCACTGAGAGTGTCCTTTTCCTTATTTTCCTCTGCTCTGGAATGTTGGAATTCCCATCCCTGCAGTTGTCCAAGGCGAGGTTGGATGGGGCTTGGAGCAATCTGGGCTAGTGGAAGGTGTCCCTGCCCATGGCAGGGGTGGGACTGGATGGGTTTTAAGGTCCCTTCCAACCCAAACCAGGTTGTGATTCTGTGATTTGTAGAAACAAAAATTCTCCCTTAGGAGGATCTGGGTAATAACACAGAGAGGTGAACTGGTCCAGTTAAACCAATTCAATCAATGCAAAGGCATTTTTAGTGTGGTTGCAGTGACCTATTTTGAAAGAGCTTAAGCTTCTTCCTCATTATCTAAGGCTGAAAGGGTCTGTCTGAGGGGAAGAGACAGAACATGATGGACCTTCCCTCAGGTTGAACTGAGTTGTGTCAACGTGGCACCTTACACTCAGTGGGCACAAACCCCAAAGGGGCTTCACCTGACACTCCATGGAGAGGACAGAGCAGCCAAGAGCATCTCCTGTGCTGAAGCCCAGAGCTGCAGTAGGAAGAAATTCCACAAATGTGAGTGGTCTTGAGGGTAAGGACCTGACCTCAGAAGGCTCCACTGACACCCCCCACAAGGACACCAAGAAGTCAGACATCACATGGGCCAACTACATCCAAACAGCAACCCAGGGCTAGGGAACACTGCCTGGAACAGCTCAGCTGAAACTGCCTCATCCTCCTGGAAAAGTTCCAAGGAAACGTGGTGGGCAGCACCAAACAGCTGCATTTTGATCCAGATGTTGAATGGAGGTGAGGTCTCCTCAGCCTCTCAGGACTGTGGTGCCATGGCTTGGCAGGGAGAGAGGGGAGGTTTATCTTAGCAACATCTGCATTGTGGAGGGGAAAAGATGTGGGACTCATGGAACACGTGGGAGCCATCAAGGCTACAAGACCTGCTGGGACACAACTGGACTGTTGGTCAGGGTGTCCCAGGGGAGCTTGGGCACCTCTGCAGACCTTACACAATGTTCTGGTTTCAGCTGCTCTGCACACTGATGTGGGACCTGATTCCCCCCAGCCTGGCCAAGTCCCTGGAATATTGCTACAGCCAGGGGTGACACTGGAGGGCAGGGTCTCCAAGAGGGCCCTCAAATGTGACAATGAGCCCACCCATAGCAACAGAAATAGTGGTGGTGGTGTCACCTCCCCTCCTCCTGCCCTGGTAGCTGGAGCACAGTCAAGCATTTCCAGAGCACTCAGAAGGTACATTTGAGCCTTCTCTGCTCCATTTCATCTTCAACACGTGCAGGGGCCACCTGGCTCCAGCTGAGAGGAGTGTCAAAGGAGCTGCTGGGCTGTCAGTGGGAAGGATGGATGGATGGATGGATGGATGGATGGATGGATGGATGGATGGATGGATGGATGGATGGCTGCAAGGCTGCCATGGAGCTCCTCCTCAAATACTGGAAACGTGAAGCAGGTTGTGGCAGCTCAGACAGCCCATGCCAGGAGAGCTGCCTGGTGTTTTGCCCTCTGCAGCTCTCCTGAGCTGAGCTGCAGGAGCTGCAGGAGGAAAATGTCACCAGCTGGTGGAAAACCTGTCAGAGGCCATGGCACAGGGAACCCCAGACCTTGCTTTGAAACTCCCTCCTTAAATAATGAATTTCCTGGCAGCAGTGTCTCAGAAAGGCTTAGCACGAGGCTGCCAAAGAAGTGACCTTGTGTAACAAAGCAGCTGGAAAATGCCAGAAGAATTAGATCAATCAATCTTCTTAATTTGCTACTGAGAAATGCAACCTTCACAACAGGATGAGAAGGCCAAACCACTCCTTTTAACCTGGGTCTTCAATCAACATCATCCCATGTTCCTCAAGGAAAGAAAACTCACATAAAGAAGCAATTCAGAGGCTCTCATGGTGCCCCTTGCAGTTGAGGTGCAGAGAGATGACCCCAGCTCAGAGGGCACAAGAGGCAGAACTCACCCAATAGCAAAGAGCCAACTAATTTAAGAATGTCTTTGCTCCCTTCCTTTGCCAAGGCCAATGACCCATGGGGTTGTCAGGAGGATGGAGGGATGGGGAATGTACAGTGAGCAGAGGGAAGACCCAAGAGCCATCAGTGGTGCTTATGTGGGGGTTTTCTTTGAGACACCAAACTGGCCAGAGCAGCTGTCTGCTTTCTTCACCTCTTCATGTTGTTTTAGTCACATTGTGGCTTTTGTGTCACCCTAAATCAGCCAAATATTGGTATCAGAGTCCATAGAGTACAGAGAATGCAGCAATCAGGCTGCTGATCCCTTACCTTTCCAGCTGCCTGTTTCCAAGCCTTGCAGCTGGACACAGCTGAAAACCTTTAGGATTGGTATTTTCTAGGCTCTGCTTCCAGGTGGATTTCTTCTGAGAATATCATAAGAACATGGAGTGTCAGGAGAAAATAGTGACTCCCTGCCCATCACACGGGTCCTGATGACCCTGCCTGCAGCTGGAAGTGTAGAAATAGGATGGAAGAGGCAGAAAGTTGAACGTAGGGCTGAGGATCCATGGTCTGGGGGCTGTAGAAAATTTGTGCCAGATACAGTAACTCCTACCAAGTCTCTACAATCTGTTGTAAAAACATATGGTTGATGTTTCTCAGTTCTTGGCAGAGTGGGTGGCTGGGGTGGAGCAGCCACAGCCCCACACTCACGAGGAGCTCCCTCAGGACTGTCAGGGTTTTGCCTTGATGCTAAAAGAAGCAAAAAAAAGTCTGGAAAAATGCAAGCAAGGTTCCCTTGCAGCCTGTTCATGCTGGGTTTTGTCCTCCTGAGCTGCTCCAGGGGACCACTGGAGCTGTCCCCGCCTGGGACTGGGACTAGCCAGGGCTTGCTCTGTGCAGCAGCTCCTGTTTGCCAGTGGCCACTCTTCCACTTGGGTCAACCTTTGAATTTCCTCCTTCAGACCATTCCTGCCAGTCCTGAGGATGCCAGGGTGGTAAGATGGACACCAGTGCTGGTTGCAGGATAAATCCCTATCCATGGGATCCCCTCTGTGGCACAGCAGGTAACGGGGCAGAGTTGTGTTACTGCAGCTTTACACCATGTTCACGTGGAGCTGCTTCTCCTTCAGCAGAGGCTGTTTCAGTCAAACAGGAGTTAAGGCAGGTCCTTTGCACAGATGGTGCTGTCACCATCCTGGGAAGATTCCACAACCTATTTAAGAGTAAGATTTCCAGCACTGGGGTGGGAACTCGACATTGCAGACTGGCTGCCCTGGAAAATCCCTGAAGATCCTTTCAGAGCCAGGCTCAGGGAAGTGCCCAGGTGAGCAGTGGGGTCCTCTCCACTGTCTGACTGATGATCAACAACAGCAACCAGAGAATGACACAGAAGGTGCAGAGAGAGAGGGCAGAGCCAAAGGAAAGGGGGAACTGGGGTGTGTCCACACCCTCCTGACCCGGGAGAGGCACAGAGCTGCTGGGACTGCTTCACACTGGGGCTGAGATTTGGTTCATTTTTCCCTCCACAGTGACAACCTTCCTCCTCTTCAGCCACCTTCATGGATCTTTCCTGTCAGTGTTGCTGCACAACTTGCATTTATTTTGCAATCTGAGTGCAGGGTCAATACAGACCTCATTCTGCTGTGTTCTCCTGCAGTAATTTGGATCTATAATACATGGAATAGTCACCATTTCCTCCCACAGGCTAACTCCTGGCATACGAAAGAAGGACTGTTGTGCTCTAATCCAACAGTGTACATTGTAGATGCCATAAATCTGTTACATTTACCCCCATATTTGTAGCAAAATAATGCTGTATCTTTGCATCTGGGCTGCCAGGCATTAATGTTCCTTGCGTGCTGTCATTGTAGGGGAAACACAACACCAACAATACACTATTATCACTACAAAGTGACAGAACTGTAGCTATATCTGTGCTAATGTGCTGCACTGTATGATAATTACAAATGCTTTTCATACATACAGGGGTTTTTGAAGAGAGAGAGAGAAGCCTGAAGAGACTCTGAGCTGGCAGCACTGCACGGAAACCTGATTCTCCAGGAGCTGCTCAGCTGAGAATCAGGGAATCACAGGTTGGTTTGGGTTGGAAGGGGCCTTAAAGCTCATCTCATTCATGGGCAGGGACACCTTCCACTAGCTCAGGTTGCTCCAAGCCTTTCCAACCTGGCCTTATATATAAATATACATATATTTATTGTTATAATATTGAATACAACCAGCAAGTGATTTCATAGTTTCAGCCCCAGCACCATGACCTGCACATGACCCTGTCTGACACTCCCTCTGTCGTGCACTCAGCTGTGGCAGTTGGGGTTTATAAATAAAGAATTAATAAAATACATACAGAAAGCCTCCAGTTGACTTTTCTCCTTTCCAGATGCCCCAAAAATATGCATTCCAACATCAAAATGGCACTTAGAGGGCAGGAGTGGGCACTGAATCCCTCAGGAAAGTGTTTGTCAGAGCACACAGATGTATTTTTTCCAGCCCTTTGCATGTCTGGGTAATATTAAGCAACATCTGTTTGATCAGAACATTTAACATCACTCTTCAGCATCTTAAAATAGCAGGTAGAGGAGACTTCTTCTACTCTGATGTGAATTTTTAATACTTGTTGATATTCAGGCTGGGCTAGTGGGATGAGTTATTTCTAAGAGAGTGAGCCTGGCATTGGTCCTGTGAAAAATAATGGCTCCTCCACAAATTGAACACCTAGAAAATCAACAAATGTTGTTCCATATGGTTTTATAGCAATTAGATCCTGTCAAACAAGTCTGATTTCGTTTCCTGCTGGAACTGGAAGTAGGTTTGAGAAGCACTTTGCCTGGATGCAGCAGATGTTTGCAATGCACCTGATCAGGCAGATAATTGAGCGCCTGGGACCACAGGTATGGATGTGAAGCCAAATGCAAACTTATCCATCCAAAAGGCAAAAAAGGACCTCCTGGAAAACAGTGGCTTCAAAAATGGATGGAAAACCTTTGTGAGCAAGTGAGCAAATGTGAGCTGCCAGGGCACAAAGAGTTAATGTTGTGTAAGTTAACACAGGGATGGGCAAGGGAAGATTTCTTCCCTCCACAGGGAAATGTTCACATCAAGGCTGGATTATGATGTTTGTGCTCGTAAGAGGGTACAGGAGCAGGAGAAGGTTCAGAAAAGAGCCACAGAAACAATTAAAGGACAGGAGAAATTACCCTGAAGCGACTGATTTTTAAAAGCACCATTTGTTTAAATTGTAGAAAGGAAGAGTGAGAGGTGACTGGAGTAGTGTGTAAGTACCTGCACAGGGAGAAAATACCAGGGGCTCTTTAATGTAATGGAGAAAGACATAATAAGAACTAATGGCTGGAGCTGGAGCTGCAGTTATTCAGTCTAGATAAGCCACAAGATTTTAACAGTGTAGATGGTGAAACACTGGCACAAAGTCCTGAGGGAAGGTGAGTGATCTCCATCTCCTCAGAGCTTCTGTTCAGGCCTGGGCTTCACTTTTGGAGGACATGCTCTAACCAAACACCAAGAATTTGCCTTTTTGCAGGGGTGATGCCCTTTCTCAAAGTCAGGAGTGTGTCTCAACAAGTCAGTGGGTCCTGCTGGCTGAAAAGTCCTTGGAAAATTGCTTTTGAACCCAGATGTGACAAGTCTCAAGGGATTCCTGCTAATGAAGGATATTTTATTATCCCATTTAGTCCACATGGCCTCTGGAGGTGGCTGAGGAGCTGCCAGCCCATGGTCTCAGCTGGAGTGATCCAGCTCAGCATCTGAGGCCCCTCCCTGAGCAATGGTGCTCTCCCATGCCATCAGCACCTCATTTTCCACTCCTTCTCCAGCTCAGACCTTCCCTCTGCACTGGCAGATGTCAGTGTCAGGGCTTAGAGAGAGGTTCCTCCTCTTCCACACTCAAGTATTTGGTGTCCTCTGAAGGGGGATTTCTCCCTGAACTCTGCAAGAAGATGAACATGTCCCTCCTAAGTCCCAGTCCCAGGTGTGAACAGCAGCCCCAGAGATGTGGCTATGGACTGAATTGAGCTCCTTGACACTGGAGACCCAGCTTCAACCCCAATCCTGTTTCTTTTTAGTGGCCCCTTTTAATTCCACACTGGTTGATGTCAAAATCATCTGCTATTAAAAAGAGGGGGGGGGGGGGGGGGGAGGCTTTTTTT
>VYXB01004718.1:349759-374246 GCA_013397135.1 Pachyramphus minor
TATTGAGCTTTATTACCCAAATTGTATGCAGGGTGTTGTCTTTGTTGTTGTGCTGTGAGATTTTCAGTGAACTTCCAATTTCTTTCCCAACAAGCAGCACTGTTGCCCTGACTCCCTGCCCAGCACATGTGCACATGGATGTGGTGTGTTGTTGCTTGGCCAGCTTGGGAACACCCTGGCATCCCTCCTCTATCCATACACATTCCAGTCATCCAGGTACCAGGTGAACTATGGGATGGTTATTCACCATAAATAATTCACTATAAATAATAAGTAGTGGAAGAAAAATACCACTGTGAGTAGTTCAAAGCCATCAGTGGATAGAAATATGTTCCCATGATAAGTCTGTTCATAAGAACAGAGCACATTTATACAAACCAAGGTGTTCAGAGTTAATTTCTGAGAGGAAAAGGGATCCAGCACTAATGGAGGAGGTGGCTGATCAGGTGTCACTCCAGGTGCTTTGAGAACTGCCACAAGCCTTGTCCATTCCTGCAGAAATCCAGTGATGGATCCCAGTGTTTCACCTCCATCCTGAGCGATGGCAGTGGGTGCTGGGGCAGCACAAGGGTCAGGGCAGGATTTTAAACCTCCATTTTAAGAGATTGTTTTAACCAAGACAGATTTTCTGAGAGGCCACATCCCACCTGCTCAAACCTTTGACCATTTCCTTTGCTTTGAGCATGTTTAGACAGGAATTTTCACAGAACCCCAGAATCCCAGACTGGTTTGGGTTGGAAGGAACACTTAAGGTCATCCAGTGCCACCCCCTGCCATGGGCAGGGACACTTCCCACCATCCCAAGTTGCTCCAAGCCCTGTCCAACCTGGCCTTGGACACTTCCAGGGATCCAGGGGCAGCCACAGCTTCTCTGGGCAACCTGTTCCAGGGCCTCCCCACCCTCACAGGGAGCAATTCCTTCCCAACATCCCATCTATCCCTGTCCGCTTTCAGTTTCAAACCGTTTTGTTTTCATTTTAAGCCATTTTGGGTGTATACATCTTCATTTATAAAAATCTTCCATTTAAGTCTTTGTGTTTTATCATAATTTCCTGCTTCTCCAACTCCCTGGGAATCCTGTTCTCCAGCATCTCCTTTGCATCTGATTCTCCTGTGGTTCCAACATCAGGAGTAAATTATCTATATACAGACTGGCCTCTGGTCTCCAGGGTTAATTTCTTCTACTTCTTGGGGATTTGATACCGATTAAAAAAAAAAAAAAGTTCATTTCCTAATAATAACAACACAAAAACAGAGGTACTAGAAGAGAGTGTTCTCCCTAGTGAGGCTGGTTAAGGTTCTGATCTTCACAAAACTGTTAGAAATAGTTCACTATAGAATTTTCTATAGTGGTTTGGCTCAATTTCTAAATTTTCTTTCACTGGAAAAGAATATTGGCAAGTCATCCCAATTCTCAAACAATCTTATCAAGAGCTGTTGAGAAAGATGCAGCTACTCATTTAGGGGGATTAATTCTAATTTGTCACATTAATTGCTAATAACTTTTAACATATCCAACCCAAATTTCTGGTTTTCCAGTAAGATTTGGATTTCTGTTCTGTTCCCACCATCAGAGAGATGTAGGTAGAGATCCAAGAGATGAGGGGCACCTGCCCAAAGGACCCACCCAACCACCTGCCCAATGGGCACCACAAAATGTTGGCTGCAGGGTGCAGTGTCCTGGGTGGAGGATGCAGTGGGGAGGATCCCATTGTTGGATGGTTGGAAGCTGCTCTGGGAGGGCCACAGGGCAAGACACAGAGGTGCAGATCTCATGAAGTGGCTTGTGGTGCTGAGTGAAGGAAAAGGCAGAATCTGTGTAGTACCACGGGCCCAGGGAGGAACAGGAGAGAAGTTTTAGACACACAGTTTAATTTGCTATTGAGGATATGATGTAAGATCTCAACAGTATAATTTCCAAAATGGTCTCAAAACTCAATACAGAGCAGATGAAGGAGAAGGCTCAAGGCTCAGATTTGAGAAAAATGTGTATGAGATCAGGGTCTGGACCTGCTAAAAATGGAATAAATGTTTGGAATTGGTGGAGCATGGGTATGAGAGGCAGGTTCTCACACAGCCAAAACAGACCTTGGCTGGAAGTGGAATTTACCAATAGCACAAAAAAATCCAGAGAGCTGAACAAGTAGTAAATCTTTACATGTAGGAATTTGAATCCTATCATTTTAAAAATTTTAAAAATTAAGATTGGTGAACTGAAGACTCAATTCAAAAGTAAAGGATTGACTTACCAGGCCTTGTAGATACCTGGCAGAGAGAGCGTGACCAGTGGGACATATCACGGAATGACAGTCAGGATGGGTCAGGCTGGAAGGGACCACAGTGGGGAACCTGGACCCACCTCCCTGCTCTAGGTCATCCCAGAGCACACGATTGTGTCCACATGGTTCTGGAATATCCCCAGTGAGGAGACTCCACACCCTCTCTTGTCTCTGTTCAGAGCTTGGTCACTGCATGGCAAAATTCTTCCTCATGTCCAGGTGGAACTTCCTGGGCATCAGTTTGTGCTGTTGCCTCTTGTGCCATTGCTGGGCCCCTGAGCAGAGCCTGGTCCATCCTCTGCCCCCTCCCTGCAGCCCCTGATGGACGAGGACCAAGTTCCTCTCAGTGTCTGCCCTGGAGGCCCAACAGGCCCAGCTCTCTCAGTCCATACCTGGGTGTAACTCCTGTGGGAACAACAGAGCAACTGGAACCAATGGAGAGGAGACTTAAAGGTCATCAGGGTGAAGTTCACTGTGCCAATAGGCAGCAATTCCTGTGGAGGGAATTTCCTGCATTTGTGGTAAGAAAGGACGTGGTGGCTGTGCTGAGCTCCGCGGGACGACTCAGTGACTGTGCACGGGGTCAGCAGGCCCTGAGCACTGTTAGTTGGTCCCTCAGGGCTGAAAACACAAAAATAAAAGTAGAGTTCCATTGCCCCCATGGTGATTAGTGACTGTTACAAAGGGTGAGGTGCTGAGACTACATCGTCAGGCAGCCTAAGAGCTGCTCCTTCAGAGTGTAGGAAAGAGAAGAAGCAACCTTTGATTTAGTGTGGAGCAGTCCAGGAGATCTGGTTCAAGGTCTAACCATCAAAAACCATCCCCACAGAAGAGTGGCCATAATAGACTGAAGTTCAATACTCTGTAGGAGAGGGGCAAAAAAAGCAGAATTTGCTCTGATAAAGTTTAAAGGGAAACTATATAAAAAAAAGAGAGGAGACTAGTTAAAAGGGAATTTAAAGGGAATGGCTAGAAGCGCAAAATGATTGAAAGCAGTGGGGATACTTTTGAAATAAACTGTATTAGAAGCTCTGAAACATTATTAGAAACTTTAAATGGACGAAAGTCGTTCTGGCCATAGTTCTAAAGCAGCATAAAAGAAGTAACTAGAATTCAAAGGATAACTCTGGCAAGTTACTGTAAACTCATGTTAACATGGGCCAAAGTTGTGCTTGAGGAAGAACTTGCTAAAGACATTAAAACTCGTGATATCATTTATTTTTCAGGCATTGGAAGGTAAGTCTGTGCCGTGGTACAGCTCATGGAAGATCAGAATTCAGTGAGAGAACTGTGAAAGGGCACAGCAGGAAATTTAAATAAACACAGGAATTTAGTCATGTTCCCACATGGGGAATTTTCATTACAAGGGATGAGTATGAGGAACTGTTTTATATTTTAGGCCTGAAATTAAAAATTGAATAATAAAAATTCATCAGGACCAGATGGTATTTTCCAAAGATCAGCGAAGGAATGAAAAAATGAAATTCCAGTCTGTTAACTGTGCTGGGAAATCTGTCACTTCAATCTACCTATGCACCAGAAATTAGAAGGCTGAGAATTTCTTGCCAATTTATTAAAAAGACTTGAAGGAGAAATATAGAAAGCTGTAAAATGGGAAACCTGATTTTTTACAAGGAAATCTGGAAGACACTGTAATAAAGAACAAAATACACAGGCAAAGGACAGAACAAGATGTTACTTCATCCAAAATTGACCAACAGAGCAACTCTAGACCCTGCAGGAAAGAACAGATGTAGACTTGAATATTCAGATTTCCAAAAAAAAGCTTTCAAATAAAGTTTTCCCAGTTGTGGGATACCAGGAAAGGTCCTTATATGATATAATGGCCCCTACAGTGACATGGAAAATTCCAGGAATAAAAACCTTTGTGCCTCAAGGTGCTGCAGCCAGGGGAATGTGGCTACAACAGTAAATTGAGGGAGCATCTCTGGGCAGCAGAATTCACTGATTACAACATCACATTGGCTTGTTTTTCCTGGTTTGGTTTTCCCAGCCAACTCACACCATGGACATCCCTTCACAGGCACCACAGGGCACTTGGTGCAACCCAAGGTGGTTCCTGATGGTCCCTGGGGGTGTGAGGGCAGGGGGAGTTAACCCAAGGGGTGGACATGAGCCATGTCAAGTGTGATATAAAAATGTATAAAAGCTATAACACAAAGATGTTTAAAGATTTAATCATTATAGAGAATTCTTGGGAACCCCAGTGCCACCCTTGGTAGTTCTCAGAAAGGAAATGGTGGGAAAGAAAGAAAGCAATAGGAGCAAACAGGAGACAACTGTGGTGGGAAACCTGTAACTTCATCTACTTATGCATAAAAATTGGAAGGTTGAGAATTTCTTGCCAATTTATTAAAAATACTTGAAGAGTTGTATAACTCAATGGAATGACCTTATTTTGAATATTATGTATATTCCTAATATATATTCCTATTGAAACTGCCACAAAGATCCTTCTGCAAACTGGAAGAACTTTAGAAATGGTTGAGAAGGATGACCAAAGGTTTAGAATAACTTTCACACCTCAGCTTGGGTGGTTGCACAGGGAAGAGAAAAGATTGTGGTGTGAAAATATCTACAAAATCATGAGTGACACAGAGGGAATGAGCAGAAACCAGTTATTCCCTATTCTCCCAAACACAAACCACGGCCATCAGCAACTCAAATCATCAGGGAAGAAGTTTAAAGCCAGCAAATGGAAGATCCCCTGAGAAAGCACAATTCCCTTCATAACATGGTGTCTGAGCATGTCAGGGAGTCCAAAGGCACGAACAGGGTCCAAAAGCACAGAAACCAATTTCTAGAGGAAAAGGACATTTTCTGAAAAGAGTGTCCAGCCAAAAATCCTTGAGCCAGACTCTGCTGCAAGTGGGGAGTCTCACCAGGGAAATGGTCCTGTGTGTTTTCCTGTTTCTTCTGGGCATCCCGTGGTGACCACCAGCAGGGACAGGTGATGTATCTGACTCAGAACATCCCTTCTTCCATTCTTATTACACCCTGATGAGAGTTTGGGGACTTCCACAGTGCAGGGGTTCTCAGTCAGATATTTTAACAGGAGCACTAATTGTGGACAGTGGAGAATTAGGATTTCTGACAACACAGGAAAAAACTGATCTTTATTCTGTTCAGGGAACTAAAAATATGAGCAAGTGTTTTTAAAAACTGGGACACGTATTTGTCAACAGTTTTTTAGAATTAAAAAATGCACTTTTTAAAATGTATGCTGGTGTCACATCTGGTTCAGCAGTGACATGAGTGTATCTCATGGTGTGGAGGTGGTTTTTTCCCAGTAACTCTATGATCTAATGAGCTTCTCATGAATCACTGAACAAGCAGCATTGGCACAGGTTTCGAGGCCAGGACCAGCCCCTGACAGTGTCAGCAGTGTCTTGGCTTTCCTCATCATCCCTCACACTGTTGGTTGCAGCAGAAGCTCCTTCTGCTGGGTTGTTTGATCCTGGTGAACACAGTCAGGGCTGGTCAGGAAAACAGCTGGTCTGGCATAAGCACAAAGTACCTTTTATTTTAAGAGCTTGTCACAGTGAATTGACAAAACATGATGTGTGAGGACACCAGAACCTCACCAAACACAAACCCATTTGAGATAATAAATATGGGTCAGATTCTTGCATGGCTCTTGTCCCCCAGTGAACTACCCCTGATGTTCCCAGGTGTCTGATAGATTGGGGTGGAAGAAGCTCCTCAGCTGTGGGGGTGACCCAGCAGTCACACAGGCAGAGCTGTGGCCTGCACCTCCTCTGACTCTGACCAGACCATCTCACAACCCACTCTCCCCCCACTGAATGTCTCTGTCCCTTTACAGCTACAAAGCCCAGCACAACTTTTACGTCTGAAGGTGAGAAATGAGGACTGTGGAGACCTGAGCTCAGTGATGACCTGGGCCAGAGGGCTGGAGAGGCAACAGCGTGGTGAGCTGGGGGGAAGGAAGAGGTGGAGATAAGAGGTGGGATGACCAGCACTCCTGCTGAGCAGGGAGATGCTGCTGTAACTGGGGACTTCATGCTTGAAGTCCATAAGGCTGGACTGTCTTGTGAAGTTGTTTTCTTCAAGACCAGGTTGGACGGGGCTTGGAGCAACCTGGGCTAGTGGGAGGTGTCCCTGCCCATGGCAGGGGGTGGAACAAGATGATTCTATCCCCAGTGTGTTCCCTGTTCTTCACCCCCCAGGAATCCCTGTTTGCTGCAGAGTACCTGCCTCAGCTTTGCTCGGGGGTGGAAAAATATGAGATTTAAGGTCCCCTCCCACCCAAACCATTCTGTGATTCTATGATTCATTATCTCTCTTGGGGAGATGTGAATTTTTCACCATCCTCTGCATTTCTGGGCCACAAAGATATGATGTTTCTTTGCCTCAGAACAGGGAAATCATCAGTGACCAACCTCTAGAAGACATGAGGGGGCAGGAGCAACACAAAACCTGCCTGGTTGAGAGCAGCTCTCAGCAGCTTGCAGGGAAAAGCCTTCTGCAGTTTCCTCAGGGAACAAGGGTTCTGAATTCTGGCAGAAAAGGGGGAAAAGGTCTATCACTTCCCTCACAGGGTTGTCACTCCTCCTCCTGAAAGTTGACTGCATTCTCCTCTCTCCCTCCTGCCTCTGGTGGAGCCGGGTCAGTCCCCCTGGAGCGGGGAAGGTCCCTGTTCCTCCCAAGGAGGGAGCAGTTCCCGTGCTGAGCCCCCCCTGCCCCCTCCCCTCGGCACCACCAGCACTAAATTAAACCCGATTGTGCTTCTCCCACTTTAGTAATTTAGATAAAAGTAACATTTTGTTTGAGAGCAGCAGCAATTATACCCTGGGGTTTGGGATTAACATAATTAATACTTTCTCAAGCTCCAAATGTCCCCCCGCCCTCGCTCCTGCTGCAATCAGAGCCTTGGCTTTCAGTGACGCTGCAGCAGAAAGTGTTCCCCCAAAAAGGTACACGAGTCCTTATTAGGGAGCGTTGAGGGTGTTTAGGAAGGAGCATCTTGGAATAAAAAGCAAAAGAGAACTGTATCACACTGCATTAGTGTCTGCAGCACATGAAAAGCCTGTCACTTCACCACCCAGGGAACTAATGAAGATCCCAATTATGCAGCAATAAAATATACATATGCAGTACAGAGGGGCTTATACATTTTTAATTTTTTTTTTTTCCAAAGCCTAATGCAGAGAGAAAATTCTAATTAGTGGTTTTGTCATTTTTAAATAAAAAGGGACATGGTTGCAGGACACACCTGGGAGTTGCATTTCAGCCCCCAACAAATCCAGGCAGGCACAGCCTGGTGCCCTGCCACGATCCCAGCACTGTGCCCCCTCCCTGATCACCTGGACATCCTGGGAGGAGGAAACCACATTTTTGGGCATTAACATAATTAGTACTTTCTCAATCTTTGAGTTTTTGGCTATGACCTCGCAATTCTCACACCATTACCCAGCCAAGCCATCCTCCCTTGTGTCCTGCTCTCCTCACGCCAAGGAAGCCCTTCCCTGCTCCAGCCACCTTGGCATTGCCAGGGAAGGTTTTTCCTTTGCAGGGAGGTCAGAGCAGTGATGATCTACCTGGTGGTCTTGGGGGGGCAGGTCCATGCCCACCCTGTGAGGTGGCAGCAGGATGGCAACAGGCATTGGAGACACTGGCTGCATCCTCCAGCTTGTGTTCAGTTCATCCTTCCCTTCCCTTCCCAAAGCTGGAACGACAGCTCTGATGGCTCAGCCCAACTCCAGCCTCAACAAGGAAGACCCAGGCAGCAGCTGCACGACAGCAAGAAAGGAATAGGATGGAGCTCTGGCAGCAGAACCAGCAGCTTACAGCAAAAATCACAGGATAATTTGGGTTGGGAGGGACCTTTAAAGTCATCTAGTCCAACTCCCCTGCAGTGAGCAGGAACTTCTTCAACTTCTACTTTCTTCCTGGAGCACAGCCCTGGAGATACTGGGGACTGGTGAATAGTGTCCCTACTAAAAATCCTTGGGAAAGGGTATTTTGAGGTAGCAGAAGTGGAAACCTGCCCTTTCCCCCCACGCATTTGCAGAAGATCTGTGTTATGTGATTGTTCACTATTATTTTCTGTGGTGCTCCTGCCCTGTGTGCCCTGAGCCTGCACAGGGTCAACATGTTTGGTACAGAATCACAGAATGCTGAATTGGAAGGGCCCCACATGGATCATCCAGTCCAACCCTCAACCCTGCACAGGCCCATCCCCACGGGTCACCCCCTGTGCCCCAGAGGATCATCCAAACCCTCCTGGAGCTCTGGCAGCCTTGGGGCTGTGCCCACTGCCCTGGGGAGCCTGGGCAGTGCCAACCACCCTCTGGGGGAAGAACCTTTTCCTGAGATCCAACCTGACCCTGTCCTGACACAGCTCCAGCCCTTCCCTGGGTCCTGTCACTTGGGCACAAGGTTTATCCTGGGGACAAGATCCCCACCCCAGCTCTGTGCAGATGGATTTCCAGATAGTTTAGCTGCACCCTCGTGATGAACCTTATAAAATCAATCAGAATTTGTCTTTCCTGTGGTCCATAGTCTGGTTGTTGTCCAAAGCAGCAGTAACACACACACAGCCAGGCTGCCATCCCTCCTAACCTTCCAACGTTGCTCCAAACCAGGAAGATATTAGAGCTACTCAACAAAACCAACTTTAAGAGCTTTTAAACATTAGCTTAGCAATATATTTCCCTTAATTGCATCCAAAGAAATGAGGGACCTATTTGAGGGTCAGTTTCCAGAAAAGTCCATATAAAAGCCTCCATCTGAAGCAGAAACTCAGCGTAGACAGTTCCAGACAAAATGCTCAAGACCTGGCAAGGTTTGAAGTGATTCAGAACAATGTTTAAAACTGAGCTGTCAGGCACAGAGTAGCTCTGTCAGCTCCTCCTGTAATAAAAATAAATGATCATTTGTTGCTTTCTGAATTGTAATATGCAGAGAAGTGAATATATTATACAATGTCCGATGTCCTAAACTCCATTTAAATTTTAAAGTCCCTGTAATCTGTTGTATAAATATAAGGCTAAAAAAATAATTCCTGATGATAGCAGGATTCTGAGAAGTTTCCAAGCATGCAAAAAGCACAGAATTGTTATTTTGACATTAATCAGTGAGGAGTCTCTGAGCCCACTGGAGTTGTGACAGACACAGGATCATTATCACCAGGCACAGCAGGAGCTCTCACCTACCGTGGAACTCTTTGTGTGTGGGGGAAATAGGAATCCTTCATTTTTCCAGCTACAGGCCAATTACAAGGTGCTGAAGAGAAGTTTTCAGGGTGAGGCTGAGGAGACACTCAGTCCTGGCTAAGAGGTGATGCACAGATCTCCCAGGGGATGCTCCCACTTGGATATTTCGGGACACACCTGGGACCTGTGGACTCTTGTCCTGAGTTCTGCTGCTCCAACACGCTCTGCTCAGTCCCTGCAACAGGCAGGCTTGGGCCCCTCTCCATTTACCCTCCTGCAGTGACACAGGTACTTCAGTGCTGCTGGAGTCCTAAGAAGGGGAATGAAATAACTCAGATAAAGCAGACAAGGGTCTCCATTGTAGTATTTTCTCTCTCAAAGTCACAAAGTTCATCTTGAAATCACAGAATATACCTGACTGCCTTCCTAATTACTGTTATCTTAGCTGCTGTGCCAGTTTTAAATCGCAAGTTGAACTGGAATAAAAAGCAAGGAAAGTTTAATTAATTGGTTAATTAATTATTTCTTCTTTTTTAATAAGAAGATAATATTCACAGACACAAACAGGGGCCAGGATAGATGCTGTGGCCAGATCACCACTGCAGTGCTGGTCCTCATTGCTGGGGCTGCCCTGGGGTCATGAGCCTTTGGAATGGGGGGTGTTTCTCCAGCTTCCCTCTCCTTGATCCTTTCACTACATGAAGGAGCTTCTGAGTTCATAACAGAGCTATGAGAGCTGCTCCTGAGTTGGGTAAAGGATTTTAAAGGGCCAGCACTGACAGAAAGTTTGGGTAAAAAAAAGAAAAAAATATTCCTTTTCTGCTTGTTTTTCTAAAGCCTGCAAGCACTCAGGGGTCCTGGTGAAAATGTTGAAGTACTGGGCACAGGGATGCTCAGGGATTCTATTAACTCACCCCCTGCAGAAATTAATGCTCCAGCAGAACATTTTGGGTGAGATGGGGAGTTGTTCCTCAGGAATTCCACAGACAGGACACTGCCCCAACCTCAGGGAACCAAGTGATGATCAATGAACACTGGATAAATTCTGCCCAGCTTAAAATCCCCAACCCCCCAGATATATCAAGGTTGTGTGGCTGCATCTAACCCAGCTATGTAAAGAGATATTTAGAAGTCAAAACATTTGCTAACTGATAACCAGAGCCAGAACATGACTGATTCAGAAATAAAATTGGTTATTTTTTTCTCCATCCAGGTGACCTCTCAGTGCAGAAGCAAATTCTGCAGTAATGGGATTTTTCATGTGGAGAAGTACAATAAATAATGTGATCAACTTTTCTGGTGGTTCCAATAATAAATACAGCATTTGGTCTGCTAAACCTCAGTAGCACATGAGGACATTCACAAAGCTCAGCTGCTGTGAGGGACATATCAAGGTGGTCTCCAAACAAGTGTGTGGAAGACTGATCAGGAAGAATATGTAAGGAAAGACTTCAGAGTTTTTGGAGAGGTCCTACCATGACCCTTCAGCTGAAGATCACACAAAGTGGGCAGGGACTGGGCTGAGGATGTGCTGAGCAGTCATGGACAAAGCAATTTTTATGAGAAAGCACAGGGAAGCAGTGTTCATGCAAGCAAAAAAAAATATTTTCCAATGACAAGATGAGATGAACCAGCTGAAAAAACCTGAGGTGAAGGTTTGGGACCAGGTGTGGGGCAGCTGAAGGGTGTATGGGCAAGCCTGCAGCAGGGTTGGAGTGGACCACATGTATGAAATAATTCAGGGGGAACACAAAACTCAGGGCTTAGGGTGAGAAAGGGTAGAGAAACCTACCCAGAAAATAGAGAATTTCTGGCAGAACCCCCAGAAGGGTGGCATTTGCTGAATTAACAACCATCACTTCACTTGGATGGGTTGAGCAGTCTCCTACTAAATCATGATGAGACTGTGATGAGGATATTTGAGATGTTGGGAGGGTTCTGAAAACACCGGACAGGGACCACAAAGGATCAGCCTCCTGTGCCATGGCCATCAGACCCTGCTGTGCCCCCCATTCCCCCAGGACTGGGCTCAGAGCTCAGTTCTTGTAGGACAAGCTGACAACTATTTCCCCCGTTGACACCCACCTGCTCCCGTGCTGCTGGTCCTCTGTTCCCAAACTCACTCTTCTCATACTTCATCATTTTTCCAAATTGTTTTTAGAGAAAATAATCCCACCCTTTATCAGCTTTCTTAACGGGGCCATGTTTGTGTCATGTCTCTTTTTCAGGCAGCTGGTCACCCCTGGGCTCTGGGAGAGTCCAAACACAGCTCTGTGGGTGGTGACCAGTGTGTCTGGTTGTGTCACACCTGTAATTCCTGACTACTCTTGAAACCATCCCAGCCTGACATTTGCCCTTTCCATGGTCACATCACATGCTGGTTCCTGTGCCGTTCATGAACAAGGATATTAAATGTGTTTGAATTGGGAATGATTTCCCCAGTGGGTCCCCTATAGCCCTTGCAGCTTTGCTCTAACTTGTCCCCTAAGTCAGACTGATCCTGGTTGTCCCTTACTGTAGTTTAGATAATTTTTTCCCATATGATGCAGAACCAGCAGCTTTCCTCCAGTGTGAGTCATTAGAGGTAAGAAAACCACTTTTTTATTTAAAGTTACCAGGTTAGTCTTGCACCATCCAGCTCAATAAACCCACATTGAGCTCTAACCTCTTTTCATTCATCCCACAACTTTAATTCTTCTCTGCCCAAATGGCTCAGATTCCACAGGGATCAAACAAGCCAGCGTAGAGGTGCTGGTTCACCCCTTTCCTTGGCCCTGGGAACTCCCCTGCCTGCTCTTTGTTCCTCCAGGGCCACCCTCAACTTAGTAGATTTATTTGAAACCATCACAACTGGACCTGCAGTTCGATGTTGTGGCTATTTTTAGGTTTCTGAGGTTGAGCCCCCCTGGCTCCAGTGTATTGAGATGTTCAAAAGTTGTTCCTCTGTGGACACAACCAGCTCTGTTTCCATCCCCTCACCCCTCTGCTGTGTCTGCATTCAGCACTTTCCTTCTTAGTGAGGACTGACACAAAATATATGTGTGTCTTAAGGGCTATATCCAAACCTTTAATCTTCACTGTTCCTGGCCACAAACCCCTGCCTTTCTTCTCTTTTTATTCACAGCCTGGATGAGTCCTTTACAATTTGCTTCAATTCAGTTTTAGCTCAGCTTGGCTTTTACCAATTCTCACTTTTTTCTCAAATAAACTCACAGGTTTATTTGCTGATTGGTTCTTTCTTCCTGTCCTTGCAGCCTCTCTGTTTGGTCCCAACAGACTTTTGGATGGAGTTATTCATTGTGTTGAACATGGAGCCCAAAGCTCCAGGATTTCCCCCCTTGCTTCAGAAGCCCACGCCAGATATTTTTGTGTCTTTGGTTTCAATACATTCCCATTGCTTCACTTCCTGAGCTGCTCAGGACAGTCATCCTAATTCATTTGTCTTATTATCCTCTGCCCTTTCAAATCCAGAACCTTATTTGCGGATAATAAAGTGACCCCTCCATTTGTCTGAACTAAAATAATTCAAAATAAAGTGTTTTATTGGTGACTGGCTCTGCTGGTCAAATCAGATGTAATGCTGCATCATTCCCTGCTGATCTGAGCCACGGAGAAGTTGTGTTGCCTGTCAGAGGAGGAACATCTGGGGTGGTCCAGCCTGAAGCAGCATCTCCTGAGCTGAGTCTGTCCTGCCAGAGTTCAATGCTGGCCCTGATGGAAGGAGCCCAACCTCTGCTTGAACTGGAACAGCTCCATGAAGAGCAAGAAATGAGATTTCCCTTTGGTGATTGCCAGGAACAACCTGATCAGAGAATCATAGAATCACAGAATCATAGAATCACATAATGATCTGGGTTGAAAGGGACCTTAAAGCTCATGTAGTCCCACCCCCTGCCACAGGCAGGGACACCTTCCATTAGCCCAGGTTGCTCCAAGCACTGTCCAACCTGGCCTTGGACACTTCCAGGGATAGGGCAAGAAACTGGATTCTGATTTAAGTGGCAGAGAAAGGACAGTCACTTGGAAAGAACTGTACTTCATTTTTTTTCAAAGTGCCTTTCCTGCCCTCTCAAGGGTCTCACTGTTCCTCTGCAAATAGCAAAGTGTGGGAATAGGAGCCACATTGTGATGCTCCTGATTAGGATCAAGTGACTCCTGTTTGTTGGAGAACGATCCAGGACAGGGCTGGGCACCAGGGCAGTATTTTAAGTGACAACAGAGCAGAAAATCTCTTTTCCTCAACTTGCTAAGATATCACAGCAAAGTGCCACAGCCAAACCCTGTCTTGTGGAGTTTGTTTCTCCTGTGCCACCCCTGAATCCCCACAGCTGGTACCCACCAGTGCCACCTCACTGCCTGCCCTGGAGCCAGCTTGAACTGTTCCACCTCCATTGATTCATCTCAGCTACTCACAGCAGCAGCTCAGGAATACAAACCATCATTAGCCTTTTATCTGAAAATACACTTGTCTCAGGAATTTACCTGTGCTTTTTCTCTGTTTCTCTGGTGAGAAATTAATGTGTCTGTCAACAAGTGCCCTTCCATTAAACCTGCACTTGTTTATTTTAAAATAAAAGTAAGCTGCCACATTGAGCATAAAAACATGTAACGTTTTATGTGGGATTCTGAAAGAATATTATATTAAAATGCACATTTCTCTGCTTCTCCTCTGAATCTCATGAGACTCTTCCAGGGAATTTCAGCTGGCAACTGCTTTCTTCTGCATTAATGTGAATCAAGCTTTTTCAACTATAAAAGTTTCTTCATGTAATGCACAACACTTTAGAGAAATTTGCCTTAAAATAAACAGTCCTCTGGCCCACCCTCTCCAAAGCCTGCAATTGCACACCCTGATCCAGCAAGGCAGGGCAAGGGAAATGTGGCTGAGTACCCTGGTCCTGAGCTGATGGAGACTCCCAATCCCAGGGGCAGCCCAATGGAGGGAGGGCACAGAGGAGGATCCCACCAACCCCAGCACCTCTTTGCACCCCCCCTCTGGGCTGAACTGGCCACAGGACAAGTCCCAGACTCTCAACAAAGTCCACCTGTCTGCAGTGATGTTATGAAATTTGAAAGGGATCCTCCACCACTGTCGTGCCCCACTCGGGTGGCCCCACACAGGGGTCTCAAGACTCTGGTTTCAGCCACACTGCACGTGGAGCTGGACTGGAGACATCCCACACTGTGGGTGTAAATGCTGCCCATGAGATGCTCCTCTGCTCGGTTCTGCTGGGGGTCTGCAGAAAAAAGACCTGCAGCTCCTCAAGGGCTCTTGAACACAGCAGCAGAGCTGAAAAGACCTCCCAAGGCCTCTGTTTTCTGCATTTTTATTCATTTTTCTCTGCAAAGTAAAATATCAACTTTATACTGATATGCTGCCTGTCCCCCTATCCAGGTCACAGCCTCCAAACCCCCTCCTGTGCAAATCAAGCTCAAACTTAAGAAGAGGCACAGTGGGAGCACAAAACGGGGGCTGTGGCTTGTCAGGAGAAGCTGTGTGAGGGCTGTGTGTGTGCTCAGCCCACGAGGCTGCTGTAATTAAAAGTGCTCTCTGGGATTCTGGCTGACCCTTTGCTTTATCCACACACGGATGTCAAATGTCAAACTGTCTCCCCAGCTTGGGCAGAAGGGGCTGATGAGACAGGAGCAGTGAGAGCAGAGCAGTCCATCGGGACATCTGGCATTCAGAGTAATTGTTTATGAGACAAAACTTGCCAGCAGCAGCAGCAGCCAAATTGGAAAGAACTAATGGCTAAATATTGGGGAATTATGTGGCTGGAGCAGCACAGCCCAGCCTGGTTAATTAGGAGCTTGCAATGAATGTAGAATTGCTGTTAATTTTAACCAACCATGCCTTTCCTGAGGCAAAATAGGGAGAGTATCAGTATTATGTGATTTGGTAAAGGGTGAAAGGGAATGTTTAATAATGGGGGATTTTCTTCTTTATCTAAAGTACTTCACCCTTCATCTGGCAGATACACACCCACCCCAGCGGGTCAGCTGAGCTGATGGCAGCAGACACACCAGGACTTGGCCCTCAGTGCCTTTTCAGTGCATTTTGCAGAATTTTTCCATGGTCCAGTACTCCAATGCCTGCTGCTGCAGGCTCCCAGCCCCATCCTGGTGTCCCTGGTCCCTGCAGTCCAGCCCACCAGTGGATCCCCCCACAGACAGCAGCCAGAGCTGGGGCAGGATGAGGGTGATGCAGCTCACAGGTGCCCCTGTAAGTGTTGTCTGGGTGCCCACGGGGGCCTGGGGCAAGGAGGCTGCACTGGAAACAAGAGGGGTTTCCCCACCCCAGGGGCAGAATCTGGCTCTTCCCCCAGCTGGTGGTTGCCCAGCCCTCTGATTTTTCTGGCTGATGAGAAAAGCAGAGCCCATCAGGCCTCAGAAATCTCTTATCAGGCATATCAGACTTGTGTGTGACTTGTTCAACCTCACCATCACATCGAGGGTGTTCATACAGCACCCTGATGACAATAGAAGTCAGGTTGCTTTGAGTGAGATCTTCCAGCTTCTTCAACATGATGACATTTCCACCCTTGGATGTTGTTTATGCACTAACCACAAACAGTCCCAGTTCCTGAGGACCAGAGGGGATTGGGGCAGATGATTGCAACAAGGACTAAAACCATCTCCAGCTATTGTAAGGATCCACCACTGCCTGGAAGTCCATCCTCTCAACAGGCCAAATGAAATCAGTCTGGATTTTGGCTCTTTGCCTCTGGACACTTTCCATGGAAGGCTTTCAGCAGATCTGGGGCACAGTTTGGCAAGATAAACCTGCACTTAGCACTCTCTCTACACTAGCACTGATTTGGGCAATCAGGTCTCTATCCTGGCTAGAGCTCCTATTTCAGAGCTTCATATCTTGAACTTCAATGTTCTCAAGCTGCACCCAGCGTTCCTGACCCGTGGCTTTGATCTCTCTGGCAATGCCTGGGTGACAGTGACTTCAATATCAGCACAGGATGTGCACCAGTGGAGCACCATGGGAGGGTGCCACCGATTGCTTTGGTAACTCAGCCTCAGGACTTCCCAAATGGTCAAGAAAATTCCCTAAGTCACTCAGCAACTTCATCCTCCACTGAGGTCATGACCAAGACATTGTCCAAGGATGGCACGACACACGTAAATAATGGGAAGCAGATGCCATTAATGGAAAGTTCAAACAAGAGCTTGGAAGCAGCACTGAGGGCTGAGGCAGGAGGAGCTCTATGGGCAGGGCCAGGTCTGCTCCCCGTGGTGTGGCATCAGCCATGTGGTAACAGGATCCCCCAGCTGAGGCAGCTTTTACCTTCTTCTGGTGAGCCTGGTCCTGGCCAGTCTCAAAACAACCCCTTATTTTTAACGACATCAGTAATTCTCACTATTCATCTAAGAAAATATAAAATATTGATGTCTCTTACTGCATTAAACAAGTCCGACCTCTGAGCAACTTCCAGCCTCATCCTTATCTGCTCTTCCCTCACATGCTCTGCTTTCTGAGGACCTTCTTCTCATAATCCAGGGGAGCTGACCTGAAATGTTTAGGAAGGAAGGCTTTTTCTGCAACAGTAACCTTTCTTACTTAATTTAAGCTGAAATTTATCCCATATTTAAAAAAAAATTATCCCATATTTAAAAGTCAGAATGTTCCTGGCTGTAGAACATTCAGACAGAGAAGAGAAAATTGAATGCTGTAATAAACACAAACATAATACGCACTTTCCATATTATTTGTGGCAAAGTGTATTTAGCATTTTTACTGGAAATCTCAAAGCATGTCTGCTAGGACATAACTTGGCTCCTGTATCTGCTGAAGTGAAATAAAATACTGTGGGTTTACTAATAGCTGTGAAAATTCTAACCAGGCATTAATAAGTAGGAGAAAAATCTTTTCTCTCCCTTTTTTTTTTCCCCTCCAAGAAAGTAAGTGATTATGTCAGAATTTAGAGGAATTTAAGAACTGAAAATGCAGAAAGGTACTGGGTGGGATTTGTAAAAACATCTGGGCAAGAAATAAAACTTTATTCCCCTTGAACCATGTTCCTGGGCTGGTACAGCCACATTTTATACAATTTGTACCATGTTCTTTTCCTTCTCAAAGATTCAAAACCCTGTGATGCCACTTGGAAAGCTCACTCAGGGATATGTCATTTTAGCTTTTCATCAAGCTCCCATGTGTGTATTTGTTATACATTTCAAAGCAAGCAAGCACTTCTTTCACCTGCCAGCATTTAGAAATGCAGAATTTTTTGCTCTGCCTCCTGGGCAGAGCAGTCCCAGAGAGGCACCACTGGTAATGATGCACCCTCAGCCTGGTGTCACATGGACCAGGAACACCTGCACTGGTAGATCACAAGCAACCAGCTGGGAGAAAAAATGTTGAAGGAAAAGGAGTGAGATCTGCAGGAGACACGGCTCAGAGCACCTCAGGAACCTGCTGCTCACTGACTTCTTGGCCCTGCCCACCCCTATGGCCAGGACCCTTCTGCTGTCTTCTCACAGGGACAGACAAGGTGGATCTTGCTTAGACAGGGCAAGGTGGGTTTGGATGCCCCTGGTGAGAGCAGGTCAAAGGAACAAACAATGGAAAACCCTTCAAAAATAAAGGAAATGTAGAATATAGACAGAAAATAAGAAGATTCCATAAAATAAAATCAGAGAGTGCTGGGGTAGGTGCAGCTGAACACTGGAGGATCTGAAGGTGCCCACTGTGTTCATAGAATCCCAACTGGTTTGGAATGCAAGTGACCTTAAAGATCACCTTGTTCCACCCCCTGCCATGGGCAGGGACACCTTCAACCAGCCCAGGTTGCTCCATGCCTTGTTCAACCGGGCCTTGGACACTTCCAGGGATCCAGGGGCAGCCACAGCTTCTCTGGGCAACCTGGGCAACCAGGGCCTCACCACCCTCACAGGGAAGGATTTCTCCCCAGTATCCCATCTCTCCCTGCCCTCTGGCAGTGGGAAGCCATTCCCCCTTGTTTTGTCCCTCCATCCCTTGTCCCCAGTTCTTCTCCAGCTCTCCTGAAGCCCCTTTAGGCCCTGGAAGAGGCTCCAAGGTTTCCCTGGAGCCTTGTCTTCTCCAGGTGAACACCCTCAGGTCTCCTAGCCCTTGCTTGCAGAGTACAGGGTTTCCAGCCCTCAGAGAATCTCCAAGGCCTCCTCTGAACCCACTCCAACAATGTCTTTGAATTCCTTATGTCAAACCCAGGTATTTCTGCTCATGAAGGTTTGTCCAGGTTAAGCTGGGCTGTCAGCAGCCCTGGCTGTGAATCCCACTCTGGCTTTTGCAAGGAGGAAGCACAGGTGACCATCCAAAGCCCTCCTTACCACCTGTGCACAGATGAACATTCTTCCTCCAAAACATGGTGTCTTTTCCAACAACCCCTCAGCTATAAACCCTTCTTTGCAGAGCAGCCATGGACATCACAGGAGGTTCTGATGATCCTTGGTGCTTGAGAGTGCTCATGGAGTCTTGCTTCATGTCCAAGGATAGGGGTAACAGTGGAGGTAAAGTAGAGGTTCCGAAGAGACCAGACAAATTTTAAATGTCCCACAGCACCAAGGAGGAACTGAAGGTCATCATAGGAGCCCCAGGAGCCCAGGGTGCAGCACCAAGGCTGCCAGAGCTCCAGGAGGGTTTGGATGTTCCTCTGGGGCACAGAGTGTGACCCGTGGGGATGGGCCTGTGCAGGGCTGAGGGTTGGACCTGATGATCCTTGTGGGTCCCTTCCAACTTTGTAGCTTCTGCAGTTGGTTATTGATTGGAATAATGAAATAAACTGAAGATTCATGTAGTGGGCTCTAAATATTTGTAATTCAATGAAATGAGGCACATCGCTGGGGTGCCCTGACTCCTGGCAGGCTTTCCACACAGCCCCACACCACAGCCTGATCTCCCAACTGGACAGCCCTGGCCTTCAAGGCTGGGCTCTGCAGTGCAGGAGCAGTTGGATGCATGGACACACCCCAGACTTGTGCTGGGCATGGTCTGAAAAATTCATGTAGCGTAGACCCTCAAACTCCTGACACCCATGACCATGGGCTCAGAGTAAAAAGTCTATAACTGCTTGGTTTTGCAGGCTGACTTCCTTCAGCCTTCACAGATGTGTGAGAAGGGATAAAGCATGTGCAGTACCGATACCTGGAAAAGGGAATGCTCCCCCAAAATTTTTCATTTTTGACCATATCTCAATTCTTGAATCACAGTCCTCTGGAAATGGGAGTGGTGGTACTGGTGTAAAAACTCATTCTCGTGGAGTTATTTTTGGTGTTTTGACTTTTGGAGCTGAAGCTTTTCCTTGGGGGAATCTCCAATCAACGTAAGATACTTGGTAATGGTGGACAGCTGCAGATCTTCTTGACCGAATTAGACTGGGTAGGCTGGGTTTCCCTAAGTTTAGTTTGTCTGGGTAAATTAAATTTAGCAGGGTTAAAAAGACGTAATTTTCCAATTGTGCAGGGCCCTCCTTCAGGATATGAAGGTATGCCCTGCCAGGCCTTATTTCAACAAAGTAAAAAAAAATCCTTTGGGGAGTTTCATGGGTCGGGGGACATGTTCTGTGGCTGTTATAGTTGCAACCAATTGGTTGCACCAAATAGAAATACTTCAATATATTGTAGATGTGGCTGAAACATTATGTGATGTGAACAAACTGTTATTAATGTATCTATGAAACATAAAACAAATATTCATTGGAAAGGATACCAGGAGGTCTATTTCTTGAGGGTGAATAGTGGTGAAAGCTTGCCTGGAAATGTTTGTGACAACATAGCAGAGATAAGGGCAAGGTTACCAGAGGTAGAGCTTTGTATTAAGAATGTATCCCAGATATTTTCTGGGGTAACAGGGATACCAACGAAGCAAGATTGAACGGGATTGTTCCCACTGGATAGTGCCAGGCACAGGGTGTCTGTGCCAGTGCCCTTAGTCAGAGATACCCAGAGATTCTCGGGCGGTTGGTTCATCCATTCAGACATCGGGAATGGGCAGGTGGTTCTCAAGATGAAGAAGGTTGGGATGGTAATGAGGAAGGCTCCTGGAACAGTGTGACACATCTCGACGACACCCATGTAGGTCCACAATCTGTAAGGAGACAGGCCCCTCCCCCAGGTTATAAGGGAAAAAGGTCCCACTCATTTTCCAGTGATTAGATCTTTTTGCATAACTCTGGCCTTTGTGGGACCCTCAGGGCTGGAGGGAGAAAAATGCTTAATCACAGGAGTTTTTTCTCCTTCCATTCTGTTAAGGAAGTTGATCACATACATTGCTTTTTGTAATCGCTCCTGTGGTGTCAGTCCAACACAAGCTGCCTTCTGTCTCCTCAACATGGTCTTGAGAGTTAAGTGGGCTCTCTCAACGATGGCCTGACCAGTTGAGGAGTGGGGGATGCCAGTGTGGTGTTCAATCCCCCACTGCGCAAAGAACTCCTGAGTGGCCTTCACCACATATGTGGGCCCATTATCAGTCTTAATTTGTTTTGGTATCCCCATATGTGCAAAGGAGACAAGAAGATGTCTTTGCACGTCCCAGCTTTTTTCTCCAGAATGAGCTGTAGCTGCTATAAAGCCCGAAAACGTCTCAATTGACACATGTGCGAATTTCAATTTACCAAAATTGCCAATGTGTGTAACATCCATCTGCCAGACTTGCAGAGGCTCAAGGCCTCTGGGGTTCACACCTTCTATTCCTATTGGAGTAATGAATTGGTAGTCTGCGCAGGATGTCACTATATTTCTGGCTTGTATTTTTGTAAGGCCAAATTCCTTTTGGAGGGCTTTTACATTCTGGTGGGAAGAAAATGTGTGAGAGTCTTGCCTGTTCAATGCACTGAGGGAGCACCACTACACCTGCTAGTTGGTTGGCAAGGCGATTCCCTTCAGCTATTGGGCCAGGAAGTGTCATATGGGAATGGATATGTTCTATAAAAAAAAGGAGAAGAACGGTGATTAATAACAAAGATCAATTGTCTAAATAAATTAAACAACTGCTGATTATTAATTTCCTTGAGATTCCCATTTTCGCATCTTTTTACTACCCCCACCACATAGTTAGGATCTGAAATTATATTTAAAGGTTCCAGCTTTCTGGGTGAAGTTAAGTCCAGATCCCCCCATAAATTTGAAACAATAGATAGAGATCATCTGTCGTCACCCCTATTACTGGACGAAGCCAGTTAATCACCCCCAGAGTCTTCTGTAGGTCATTTAGTGTTGTGATCTTTGGTGTGATTTTAACCTGCTGTGGTATAATTTGGCGTTGAGAGATTTGCCACCCCAGGTAGTACCATGGAGCTGTTGTTTGAATTTTTTCCTCAGCCACTCGGAGTCCCTTTACTGCCAAAGCAGAGATGGCTATTTGGACTACTTGTTGCAGATGTTTTATGGTTGCTGCTGAAAAAAGTAAATTGTCCATATAGTGATAACAAATAATTTGGGAAAATTGTAAACGAATGGGGGACAAGAATTCAGAGACAAAGTGCTGGCAAATGAAGGGGCTATTTCTCATTCCTTGGGGCAGAACCTTTCATTGAAATCTCCTGTGAGGTTCTGCTGTGTTCACTGAGGGGACAGAAAATGCGAAACAGGGTCAATTTTCAGGGTGTAATGGAATAGAGAAAAAACAGTCTTTCATGTCTATTACCATTATCGGCCAATCCTGTGGAATCATGGCCAGGAATGGCATTCCTGGCTGGAGGGCTCCCTTGGGTTCTATGATCTCGTGATCTTTCTAAGAATATGAAGGAGCCTCTACTTACCTGATGTCTTTTGGATACAAAAGATAAGCGAGTTCCACAGTCTGTTAGGTGGCTCAATATGTCTCTCCTTTAGTTGTTCCCCTATAAGCTGTTCCAATTCTCGCAGCCTGTCCCCTTTCAAGGGCCACTGGTCTACCCAGATGGGACTCCCAGAGTTCCAACCCAGGCGGGTGATGTGCTGCTCCCCAGAGGCCCTCAGTGAAAATCTGAGGAAATGAGAATGTCCCATTGTCCCAAGACATCCCTTCCCCAAAGTGTTAAGGGAATGTCTAAGACAAAGGGCTTGATGGTTGCTGTTCTGTTTTCTGGTTCTGTCACAATCAAAAGGTTTAGGCTCTGTTGTGGTATTTGAGTTCCTCCAACTCCCGAAATCTCTGTGAATGTTAAGGTTGCCTGCCAATTTTTTGGCCAGTCCTTCAAGGCAATAATGGATGATTTCTTGTGCTGGTATTTGCTTACTAACCAGTACATCTTGTGCATGTTTTCTTATTAATTTTATCTGCTCTGACTCAAACGCAGAAAATTGCATAGTACTTAGAACTGAACTAGCCACAACACTCAGATCATCAGGTGTGAAGGTGTATGCATTAAAAAGTGACTCAATGAGTCCCATTGCAAAAGGTGAACCAAGGCCATATTCAGTAATAGCCTTCTTAATGTCCTTAAGTACTGGATAAGAAATTGGTTGCCATGTAGGTGGCATGCCTTCTTCTAGATATACTGGGAAGGCTTTCATGAAATGCAAATAGCCCACTTCTTCAGCCTGATGGTGGAGAATTAACCACCTATTGACATCCTCACCTGCTATCTCTTGTTCCAATGAAAGTCCCATAAAACCATCACTATTATCAAGTAGACCTGCCAGTGTTAGGGCATGAGCGCTGCCATCTTGCTGGATGTTTACATCCAGAAGGCTGGAAGTAGCCTGGGCGGCACCATTTTGAAATTTGTTTTGTTTACAGGTTGCTAAGGAAGTAAGTGTTGTCCCTGCACCATTTTGAATAACATTACATTTTCCCGCTCCGGAAGTTAGTTGTTGGTAACCATTTTGAAGGTGTCTTTGAGTGAGTCCACCATTTTACACCCCAAGGTCATGCTGGCATCCATTTTGGGGATCTCTCCACCCTCCATTACATGCATCCCCCCCTTTTCCACTGTTAGCGTCACTCCTGGCACCATCTTTGGTGTTAGTTTCAGGGTGGGGACTTTTGTCTTTTCGCATGTTACCTTTTCTGGGTCTCTGCCTGTTGAAAAAAAGATAAAACAAGTCTCCGGGCTGTTTGAGCTTTGAGGCTTCTTTATCTCCTTTCTCGATGGCTTTGAACAGTAAAAATCCCATTTTATCCCGCTGTTTGTATGTTAGAACTTCGGGGATTAGCTTTTTATTTCTTACCATCCACCTAGCCAATGATTTCAGGGAGTCGCGATCCAGAGGGTGACCATGTGCAATTATAAAGGTCCTGAGTTGACAGTAAGAGTCTTTTTCTGACCTTGATAAGCGAGCTCCCATGGTGGATTGTAATGTAAATTCGTGACAGGTTACGGGGATGTTAGGAAAAAATTTTCTTCAAGATTACTCACCTTGCACTGAGGCACTGAAGGACGTTGAAGGCGTTGGGTGTGCCAGTACCTAGAACTCACTTCCACAAAGCAAACTTGGGAGTTGCCGGTGCAAGTAGCCCTCTGCTGTGAGAAGCACTTGTGGAGGGCGAATTCCACTCAGTATGACAGACCTCTAGCTCTACCCCGCCTGAGGCACCTTGTGACGCGGCCCAGTAGGAAAGAGGGTTCGACCACAGAGGCTGAGAGGTGTGAAACAGAGTGGTCCTTTATTGAGGGGCAACACCAGCTTATATAGACTTCTAGGGAAAAGCTGCCAGAAGGAAGGTGGTGCATGGGAGGACCTTGCAAACAAGGGACATATAAAGACAAAAAGGGATTGGTTCAACCTTCGGTAAGAGTGGTTAACCATAAAAGGGATGTCCAAACAATGGAATGCTGCAATGCACAAAGAGGGGACCACTAAGGAATAAGGGAAAAACAAGGGGTACAGAACCATGTGGATTTTACAAAGTGGATAAAATACAACACTTAACAAACACAAGCTCAAACTGAATGGCAAGTCAATTCAAACACTCATTGGAAGGTGGTGTAAGTGCACTTTCCAGACATTTCAGAGACGTCTTTCTCTTCTTTTCTCTCGCTTTTCCACATCTCATAGGCTAATTCTTCATAGCCCCAAGACCCCTGGGTCATCTCACATGCT